>NTHP01000568.1:692218-732440 GCA_003416845.1 Oplegnathus fasciatus | reverse complement strand
TGTGACCTTTAAGTAGTAGTAGGTAACTTGTATAAAAATAATGTTTTGTCATATTTGCTTGAACTGTCACTATGTCCTGACAGTAGTAAATGAGACAGATAATCTGTGAAAAAAATCATGCTCCTCTGGCTCCACCTACTGCCCCTAATGCCATTTGCAAGAATTCACTGCACCCTAGTCAAAACAACCAATCAGAGCCAGGAGAAGTACCTGACGGAGTGTCCTGCACATGCTGCGGGCAGCTCCCCTCCCCCGCGCACACACTCACTCCGTCAAGTGCCATATCTTCAGTGAGCGGACGCAATGGCGGACAAACAACTACTGAACAACCGCTTACACAGCGTACTTGACAAAGACAAGTAAATATAAGAAGACCAATGAAGAAAAGCAAGCTAAAAAGAAAGAATTAGACCGAGCAATGCTGCGGGGAGGGGCTTTGGAGATGAGCTGGAGCGCAGCAGTGAGAGAGGGGGAGGGACCTGGAAGTTGTACTCATTCAAAATTTCCACTCTTCCAGTCCACTCTTTTCTCAATCCTACCGACTGCAGCTTTAATTTTCACCTCAGTCACACAACTGAAGATATCTCTGCTGCCAGCTGAATTCCATAAAATTTATTTAAACTAGGGATGTCCTGATCAAGTTTTTTTGTCCCCGATCCTGATCCGAATAATTTAATACTGAGTATCTGCCGATACCAAGTCCTGATCCGATACTTCAATTTTCCTAGATAATACAGCTGCACAGTGCACACTTCAAGTACATTAATGTTACTAATCATTCCAATGTACAGTATATGCTTGACAATTGAATAGCTCTGCAATGCATGAAAAAAAGGCCTGCACCTAAGCTGTTCCTTAATGTTTTTTTATTTGTATTTTTTACAACATAACATGTTATAAAATATCAAACCCTCTCTGGAATCTTTTTGGCCTTGTCGCTGTCTCAAGGGAAATTTTCTCTCCTTTTAAAAGTCTCCTCCAGTGTTTGTTGCCTTGGTGCAGCCTGAATGAACTATATTCTGTTGTGTGTTTATTTTTGTCTGTCCATCTTTTGTGCGGATTACATTAATAAATGACACAAGTGCACATAAATTAAATAAATAACATAAATAAACAGTCTCATACTGTGTTTTGCTGTTGTTTATGGTGTGTGCTGTTTCGCCACGGGCGGGGCTCAGCTCCTGCTCGACACACACACACACACAGAGCTCAGCGGAGTGGAGGAGAGACGGAGAGTTAGAGAGTTGACAACGGCTACACTCGTTGCTGTGCATGAAAGCGTCGCGAGTAAAAACACCTGTGTGACAGCTGATGTAAAGGGATCGGCTAGGGCTCAAGATGGCTGAATAGCCGATATCAATCAGTTAAAAAATGTCTTGATCAGCCCCAATACCAATCTTTGCGATAGGATCGTGACATCCCTATTTGAAACTATACTATATTTAGACATATAACTAACTTGGCTTAATGCTTGTGGTCAAATATTACTCCACAACAAGTTAAAGTTGCTCTGTCAAATTTTTACTTGAGTTAAAGTACAGGAGTACTTGCTTTTAAAAATACTTAAGTACTCAAAAGTACATTTTCTTTTTAATGTCAACGTAATGCTGTATTGTTTTCACAGTGCATTTACAGAACCTCGTAACTCTCTGAAACCACCTAATGACTGCACTGACTTGCTTGTAGAACCACTCTGCTACACAAAGCCTATTGAAACGCCTATAAAAACTTCAGCATAGAAATGCAGTCGAATCAACTAATAGGACAGCCATTGTCATTTTCATTTTTTATTTAAACACTTCCTCCCCCCTCACACACATATATGAGATATGACCATGGGTGCTCTGGTTCGGAATCACCGTGTTTATCTGCCATCGCAATTACCACCACCGGGTTAGTTGTTTGCGCTTTGCTAATAAAATGGAATGGATGCGTTTTACTTTGAAAGCGGATGTCTTGCTTGCGCTTGTTTCACAGAGCTGGATGACGTATTTCCACTTTTACATCAAACCCAGTTGAGAGCGGGTACTGTGATTGTTTTTTCTCCTGTGAGGAACACAGCGTGTGGCCAATCACATTTTAGAAAAGAAAAAAAAATCAACAGCTGACTTCAAAGCTGCTTAAGAGTAACAAGTAACGACAACTTTCATAGAAATGTAGTGGAATCAAAAGTATATATTTGTCTTAGAAATGTAGTGGAGTAAAAGTCATAAGTTTCCAAAAAAACGAATACTCAAGTAAAGTACAGACACTCGAAAAATGTGCTTAATTACAGTACTCAAGTAAATGTACTTCGTCACTGTCCACCACTGACAGTTTCTCATTTTGTGTTTTCAGGGGCAGATAATAGATCTTCAGATGGGGGATGGGTGGAGTAACTTTGAACAAAATGTTCAGTTTATTACACCCTAGGTTTTATTTTCAGTTTTATCCACCATTTCTAACTGTAATAGTAGTATTTAATGTATCAATAAGTTAGTTGTTGAGCTCTGGAAACACAATGACATCAGTACAACGAAGTCTGATGGAAATGATTTTATTATATATTATTTTTATAACTGATCTGACATCAGAAGAATCTAAACAATAACTTCAAAATGACTCATTCACAGTGTGATTTATTAAACTGATTTTATTTGCATATGCATAAGAGATGGTAATTAAGTCATCAACTTATTACACTGCTCTTGATAAGGTTAACAATATGTGCGTTTAATATCTCCAGGGGTGTAGTGCTATAAGTACCGGAGAGCACCTATGATGCGCATGCATGCGTGGTTAAGTTGTGGCTCGTTTCGAAGGTGATGTAACCACTGTTCCTATGGTGGCAAGTTTACATACATTAGTCAACTATACCTGACCACACGATCAAATGTTAGACTGACTTCATGAACAGTTTCATATTGAGAACATTAAGCGTCAGTCAGCCAGACATCTAGCTAAGTAGTATTAGACGATACCATGGCTATAGTAGGTTACAAGCGAGGCACTAAGCAATATAGGCAAATGAATACAGGCAGTTTATGTTTTGTACAATTTCATTTACTCAACTAAATGTCAAGCATGAAAGACAGGAGGTAACTCTCAGAGATGTTGACACTTTTACGACCACAGAGGACAAGAAATCAAAACATACTGAAAAATACAGCCAGTGTCAAGAAATGTAACAGCCACCTCACTAATGGTTAAAACGATAAACCAGCACAAAAATGACAACTGCCAACATAAACCACCATGTTCTGAACAGACACATTACAAACACTAACAAAAAGAAACAGTTGTATTTTGGAACAGAAAACAGAAAACTTAATAGAAAACTATTCAGTCCAGCACTAGGCATGATGGGAAATGTGGGCTGTCGCTACAATATGTACCTCTTTCTTCAATCAGTAGGCTAGAGTTTATGGATTTATGGACAGGTTAATACTGCCATCTAGAGGATTATGTCCATATTGTCTCTATATCTTGTTAGCAGTAAACTGACTTTATAATATGGCTGGACTGCGAGCCAATAATTGATGTTACGTTATCGCCATCAATGTTAGTTAGCTAGCTAGCATTAGTAGAAGCCAACCCGTTAGCTAGCCCGAGGTGGGCGTGAGCCTGGTGCCAAGTAAGTTTTTATAGTTGTTTAACTGCATCATCGTAAACTTTTATCTTTTTAGCTGTTCTAAAAAATGAAAGGATATTTTGCTGCCTTTTCATCTTTACTTCATCTTTACTTTACTTTCTACTTCACTGTGCTGCACAAAGGCTACCGGCAGTGACCAGCAACTTTTAAGGTGGAATGTTTTCTTGCATATTACTCAATGCACGAGTTGATGTCCTGAATCAATCAACACACCTTAAATGTCAATATGATGACTTTGACCATTCCGTTTGTTTTATTGGCTCTCTTGCATGACATATACTTTAGTGATGACTGGATCTTCAAGCGCTTAAAAAATGGTCATGAATTTCAACCAGATTATGCAAACTGGGAATATTCTATTTCCTCAGTTATTTTGGTGCGCTCCGGCAGCACTACACCCCTGAATATCTCTCTGTGTATTTAACCTTGCACTGTTGCCTTCACGTTAATGTCTTGATATTCCATTCAGACTTGTAGAAAGTGTTACAGAAATGCTACAGGTCTGATCTAGTAAAGCTGCCGTTGCTACTTTTATGTAAAACTGACTTACTTGAAGAAGAAATGTGCACATTTTGATTGAAAAAGTTTCCTGTCTCCTATTCTCCTGAGGCCCTGTGATTTGGAGCTTCAGTCTTTGTGATCCAGCTCTTAACTGGGCTGGATGACCTCCGAGCATCGCTGATTGTGGAGAGAGCTACCAGATTGTCTGTCTGTTCCCCTTTTCTGCTTCCATATGCTTCTGTTTCTTTCTTTCTCTACTCCACCTCTACCTGATGATATCACTGGTTAATTGTGGTGCAGTACTCAGTTCCTTAGAGACCTCACTAAGTGACTGGAGTCTGTTGGAAGAAGGTTTAGAGTCCCACTCCTTTTCAAGAATACACACACTTGAACACAAACACAAATCCAAACACACACCTACTTATAGGCCCATAACTGGAGCTGTCACCCTACACACACCTAATGAGGATAAACTCCTTTTAACCTTGCTGTGGAAGAAATCCCAATAATTGTGTATCCACTGATGGGGCCTTCCATCCCCTCCTCATTTCCCCACATCAAGAGCTCTGGGGCTGCCCTCCTCATGGAACAAAAGTCCTGCAGGAGCAGATGTTCCACTCCATTGGAGGAACAGGGAGGTGGGTGGTGGTGTCGGGGGGGGGCTAGCAGTATAGTGTGGCTGTGGCTCAGTCAACAAAAAATCATCTTCTGATTAGCAATAAACCTGCATTCCATGTGTGAACTGTCCATAGCTGATGGTACTATGCTGCTTTGACATACAGCATGTTGGTGTTCAAGTTTGCTGTCTGTTGTAGTGTAAACATTCTAAAACTGGTGTAAAATGTTGTTGGCCATTCAAATTAATACAAAAACCATTAATGTTGTGCAGCATTTAATATAACGTCATTATATAGACTCAGCACCCACAGCCGTGACTGACTTCCAGCATCCCTGATTTAATTTCCAAAAACAGAGAGAGTGGGTGAGGGGTGTGAATTTGTCCCTCTCAAACCTGCAGTAGAAGAGATTCAGGTCATCAGTCAGGTCTTTGTTTGCTTCAGCAGGGGGGGATGATCTTCTAGTTTGTGATGTTTGTGATGACAGACTCTCCCTGACTTCAATTTTATCCATAATAAAAGTTAATGGGAGAAATAACAGGTCATGAAAAGAAAAAAAATTCTAATAAATGAAAAAAGTTGTTTACTGTTCTTTTGTTGTTCAGATCTACAATTAATACAGATTTTTAACTAGATAGTGAATCAGAAAATAAATAAAATATAAATGATACACTTGAGTTGAACCTGTTATATGTCTCCACTGTGGTATGAAACTGCAATGTTGTTGTGATGTATCTGATCAATCCGTCTGAGATTCTGTCCTTTCTGTTTGTGCATTTGGGCGACACAACTCAAGTGTTTTATGACAGAGCAACAAGTGATGCTGAAACCTTATCTCCTTTAAGTCATCTCAAAAACTTTTATTTCTTCTATTCTATTTTTCATTCAACTCCTAAATATTTAACTATCCATAGGCGTTGGAAGATGATTTGAGCTCGGGATGCTGCCACCGAATATGCAAAATTGTTGTGACACTTTATTCAATACCATGACTGCCGTTCTCCAGCGTTAATTTAGCTCATTGCACTCTTGCCACTTACAACTTTGTAATCTACAAATTAACAACCAAACTGTCATTTAACACCCTCTCCTGTAGGACCATGGATTGTGCAGGCGTATTTCTCTTTGGATTGTCCGGTGACAATGTATCAACTAGCCCAGACTGCAAAAATTCCAACCCGAAACTTGGCCGACTGCAGCAATGTTGCAATCGAACACCGCAAGCGGACAAAGGGGAACAACGATGAGAGTATGTAGTTTACATCCACAGGTAGGGAGATAGACCGATTCTCTCGCTCTCCCTTATTCGTTTATTGTGGGTGGTCAGGGGTACAGTTCTAATCTCAGGAGGCATGTTTACATTCTGCGCATCCACACCTATATAAAAGGGAATTTGATGCAACATTTGATGCAACAATCAAAAGCCATGACTTCCTCTTTATTAATGACTGCAAATATGCTGGTTTATTTGACACGTCAGCAAAAAGATATTGGAATACAGATGCATTTTATACAGTTGACTTGGCATTAAAAGAAGTTTAATGAATTGAGGAGCAGTGTTCCTAATTAAAAAGGCGGACATTTTCTTGAAAACACAGGTAAATTCTACATCCAGGACCCTGTTTCAGAAAGTGGGTTTAGTGAAAACTCTCAGTTTGTTAACCCTGAGACGAGGGTAACTCTGGGTTTTCCGTTCCAGAAAGGGAGGTAACTTAAACTCAGGGTCAGTTACCATGGTAGCTGAGTGTGTGAACCTAACCTGCTCGCTGGCAAGTTTTCTTTAACATACACGGGTTTCTCCCTATCTCCTCTCTCCTGCTGAGCCTGATGCCGCTGTTGGACATGGGGGTTGTTTGTTCGTTGGGAGAAGATTTTGAGAACCCAATTAAACGTGCTATTATTTCCTGATGACTACCTAATCAAACGTTACTGTTTTTCGTCACACTCTATCTGTCATGGTCCAGCTGCGCCTTCCCTCCTTACTAATGTTTTCTTCTGTTTACCCTTCCCTTGTGTTCCTTGTCGGTTCCCTGCTTGTCTCTTTCTCTCTGTTTGTGTCCATGTGTGTCTGTCTGGGCGTGGCACTCAATTCCCCTCCTGCTGACCTGCACACCTGAGACCCATCCACTTATCAAGCACCCGCAGTATTTGAACTCTGGCTCTTCACTTCAGTCTCTGCCAGATCGTTCAGTTTCTCATTGTGGTAACAACGCTACAGCCTACTCAGCTCCAGTTTGATACTTTCCTTGTGTTTGTTTGAATCCTACCGAACTCCTTGTTTACCTGTGCCTCAGGTCCATTCTCTCCCGTGATGCCTGCCTGCTCAGTCTAGTTCATCTCCAGCCTGCCACTCTGTCTGCCGTTCAATAAACCTGTTTTTGACTTCTCACCATCATCCTGTCCGCATTCTGCTATTGGGTCCAACCTAGCCACAACACAACATTATCATTTATCTGAACAACATTCTCCGGCCTTACATCTCTAATATTACACACCGCTCTCAGATCAGAGCAAATTCTTTGTGTTGCCCTTTGTTTTTTTGCCAACAGGAGTTTCCTTTATAGAAGCAGAAAATAAAAGTCCTTTAAACGGGGGCTATTTGGTGTGCAGAAATCTCTGTTTAACTCTGTGGAGATACACAGGAATTATAAATTAATCCATTAATTAAAATAGTTATGGGAATAATATAATAATATAATATGGGAACGTCATTTTTAGGAGACAGGGTTGCCTTCCCCTGTCGCTCCACGTTAAGTTCCGCTGTTACATTAAAATACCAGCTACTGTCAGTGCTCGAAGTGGGCCAGAACTCAGTGGTACGTAGTACCGGCACTTCTACATTCTACTCTTTGGTGTACTGTGACTTTTTCTTGCACACCGGCACTTCTCACAAGCTGCCAGTAGCCTACTCTTTTCTGTCCTCTCCGTATCAGGTTCTCTGGGCGATTCATAATGGCCCTAAATAAACTGCATTACCCAGGGGGCACTACATGACGCTTACATGTTCCTGTTCTGGTTTGCCTGCTTTTCTCTGTCAGCGGCTAGTCTAAGTAACATTACATTAACCTTACAATAATGTTGGCCTGGCTCCAGAAGGGCACAAGAGAACACGAACAGAGTCAGACAATATGAAATTTATGTCATGAAAATCAGAAATATCTCCTAGTATCTTTTATTCACTGTAGACATTCATAATGCAATACTTAATGATTTGCTGATACCGGCCGATACACACGCCAACATGTGAACAAGGGAGAGTAGGCTACTGGCACTTATTTTTTTCCACTTCAAGCACTGGTTACTGTAGCTATTGTATGAAAAGCAGAAGTGCAAGGCTTGGCTTTCACAGTACTCACAGCAGCTGCTCACTGTTGCAGTCTGGACTGCTCACATGTGCTACCTGGTGGTTGTTGGTGCGCACTGCAGCTAGTGATGGAATCCTCTAAATAAAATGAAAGTCACCCCTTCCTACTGCCGCAGCGCGGGACCTTTATCGCCGCAGCAATCGCATCAATTGAAAGAAGTGACATCTGTATGTAGGTAGGTGGACTTCATCATCAGTAAACACTTGAGCGGCTTTAGTCGGGCAGTATCTTAACAAGCTCTGGTTCACACACACGCACAGAACTTGATTTCCATGATGTGTGTTTTTGGAGCAATTTGGAAATAGGCTATCAGTGTTCCCTCTACTTGCATGGCACTAGCTGGTCCCTCTCTCTCTTCCCTTTTTCTTTGGTAATCAAACATGCAGAGCAGCAATTGCAAGCCAGAGACTGCTCTCTATCCCATGTCGCAGTAAGACGTTCCACTGAGGACACAGTGAGCTGTTGTGTTTATATGGGATCCTAACTTTCAGATGCACTGCATCTATAGTTAATGTCATCTAAACGTTTCACTCGATTTGAGGAAAGAGAACAAACAGTCAGGAGACTATAAAAGGTATACAATTGTGTCATTATCTGCTGTCGACTATGAATTGCAACGTCATGAAAGAAAATTGGCTTTAGGAAAATGTCTCAGTATTAGCAAGACAGTTTTGGTGCAAGTGTAGGTCAAATCAGAAATTGTTACAGAGACCAGTCTGATAAAGTTAACTTGTTTAATTGCATTCCTTATTTCTTTGTGGGCTGTGACATGGTTAACTGCAGTGACTTGCTCTAATATCTAATGTAACTCAATATCACATAATGTAAAATTAAGTGTTCAAACACAGATAAAGATTATATATGTGATGTGTATATAATGTAAACAGCGATGAATCTACTTAGTAAATGTAAGGGAAAATCTGTGTTAATGTACAAATTCTAGTATTAATTAGAATATTTGCTATCATCTACAAAGCAGATCAGTGCTGGAATTAACCTGTCTAATAGTTTAATTGATATAACTGCAAACTGCTATCAGCTGTTAAAAGCTACTGTTTCCAATATGCAACAGTCCTCATACTTAAACAACGAAATAGGTAATTTGCGAGTGCCTTCCAAAATTGTCCATAAGTTGCAACTCATGTGAGTCACCTATAACATTGCCAAGTATGTAGCTAATATCCTGGCACCTTTGGTGGGCAACACCCCACACCACATCCAAAACTCCATAGACTTTGTGAACAAAGTCNTTACAGAAACCACTTACGGTTTAATTTGAGATGCAGACAACAAAGGCTTATACCAACTAGCCTACGCCTAAGTTCCACTATGGGAGGCCATAGAGTGGAAAAGATCATCGAAAAGGCACAAAACCAACTCCTCAATGAGCGAATAAGACAGGTCAATTTCACTATTGAAGGACTAAAGGAGAAAACAAATCATCTGCTACAGGAACTAACATCACTCCTACCTGTTTCTATCTTGGAGAAAGTTGTGGATTTCACTAAGAAAGCCCAATTGTCTCAACACAAGAAAAGCAAAGAAAGACAGACCAAGAAATTTCATAACCTACAATCCCGAAACTTTAACAATAACACAGAAATACCTACTTGGAGGCAAAAGACTGATATTCCAACACAGAATGAAATACAAGACAGGTGGGTTAAGAACCTGTCAGACAGAGAACTTACCCACCCAGAGAAAGAGGTCTTAGCCAAGGGCTTGAATTTTGCCATGACACCAAAACAGTTACCTATAGTTGATTTGATCACAGCTACAGAATCAGCTATAAAGAAAAACAACCTAACTGGAACCGAAGCCGAACAGCTTAGGTTAAAAGTGTCAGCAGCTTTGTCCAATGCTAAGACCCCCCCTTCCAACCTCACCATTGAGGAGAGGAAAGCGGTAACAGCACTCAGCAAGGACCACAACATCACAATTCTTCCAGCAGATAAGGGAAGATGCACGGTTGTGCTCAATACAACTGACTACCATGCCAAAATCTCGGCACTACTCAATGACACTGACACATATGAAACCCTGAGACGAGACCCAACTAGCAGTTACAAAAAGAAGGCAATAGAATGTCTACAAAAACTACAAAAAGAAGGGATTATTGACAGAATACAATATCACCGTCTCTATCCACAAGACTCAATCCCTTGCCTATATGGACTCCCTAAGATCCATAAAGAAGGGGCCCCGCTCAGACCCATCGTCAGCAGCATAAACTCGGTCACCTATAACATTGCCAAGCATGTAGCTAATATCCTGGCACCTTTGGTGGGCAACACCCCACACCACATCCAAAACTCCATAGACTTTGTGAACAAAGTCCGAAACTTGAAAATGGATCCAGATGAAACCATGGTATCCTATGACGTGACTTCTCTGTTCACTTGCATACCAACCATGGAGGCTTTGGCAACAGTAAGAGAGCGACTTACACAGGATAACTCACTCCAGAACAGAACCAAGCTCAAACCAGAACACATATGCCAACTTCTGGATTTATGCCTAAACACCACATATTTCCAGTTCAATGGCAAATTTTACAGACAGAAACATGGCTGTGCCATGGGTTCACCAGTATCTCCCATTGTGGCCAATTTATACATGGAAGAGGTAGAACACAAGGCCCTGAATTCCTTTAAGGGAACAACACCGAGCCACTGGTTCAGATATGTGGATGACACATAGGTTAAAATCAAAACCCAAGAGGTGCAGGCTTTTACTGAGCACATCAACTCAGTGGACAGAAACATCAAGTTCACCAGAGAAGATGTTAAGGACAAGAGTTTGCCTTTCTTAGATTGTGACGTCCATATGAAAAAGGACAGGAGCCTCCACATTGGGGTATACAGGAAACCCACACACACAGACCAGTACCTCCTCTTTGACTCACACCACCCCCTGGAACACAAACTGTGTGTTATCAGAACCCTACAACACAGAGCTGATAATGTACCCACAAGCTNNCACCAACGACCCAATGACATCATTGGCCTTGTGACCGCCTCCTAAGAGGTTAAATACCCAGATCTCCACACCAGCTAGTTGGACCAGTCTAGCCTGGTCAAACAAGCACGAACTGATGAAGCCTCTTGGATGAGAGGTGAAACGTCTTCACAGACAAAACCAAAAATCCAGTTGCGTTCGATTCAATTTCCTTGAGATAATTATGACCTGGATGAATGAGAATATTCACAGGCTGAACTCATGTGAGTGTTTTCCCATGTGCTACCTCTATGGTTAAGTTTTGGTTAAGTTTTGACAGCTAAAGCTACTTGGGTAGGGAAAGATCTGACCATGACTGCTCTCATGAGAAGGGATGCAAATAGCAGTGTCCAGTGTCCAAGTCACACACTTTGTATACCCAACCAGACATTCACTATCTAGAGGTTTTGATGTAATATAACAATGTCATGATACTTTTGCCTTTGCTACTGAGAGATGACTGTCTTTATTCACTTAACCTGAAAGCCTACTATGTGTATTAAGTTGCTATAATGCCTACTGAGACAGATGTTTTGAAATCCTACAGGGTTTCTGTTTAGATACTGTAGTAAATCAAGTAATTACTTTGTACATTGAACAAATTCCTGCATTATACTCGTACACTAAATGTTTCTTTTGCACAGGTAAAGAAAACTGGAGCATGGCTATCTACCACTCCACCTCTCCAAGGACCACTTGAGGATGGCCATGGCAGATGAAACATTAATAAGCTCTGCTTAATTTGGGTTAGGGAGCATACAGAGGTAAAAGTGTGAATTATTTACTGCTTTATGGAGCAAGGCTTGCGAGCTAGTTCAGGGAGACAACTTGAGTTGCTCTACTACACTTAAACACAACATACTCTACTCAATGCAGAACCCGTTGTATTAAAGTGTTCTGTTTAAAGTTACATGTGTTGCTCAGTTTTGCTCTGTCATTGATGTTGTTGCATTGCTGCTTTGCAAACATTGCTGTAAACATAGTTGCTAAAACTACTGAAATGTTGCTCATAGCATTTCACAAGCCCCACCTCTGATACAACCTGATTCCCCTGGGGGTAAAATTACTACACTAACTCCCCATTCTCCTTTGTGGTGAGCTTGATGTTTGGTTATGGGAAGTCGTGAGTTCAGAGCCTAGACACCAAACAAAGACTAAAAATTAATAATAACAGATGCTCTGAATAATAATAATAATAAGCACAAAGGTCCCGGGTGCCACACAATGTTACACCCAATGTCCATCAGACGCTGCATCGCATTCCATTTCCATCGCAGCTTCTAAAGATGATCAGCTGTTATTGCCTATTTTACATTAGCAACAAGAGATTATCAATTCTAGATTTGAAACTAGAGGTTCCTACTGTCCGTTCCAAATTTTATAATAGAAAGAGAGGTGAGCAGTTATATCATCTGCTCATAATCGTCTTTGACCTCCCATTTATGATTTACTTTTACTTGACATTTGCAATTCCAGTTTTGAAATTCTCATTATTTATTTTCTTTTGAGTGCATTTGCTAGTGTGTTCTTCAAAAGTACAAGCAGGAGTACTGTACAGTGCTGTAAGGTGAATGATTCCAACTGGATATATGTGATGGCCCTGCAGTGTATGGTATCTCAGTACAGTAAAGTTGTGTGTGTGTGTGTGTGTGGTGCAGTTGTCATCTCACCCCAAACATTTGCCGGAGGTCAGGGTCTCGGAAACGGAAAGGGATGTTGGAGACGTGTAACCTCTTGGGCTGCTGCTTCTCCGACGAATCACTGGGCTGCAGGTGGAGATGCTGGGAGCCCTCCGTCTGTGCAATGTCCTCTGCCTGCTACGGGGAAACACACAGCATGTGGTAAAAATGATTCTTGAGAGCATTAAAGACTAAAGCACTAAAAAGACCCAGGTGAGAGACAAGGTGCTGAAAGACGAGGGGAGGGGGGCATCAAAGAGAGTTGTTTCAAACTCCTTTCTGTATCTTGCTGTGTAGCTTTAAATATTCAGGTCAGGGGTTTTATTATCACTGAGAAACACCCCCTCTTTGCTCCCATTGCATTGATATGTGCTCTGGGAGAATACGGAAGCTGTTTTAGAGGAATAAGATAAACATTAAACAACTTACCACACCACACCAAAGCCTATATTATTATAGGGGGTGTGAAGCACAGAGGAACAATGTGAAGGGTAGTGGCTTGACTGAGCTCACACAGAACATGTAACATATTTTGGAGTTTCACACCTCATGATTTACGTTCTGTGCCAACATTCAGTGCCAATGCTGGAAGTAATTTGCCCTTTATGTAGAGAAATGGAATGTAAGGGTGTGGAGGTCGGCATGGTGGATGGGCATCTGACTTCATTGCTTCTTGCTGTGTGGCTGACTGGCCCAGGCAAGTGGGCTGCTGGCCCACTGCAGTTGGGTATTACATCTGTCAGCCTCTCGTTCCCAGCCAATTACTTTTGGTCTCTCCCATCATTTACTTTTGGTCCAGTCCATTCTAACTTTACCAGCCCCTTTCCCACATTTGTTAAGTTGTGACATTTGGATAAAGAGTGGAGTGGAGCAAGATGGACAATCAAAAGGAGAAAAACTTGAAGGTGGTGCTGAAAAGCTGAGAGAGGAGAGGTTAAAGTCCCTTAAGGCTGATTCAGCCAAATGTTTTAAAATAATAAATTATTCATTCGGCACCGTGACCAGTCAGTCATCTCAGCCTCGTGAGCCTGAAGGCACAGAGAGAGCAGCCCATTGAGTCCAGCGATACCAGTTCAACTGTTAGTTAAGGTTTAGCAGCTGAAGTGGTCAGACAGAAGACAATAGGGATAAGATAAGCAAGGTTTGGATTTGGCTAGCTGGGTATTTAGTTATATTGGGTGCCTTTTTTTGAAACACGATCAACTTTTCATAAAGTTGATGTGCTCAACAATGTCACTTTTCGTGACCGACCAATCACAGCCTGGATGGAGCGGGACATTAAAAAAAGGTTGACGTGCTGCAGCAACCTTTAGGAATGTTGAACTCATTGTTATGCATGAATAGTTATGATTACTGATAAGTTAGTACTTAGCATTAAAAAATTTGAGACTAGTCACTAACAGACATTTTCTTGCACAAGGATTTAATGAAGGAACAAAACCTGTTTCTTAAACTGCTGTATTGTCCAGTTGGAATTAATATTATACTAGTGGTATATGTTATACTATTATATGAAATTATATGAATATACTAACATTATATAATGAATGTATACACTGTATATACTATACTGTGTATATATACTTTTTTGGCTGGACCGCAGAGGGCCAGCCCTACAAATGCCAAAGTCTTTCACTGAGTCAGTGAGTGAGTGAGTGAATGAGTGACTGACTGACTGACTGACTGAGTGATGAAGTTACACAATTGGTTGGCCGAGTGTTGGAGTTTCCTCATTGGCTGTTGCTCATTCGTACAGGCGCCGCCCTCTAAAGCTACCGCTAGTATTACGGGTGGATAGTGCCAATTTTAGGATTACCAGGAGCAGGGGAAGGAGCAGCTTACCCTTTCATCTCCGCCATACCGTGTGGAGTTTTGAATGGGATTGATTTGGTTTGCAGACGAGAGACCGGTGGCGGCATGACGGCGGCATGACGGCGGCATATCAGAAATTCCCATAAAATATAATACAGAGCTGCCAAGTCTCACGCTTTGACCGTGAGACTCAGCATATCAACCAGTTCACACGCCACACCTTGCATTTCTCACGTTGAGAATACCAAAATAAGTAAATATATATTTCCTCCTGTGACGTAGTCTCACAAGTTTGTGAGGGAGGTGAGTCTCTCCAGGTGTGAGAAAGAAGTACCTGCACGGTGCCGCAGCAACAGAAAAGTTTATGCTATTAATGGTGTCTAGATGGATGAGCTCAGGCTGCAGCATCATAGTTACCGAAAGGCCGTGTGTTGTGTTCACTGCCACAGAAGAGAAAAAAAAAGTCTAGTCTAGTCACCAGCGACGAGCCAGGCTGAAGTCAATTAAAATAAAACCAGAGGTCTCCTCACTCCGGTTCAGAGCCGCGGATCTGGAAAGGTAACATATGTGATCACGTTAATCACGGAGTCGGGCTCCGGTAACGTTAACCTTAGAGTAACACACCCGATGCAAAGCCACAACAACAGCTTATGTTTTGATGAAGTGGATCAGATGATTGATCGTGGAATGTTTTGTTCTCTTTTGTGATTTTATTTTCACTGTGGTGGCAAAACTTTACCAGAGAGAGGCGGAGATGATGGTTACAGACGGTAACAGTCCAGCACAGAGCAGAGTAGGAGAGAAACAAGAAATCAGCTGTCCAGAGAGTGAGGGACAGCGCAAAGTTTAACACCCCAAATAACAACCACTCTGACAAAACACTCAACACAGTGATTCTGAAAAACGAGAGACATCCTGCAGATAGAAACGAATGAAAGAGCAGGGAGTTAATAGATCATTAGAATGGTTATAATTAGAATTAGAATAAGTTCTCTTTCAAATCAAACATCTTCAGATGTGAGTGGAAAGTTTTGTTCTTGCAACTGCATTTATAACATTTTTTCACTCAAACGTAGCTGAACCATGTCATGTGATATTCTACCTCAGTACACTCTAAGAACAAATATTACTGGGACCACTACAGAAAATTGCAGATGAACATTTAATATCCAGGAATTCACATTATAGACACGACCACTGACCATGCCTGTAAGAATTTGGCCACAGTACAGCACATTGACCATACACGGTCCAGCCATATACTAGATTTTGACCTAGTCTTGTTTATTGGGGTCTTTTTCCTACTCTAGAATGGGTTTCAGCGCACACCTCTGCATGTGTTTATTGATTTGACGTGTGCTGAAAGATCTAGGACAAATCACCCGACAGCCTCTGTTCCTCTTTTTACCCCACAATCATCATTTTTGAATTTGGAAAGAAATGTCTTGATTTATTAATTACCTTCTAATCACTTTAACTGACTAATGAACTTGACTTGACTTACGGATAGAATGGAGCCAGCGTGACCGCTACAATGGCTACATATATGGCTGTAGCTTGGATTTTAGAAATACTGAGGTTGCGAGTCAGTCCCCCACCCCCTAACATCTCAACATTTTTTATTATTTGGATTATTCATACATTATTTATTTGGTTAGCTGTTCAGTTGTATTTTCTGCAATTATTTAACTAGAGCATTTGCACATTCCTCTAGAAATCAACAACAGCTTATAAACTCAATCTCTATATATATACCTATAGTACCAGATTACCAACTGTATTTCTTTCCAGGAAACTTCCTACAAATTTTTAGTAAATTATGGACCGGTAAAATAAAGTGGGGCAATTTTATTTCCCAACACAAACATATGAATGTCTTTCAAAGCTGTTGTCATGCTGCCAAGAAATCTTTTGGTGGGGTAATACTGAATCATTTATTTATTTTTATTATTTATTTGATATTGTGCTTGAGATACAATCCAATCATATCATCTTTAACAAGTTTATGATATTTTGACAGTAGGGAGCAGAAGGGGAGAGACACAAGGGACAAAAAACAAGCACTTAAGTGTCTATGTTGTTTTCTTTTCCAGTACTATATGTGAGCCTGGAGCCAGTCAACTGACTTTATCAGTGCAAATATAGCACTTCATGTCAAACAGCAGCTGCAGCAGCGTTATCTGCACTTCTTCACACATTTATCCTTCAAAATTCCTTCAAAGTTCCATATTAGTAAAGCTGCAGTAAACATTTTTTTTTACTGTACCAAAGTACAAAGTGGCCATAATATACCTGTGTGGGTTTGATAGAGTTGTCGATCGATACCAGTGACTCAACGATTACCTGGCCTTGTGCAGTGAATTCTGACTTTCAAAACTCTCTTTCTGACCTCTCCTCTGTTTTGGGATGAAAAAGCCTCCACACGCTGGACATTTTATTAAACATTTTCAAAGACTCAACGATGGTGCTACACTACGCTACAAGTGAAGCGTTGGTGTTGTTAAGCATTTCACTAACAAAGCGAAAAAGCTCAATTTTCAAACCAAAAAAGTAAATGATAAAGCTGTATTATCACGCCATTATTTTACATGGTTAAGTATCACAAGGGCATTTTAATGGCTCTCTGGTGTCATTTTAATTTGCTAGCTCGCCTGACTCTGACTTTGTGGTCTGTGACTTCTCATGAATTTATGAGCCAAGTCAATTACCAGGAATATGTAGATATAGCAGCTCCTTAATCACCTCAACAGGCGAAAATCATGGATTCATGTCTCCCATATATCATATTACTGGGATGAGTAAGAGTTTAAATGATTCAACATAACTGAAATGATCTGTGATTTTCCCAGTAAATATTACATTCAGGAAAGTCATTTTTGAATAACTAACATTGTCAACGTGATTAAGGCGTCCACAACAAGACAGTTGTTATTGTTTTTAAGACTTTTTGAGCAGACCTGAGATCTGTATGTTACAACACTTGAGTCTACACTTTGCACATGTTAATTTGAAGAAAAGAAACAATAGCTCTGACCTTGTGGTGTGGTGGCACAATGGGGTTTTAGTCATATTCCTTATCTGCAGCTTAGAAAAGATCTAAGTCAATAATAATAAACCTATCATGCCTGCATTTCCTGCCTGTGACTGTGAGCTCAATTTTACTCAGTTTTACTCTGTTCAGCCTTGGACCAATAACAGCAACCTGTGCAGACCAATCTGAGCCCAGAATTCTCTGTGGCACATGGACAGGTCAGGGAGGACGTAGAGCTCTGAGGTGCAGCTACAAGTCCTTTCTTGGCAGATTTGCGCTGCTGCCTCTTCAACATAGCAGAGGAGCTTCTCCTGCCCTCACAGAGGACTGCACCTTCCTTGACTTTTCTTCTCCAGGCAGGTCGGTCCTGCGCTGCCAATACCCAGCTTTTCGGGTCAAATCCAAAGCTCTTCATGGAGGCTTTCAGGGTAGCCTTGTAGTGCTTTTTTTGGGCCACCTTGCAGTCGCTTGCCATTTTTCAGCTCGCCAAAGAAGAAGACTTGTTTTGGCAGTCTCGTGCAGGGTATTCTGGTCACACGGCCAGTCCATCTGAGCTGTGCCTTTGCAAGCAGGGTAGGGATGCTGGGAATATTGGCCTTATTGGACTTCCTCAGACAGCTCAGGTGGAGATGGTTCAATTTCCTGGCATGGCACTGGCAGACTGTTCAGGCTTCGCATCCATATAGAAGAGTTGGTAATACGATAGACTGGTAGACCTTCAGTTTTGTCTTCTATTTGATGCCATTCCTGTCCCATACAGAGTCATACCGAGGCTGCACTGGCCTTGACAATCCTGTTGTTAACTTCATCATCTATGTGCACAGCACGAGATGAGTACTTCCAAGGTAAGTAAATTTGTAACAGCGGCTGGAAGCTTTTGGCCGTTCACAAAGATGGTGGGCACAGTGTAGGGTTTCCCAGGAGCGGGTTGGTACAGGACTTCATGATGTTCATGGTGATTTCCAACTCTGGCTTTGAAGTCACCAAGTATCAGGAGTTTGTCAGAGCTGGCTGTGGCAGTAATAATGACTTCCAGGTCGTCATAAAACTTGGTTTTGATCTCGTCAGAGTTGGTCATGGTAGGGGCGTAGGCACTATTGATGGTGGCCTCCTTTTTGCCCGATAGGTGGAGCTTTAGGGCCATTAAACGGTCGTTTAAACCCTTGGGTAGGCTTGCCAGTTGGTTGACCAGGTGGTTTCTTGCTGCAAAACCAACACCTGCATCACATCTCTCCTCCTGCTCTCGTCCGCTCCAGAAAAATGTGTACCCTGCACCCACTTCAGTCACCTGTCCTGTATTGGCCAGCCAGGTCTCTCAGTAAGGGCAGCAATATCCACGTTGTATCTAGCTAGCTCTCTGCCCACGAGGACGGTGCGTGTCTCAGGTCTTTTTGATCCAGATGTGTCCATTAAAGGCGCCAATAGTGAGTGGTATCACTTTGGTCTTTTAATTATTTTTCGACCGCGGGTATGGGTTCCACCAGCTGTGATAGGCTGGCCAGGAAGTTTTGAAGCAGACAATGTTTAGGGTACTTTTTCTAACCCTCTCACTCTGCTCACCCACTATGGAAGTGAGCAGTGTGATGCTAAACAGGGCCAGACTTCACTGCTGCTTCGGTCCAGTGAGGGAACGACCAATATCCTGAGCCGCCTGTGTACAGGTTTGTGGCTACAGCCTCCAGCATATCTGTGCCTGTTGCTTCATCACTCGCCTATCGCCACAGGACTTGGATAAATGAAGGTGTTAAAGTGCCATGACTTGTGCAGAGATCTTGGATTTCTGTGAGGGAGATTTGCGCAGCATCACCCTCACTCTCTCGAACTCACCAGGGATGTTGAGCCTGGTGTGCGCCTACGGTAGCAGCTAGAGGGCCGGCCCAGATGGAACAAACCAAAGGCACAGCTAGCTGATCAGACAACAGAAATTACAGAAAATTATTAGAGCATTATAGTGTAAATTCTGGTAAGTCTCTCTCTGATTTTGTTGAAAAATATCAAAACAGTATTGTAGCTGAATCAAATACAATACACAACAATAATAACAATATGTAAATCAGCTGTTTGAGTGCTGTCTAATTTGTCCATATAAATGTAAGTGTGGTCTGTCTATATGTGTCAGCCCTGTGATAGACTGCCCATCGCTCCAGGCTTTTTAGGCTTTCTCCCAATCTGAGCAGAGACAGGCAATCTTGCCCATTATCCTGGTGAGGATAAGTGAGTTGGACTGAAAATATATAGATGAATGAATCAATGACTCAGTAAAGTGACACGCTTGAAACGATGACCAGTAAAGTGTAGCTGTAGAACTGTAGACACAAAGAATCAAGTCACTATACACTCATTACTCGAATTAAATACATATTTCTTCAGTCACCAAGGCATTTTTTCACTGTTAACAACAGAAGCATCCAACAAAATGCTTCAGAATGCTCAGAGGGGTTTTGAGATAAAATCAAATCCAAGACCTTGACCTATGGGCTTACTGTGCATGTTAGCAGGCAATGAGATGTTGCACTCCTCTGACTGCCTTGTTAACTAAGAGCCACTTGGGAGAAAATCTAGGTGTTAAACTGCAAGAAAAGACCCTCAAGTCAAAATGAGGAAATAGAAATGACCTTCTGGGCAATAACCAGCAGCGTGTGGTAAAGGTCAGACTCAGAGAAGCAGGAAAGTGGAACAGCTAAGACAGACATGGGAAAGTGAAAGCCACTGACACAGGGTGTTCAGACCCACAGAGAAAGGAGAAACGGAAAACCATGCATTATGTCAAGCAAAGAGAAAGGTAATAGATAGCTGAGAGAAAATGACAAGCCACCCATGGAAGCAGATTTGGAAAGAGTGGAGCACGTGAAGGAAGAGAGGCAGCGAGAGACATCAGATAAGAACTAGAAAAACAAGAGCACCTTAATGGATAACTTCAGAATTCTATTAGAGGAGAGACACAATGACGCTGAAGGGATAAGGGACAGGACAAGGACAAAGTATTTGAAGAAAAAGACAAATTACAGATAAAAATCGATAATTGTGCGCAGAGGAGATTAAAGTGGGTAGTAAAACACAACCAAGAGACAATTGGAGGAAAAACTGGGTGAATTAAAAATAGAAAATGTTGAAGTTGGTGAAAATACAAAAATGTTGCCTCTGCATTTCTCACTGGAAGTTTTTCAATTTCAGAAGGTTTTTGCATTACTGCTTGATGTTATTTAGTATGAATACTCTGTGCAAACAAAGCCTCCCAGACAAATATTGTCAGCTATTGGAAAGACAAAAAAAGGACAGAATAAATTATTTGGCAAAAAATACGTTTTATTCTTAACAGCACAATAACTATAATAATGAATACTTATTTTTATTATTATTTTAAAGTACTCCAGAGTGTTTTGTGTTGTAATCTTAAAGTGAAAAGTACCACAAAGAGTGTCACGTAGTTATACTTTGTCAAGAACCTGCCACCTGTGTGTGTGTCCCGGCTAAAACATTTATAGATGCTGTCTGAACAGATGGTTTCCTCTGTGACCTCACAATGGTGGTCTTTATTCAGCTGTGACATGCCTGCTGCTGTAATAAACGTGTCTTTGCCGTATCACTTTTGACGTAAATCTTTCATTCAGTTTACAGCCCTTTAAGGCTAATGTATGTGGGCTGTCCTTTTCTTCAAGCAGGACAAAAACAAGCAAGTATCTCATCCAACAGGGGCGAGCCAAGTGCTCCAAAAATCAGATATAGTGTCATTTTTCCAAATACAAATACTGCTGGTGTTGCAGATCCAGTATCTGTATTCAGAGAAATACACTGCATTGTTTTGGCAGCATACTTACACCAGTTTTGAGGGTATCACCTCCCTCTCCATCTGAGCTCTTGGCTACAGAATTGTGAATTTACCTTTTCCCTCTTCCTCGCTCATGAATTTTTTACAGCAATGTTTAACATGCATTATCCTGTTCGATTTACAGTAGTCCACTGCAGGATGCCCTGTGTGTGTGTGTGTGTGTGTGTGTGTTTTTATTGTGCCATGGGAAATTTCAGCTTCCAAGACATACAGTTCGCTGATGAACAACAGTTTTTTAATGGAAGAAGCTACCAAATTCTTTTTTGAAGGAATTTTAAGGGGATTTTTAAAGGAATATTTTGACATTTTGACAGTGGGAATGGAGCCAGGCTAGCTGTTTCCCCGGTTTCCAGTCTTTATGCTAAGATAAGCTAACTGCCTGCTGGCTTTAGCTTCATATTCAGCTTCTCATGTAACACTCAAAATTTCCCAAAATGCCAATCTATTTCTTTAAGATTACATAACATCTGTTTCCTCTGAGTTTGACTTTCAATGATAGGACTTGGCTTGCAGACACAGAACTGGACCTGAGTGATCCATCTATCCTATGGTAAAGTTAACACTGGTACTAGGGCAGCCAGAGTTACTCATATGTTCTTTTTCTTTTAAATGTTCTCCAAATCATTGTAGGAGAATCTCAGGTCTAAGGAAGAAAGTATAAGAAAAAAGATACATATGTAAAGCGATAATATGTGCAAAAAAGTAACTTTGCAAGCAATGTACAGTACATCAAACCAGTATTTTTAAGCCTGTTCATTTTGGCATGCAGAAGGCTAATTTTTTACGAGAGCACATCAGAAGGAAAGGGGATGTGAGGTCTTCAAGACCTCTACTGATTCAAGACCATTTTACACCACTGGCTCACACAGTAAGTTTATGTAGGTTTAGAGACTCTTGTGTTCTTTATGAGCAAGTCTTCGCAGTAATGCGATATTGCTTCTCTATATGCTCCCTTGAGGAACTCATTTTTGTTATCCCTTTGTTGGAACATGAAATGCATATCCAGCAGCTGTTTGTTAGTCTTCCCCTGAATCCCATATCCCCCTGGTGCCTTTTGAAATTGTCCAAAAGCACATTTCTGATCAGGCTGGAGGGGACGAACAATGAACTTCTCTTTCTATAGACTGAAGTAAGAAAATCGTCCTCTGAATCTTCTAAGCAGGGGTGGACTGAAACAATAATTCAGACTGGGAATTTGACTCCATACCAGGACACCCTGTCCACGCAAACCACTAATTTTGTAGGCTAACCCTATTTGTTAATGTAACGGGTATAACAGTTTTCTCACATTTCCTTTGTTAGATCACAGCAAATGTAATTTACCTGTGTCCGTACTTCTATTTTCCTGTATGTACATAAACATATTCAGTGAAACTGAACATAAGCTACAACAATCTAAGTATAACATATATATATATATATATATATATAAATATATATAAAATTAATGTTTATTCACCCGTGTCCATAAAGCAAACAGCACAAAAGTGGCCCAATGATTGTGTGTGTACATCTCTACACATAATCAATTAAGCCGAACTTTAACTACAGAACTAAGTATAATACCAAAGTTTAAAAAACAACACGCCACTGTAGAAAAGTTCTGACTCAGTATATGTGCACTTTCCCTCGCTTATGTGGCATGGCCGAGTGCTGGCAAGTCCATAGTCAATGTCTACTATTTATTTCTAGTTGAAACCATAGACTGTATATATCTATATTTATATCTGTCTTTATATACAGTCTATGGTTGAAACATATTGTCTTATGTCATATGATCGCTATGTTGCACTCATTGCTGTGATATAATTTCTCCACTTTGACTTAAGACGTGCAAACTGTGTAGCCTTCGGGCTGTGTCACGCTGTTGTTAGCTAATTAGCTAGCCATGCTGGTTTAGGTATGTCGCGCGTGTGTGTTTTAGCTCATTTTGCAGCACTTAGCTGTGTCTGTGGCCTTTCTCTTTTTTATTCTCTCCCTCTCTGCGCCACCTTTCCTTTTCTTCTGACCGTCCATTTCGCCGGGCGACTTGTCTAAAATGTTATCGGTAGAGAAGCAGGTAGAAGGTTGCTGTGTGTGTCGCTGTCAACCAATCACGTCTCACAGATAAGTGTGGCTTGCGAATGGGAGCTCTGACCCGAGTGGATTCTGAGAGGTCCGTCAACTCATTCCTGCTTGCTATATTATCGCTGGTCAAGTTGACTGTTCACGGCAGGCCAAAACAACCCTCAGGCCACCAGGTGCTCCCGATGGGCTGTCCGCAAGTGCTTCTAAGGTACGTTTTATACTCTTTCCCCACGGTCCCCACTGTGTTTGTGGGTGCATTTGTTTTGTGTTTTTTTGGCTGTATGACATTGTCGTTATGGAGATGTTCATCCTTATCTCTCAGTTACAATAAGTGTTCAGCACTGTCCAGTCCCACTTGTGGTCAGTGTTTTTATTTATTTATTTTTAATTCACAATGTGCATCATGTTTTGCATACCCCAAGTTTCTAGATTGATTTCCTACCTGCCATTAGTTTCAGTTAATTTCAATATCTAAAAAACCCCAATTTGTTTTAGATAGGCAATCCATCACAGTTAACTTACTGCCTTTGTTCTTGTGTAAAAGTTATAGAAATGTGATAATGCAGTTGTAAACTGAGACTTTTTGAAAACGCATCCCAAGAGTTGGCCGTTGCACTGCAACTTTTTTCGATGCTAGAAATGACCAAAGTCACATGGTGCTTTTTTACAACAGCATACTGTTCATCACTTGATTTTCTGACAGCATAAATCATTGCTGCACAACATTTGACACCTGCTGTATCAGCTCTTGGATGTTCAAGCTTTCTTGAATCCTAACTGCTCACAACTGCAGCACCACATGACACTATCATGGAAAAAATAAGCTGTTCATTGTAATGGATTACCCGCCCTAACCGAGTTTCAACTTTCATTGAGCACTGAAATAAATAGAAAACGGCTGCCTGGACCATATTTAATTCATTTTAAGGCCAACAACGGAGAAAACTCCAACCATTATGGTGTAATTAGTTATCTGTGAAGGTACTCTCTGCAGGCATCACTAAATGACAGTGCATTGCCATGTAATGGAGTCACGGATTTGATTTGACTATTAGCCTATTCTTTATTTCAGGAACCTAAATATACAGGAAAACATTATTTTATACAGGAAAAAAAAACAGTGGCACCACAAATTATAATATCTTAGAACTCCCAATAAATTTCTCAAATAAGGCTTTCTGGGGAGCTTTCGTTTCTTTCAGGGGAGCCAGGCTGGCCATAGCTCCCACATATTTCGAACCCTGCCCGCAATGGCATTTACAGAATAAAGCTTTTCTGATGCAGAGTTGCTCGTGCAACTCTTGCAGTTCTGTAACTTGGCCTGCATATGATGCCGAGTTCTTTGCTGTTTTTCCTCTGTTTCTCATTTGATCTCTATTGCTGCATTAAAATTGTTTCCCTGGCGTCCTCATTATAAACTTCAAAAATACTTTTGATTGAAAAAAAAAAGCCAGCAGATGAACTATCCGCTGCACTTTGTGAACATGCATAAGACTGCTCTTAAGATTGCTTTGGATTTCATCACATCCCAAAAAGTCAACATAAAATTAAGGCATTATTATATCTTTGGAAAATCCATAAATCTAGCTTGGAGTATGTTTACTGCACTGTAGCTGTGAAAATGCTTTGGGGTACTGACCACGGAGTGCTTCATGAGTTTTACCGAGCTCATGAGAATGCCAACACCAGTAAAAAGTGATGCTCAATCAAACAGCGCTGATTAGCATCCTAATTGTTGGCCCTTCCCTCTGCATCTCTACATTTAAGCTGAAGCTAGTCATGCACACTAGTTTAAAGGCTAATCTGGGCATCTGATTTAAGTCGCTTGAGTGCCGTTGTCAGCACTGTTACTCTTCTGGGTTTGACAGTAAGAGCTCTCCTTATAATAGCCTGAGGCTGTTCCATGCCTGGGGGGATTGATTCAACACTGCTGTCCCTAGCCATGACACAAAAAATGTCCACACATTTAGACTCATCCATGGTTTATTCAGCAAGCTGCTAGCTCACAGCAGAGGCACACTGCTGTTTTTTTTCTCTTGCAGATGAAAGGACAATGATATCTCTATGGGATGTGGGAGTTCATCATACTAGGTTCTTGTACTTGACATGCTGTCAAAGTGTTTGACACTCATCTTCCGGTCAGGACATGGTTATGAATATTAAACCCTGTAAACTGGTGCAGGAGCTGCTTTCAGTGAAGGCAGTATGTGCCTCAATAGCATCATTGCTTGACCAGTTGGCTTGAGTTAATAGGACATGCTGAGACCTCTACTGCATTTCATCAAAAAGATATGATATCCTCAAAGCCATAATCAATATTTTTATATTAACAATGGACCACATCACTACTTGTATAACTATGTATAAGGAGCCGTTCATAGTGATGAACCCACAGAGAATTATTAACCATCTCTGCAGTTCCCCTCAGCTCTGCAGAGCTCATTGTTTTCGTTTCCCAGCCCACAAGTTTACTGTTTTGGTTCACCCCCATAGTGTTGTTTTTGGCCACAGCAGGCAGTTATTTTCAGGGGAAAAAAACTCTAATAACCCACTGTACACTACATGCCCAGCACCAAATAGCAGACAGACAAAGTTAGCAACTAGCTGGTGAACAAAGCGAAGCATTTAGTGGCTAAAGAGACAGACATTTCCTTTCATGAATTGGTGGAGACCATAAATAGTGCTTAAAGGAGAGTGAATATTGCACTTGTGTACGATGTGTAGGCGGCTGTATACTAACAAGTTCGGCATCAGTTGGTGATAATAATGTCAGGGTTGTGTTTAAGCTGTTGGAAAATGCATCACCTCTGTCAGCTTTCTGTTCTACTTTGAAAAACAATAGCAAGCTTGGTCCCAGACTTCTGAACTGCTGCCCACATCTCAAATATTGTCTAAAATTTAGAGGTCTGGCGTTGCTTCTCGTTAGCGGAGAAACAAACAAGCCAATCAGAGCTTTTGTAGGTGGGACAAAGGTTGGGAAGGTCATATGGGCAGAGTCCAGACAAATATGGAAGAAATCACTGGAACTGTCAAGGCTGTTGTAAGTCAACTGTCTGAAATAACAGCTCTTAAATCAGAACATTGTAGCCTATATTGAAGGCTTGGCTTTAAAAGAAAGACACTTTGGTCAGTGATTTCAGATCACTTTTTTAAATCTGAACCAATTCATATCAGTAAAGTGATTTGTAATTTCAACCTCTAATTTGTTGGACACTGCCAGTCCGAGCCTGTGCTGAATTTCTTTTGTAAAACTGACTCAGATCTGTCTCTGAGATTTATGCTTTGGATACTGGCAGACCTGTAGGGACGTTAAAAATGTAAGCACCACCCATCTAACATTCTTGGAACCCCAAAACTCATGTTTCAGAATGGATTTTTAGGTCTGCTCTGAAGTTTTAAATATGATTATGAAACACTTAAATTATTTAAACTTTGTGTCCTTTGATGTCTCATCAAACCAAACTCCTCTCAACATTATTCCAGCAATAAAGAGAGTCTGACAGTAAAGGTGACCTGAAGGCTATTGTTCTCCCAGTGAAGTCAGATTAAAGCTTTATGTATATAGGATGGTGGTGACCTAGCCTGGGGCTAAATGATCTGTGTGCGTCCCAAAAGTGATTGTTATCCAGCAGTGAGAGGAACCTGTGCTTGAACTATCATTTCACATGAATTTTCAAACTGAGCCACAAAGCAGAGTAGTAGCTAACATGGGACCCGCAAATGAACACTCTTCCCTGGTGTTTTTAAGCATTAATTGCTGCACTATGTGGACAGTTAATGACAAAGGTGAAGTGAGAAATAACTTGCATATACTGCCACGACCAATCTGCCATTCTGCTTGGAGTTGCCGCCGATGGGGAATGGAGCAGTCTGAATCCATAATGAACACTCTGTTGTGGCATGCCATTATAACTGTGTCCTTTTTCATGTTTTATCGCAAACAGAACTAGCCTGCTGTTCCCGCACAGCTGTTGTATGTGAGTGCCTGTCAGAGAGACTGTAAGCATAGCAGTATGCTATAAGTTCAATCAGTTCCTTACTTTCTCATGCACACCAACCCCCGAGGACTGTCAGAAGTGGGAAAGCAGGAGGCAAAGACAAAGCGTAGCCTAAAGGCAAAGCCAAGCCTGCCTCAGAAAAGAATGATGGAAAAAGCTCTTTTTTACATGTATTTTTCTCATGCTCCTAGCTTGGTAGCCTATAGTGCGGATGGTCTGGGCATGGTACGGGTGATTTATTAGCTTGGAAGACAAGAAGCTGGCTCTTTGAAGAGAATGACTACGATCTAGCAACTCCTGAGGCCTCTGATGAATAGAACAACATGCCTTGCTATGTTGATGTGTCTTAAATTAAAGGTGTCTGTTCTATGACCAACAATGCTGAACCTTAATGTTCATGACGTTTTTCAACCTTCCATTTAAATAATCCCTTCATTGCAATACTGAGTTGATTTACTAATAGCACTTAAAAAGTTGACAGTGTTTCTGTGGTGTGATTCATTTTCTTCCAGCCAGATGTATCAGTGCTATTAGATTTATTTTCCTGTTCTGGCAGCATGGAAGTTTTTGGTCTGAGTGTGTAATTTATGTTAGCAGGGGGAATGATGAGATGAAATTTTGAGTTGCAGCCTCAACACCTGATGTGCATAAAAACACAAGAATATTCTTTCTCCCCCACCCTCTGCATATGTTTCTTTCTGTTTCCAAGTCTAGGCTGTTGGACCATGATAAGGAGCTGTAAACCAGGAGAGTAATGACTTCCCTCCATCTCAGATGTTCCTTGTCTTTTATGGTTGACCCTTAAAAATGTCACAGCAGCCCAAGAATCTCTCAGTCATTTCAATCCACAACGTATAGATTATTTTATTGAGAGAGGTCTTGCTTCCTCGTGGTGCTCCATAATGATCCGGGAGAAGTGGATTTCCATTGAGGGAAACGGGTGGCGCTTTCAGATAACGTGCGCGCTGACTCGATTGACTGTTCGATTTAACCCTGTCCCCACACCCTTCCTTGCCCCTTGTGCTCACCAGTATTGTAGTGCGATCTTTCCTGTAAGTGTTCAATATGTACGATACAAATATACACTACACTGCTCTCCTAAATGCTTAATGCTTGCTTACAAAATGGATAAAGAAAGACTAATGGGTAGAGAGAGGAGGCCAGACTGAGAAGATGGGGGGAAGGGGGCTGAGAAATGCAAAGATAAAGAGATAATGCAGTGTTTACTTGTATAATTTCTTGATAAATGGCCAAGAGTGGTGTGTGTGGGCTCATTTGTTTACTGTCACTGCCCTTTACTTGTGTTAATTAAGACCTTTGCTCGCTCAGCCTGCAGGTAGAACTCCTTCACTGCAATCTTGCATGTCAATGAAATGGTATCCTGGTTAATGCAAGGAGCATACGATGAAAGGAAAGTTCAGTGTGGGCTGGATGTAAGGTGGTACTCAACTCTTTCATTACTGTCTGTAAGTGTCAAAGGCAAAGATATGTCTGTATTTCTGTTTTATATTTTAAAATGTCACAGACTGTTGCAGAGAGGAACTATCTTTGAGGACTACTGTACACTTAAACTTTAGCCGACACTCTTACCCATGGCGACTTACAAGGAGAGATCAGGTAAGGGGTCAGTTGCTTGCTCAGGGATACTTGCTCAGGACACACATCTGTCGATGGACATTGACTGTTGCAAGATTAAACCTGGAACCTTCAGGCTACAGGACAGTCTGTCTACCCACAAGGCTGCTGAATAAATAGTGTGGGAATAGCAGCAGAAAAAGAACAGCATGGGTGAAAGTAACAGAAGAGAAAAAAGAGATTTTCGAAGCATTTTATGAAAACCTGCCTATAAAATGTGCTTTAAAAATGATTTATTTTAGAAAGGAGTGGGATTACCTTACCTATAGCTGATAAGGCAGGGTCTTTCACAGTACCGAGACTTTACAAGACCTCATCAACTTTGGTTTTCAGCCAAGGCTTAACTTGGCAGGTTATGGTGCATTTCAACAGCAGCATGCGCTCCCTGCTGATCAGAAGTCACCTATGAGGGTTTGAAAGCTCTAAAAACTGCAACATAACACAAGTAAGTACATCACATTGTACACAAATGACCTAAGAGTAATATATCCCAATGCTAAAACATATAAACATCTGTAACAAGGGCAATAAGGGACACCAAAACATATCCTTCCTTACCGTCCTACAACCAAATCAAATGGTGGATAGTTGGGATATTACAAGACTCTTTTTGAACCATTTATTAAAAAGCCCATTGCTGTATCTCACCTGGTTGTCTTGTTTCTGCTGTGGGTGTGAAGTTTCACAAGCCTGTGATTATCATAGAGGTCACGGCAGTCATTTCATTCAGCGATGTTAAACGATCAAACTAGCATCGCAATCTTCAAAGGGCTGATAAACCCACTAATATTTCGACATCAGAGTCAGAGACACTTTTATTCACCAAGCACAATGGGCACACTGGCAAATAAACCTGGTTAATTGGTGCCAAATGCTGACACATTGGAGGACACTTCTACAACACTGAAACACCGGGTGCAACAGAAATCATAAAAAGCCGTGTGGTGCAGACAAGATGTGCTGTTTAAAAGTAGGGAATGTACTGTAAAGCCAAAGAACTTTGCCAAGGATCGGTGCACAAAAAGATGCCAAAGAGTTAAAGTACATGTGAAGATCAAAGAAAAATGTCAGATTTTAGTGTCCCAAAACACACAAAAAATGATAAACTCCACAAGTTTTGAGATTTCTGACCCTTTATGTCTTTGTTATTTTCGACAACAGGCAGCTAAGGACCTTTCATTGTTGTGTGGTTAAAGCTGTGAGTTCAGAAAGTCTGCTACTCATCATGGTATGAGTGTACTGTATGGGGCATGGGCATTGCATTGAGCATGGGGCTGTTAAGATGAAACATTAGCAGTGGAGGGAGGATGCTGCACGGATGCTTAGCCACGCTAGCAGTATGGCTCTAGGGATGGCAATGTTGGTCTGTCGGTCCAGCAGTCAATCCACCATTTTGATCCAGACTGAAATACAACAACAGCTATTGGATGGAATTACATTTGGTACAGATCCAGAGGATGAGTCTCAAATGACTGAATGGTGATCCCCTGCCTTTTCCTCTGGCGCCACCATGAGGTTGATATATGTGGTTTTGAGTGTCTCAACAACTGTTGGATGGATTGTCATGAAATTTTGCACACACATTCATGGTCCCCTTAGGATGAATTGTAAAATTTTGGTGATCCTTTAACTTTACATCCAGCCCCATGATCAGGTCAAATTTTTTATTTGTCCTATACTTTGGTACTTGCAATACTGACATTCCCATCAGCCTTAGATGTACTTTGTATTTGGTGCTAATTAGCAAATGTTGGCATGTTAACTTGATAAACTAAGATGATGAGCATGATAAATATTATACCTGCTAAACATAAGTCTGTTAGCATTGTCACTGTGAGCATGTTAGCATGCTGATGTGAGCATTAAGCTCAAAGCACCACTGTGTAGTACAGTCTCACAGAGACGCTAGCATGGCTGAAGACATAGAGCCCTATTTATTTATTTATAGCGCATGGTCTAAGGTGCATGGTGCAAGTGCATTTAGGGTGTGTCAAACTTCACTAGTCAGAGGGCGCATAATCTGGGCACAAAGTAAGGCGCAAAGGGGTTGTATTTAGTCTCTTAATTATTCATAGGTGTGTTTTGGGCGTAACATGAATTCAACCAATCAGAGTGTCATCTCCCATTCCATTTAAAAGCCAGGTGTGCCTGCATCTGGCACACTGCTATTTACCTTGACCAGTGGACCCTCTGCCTCCAACATCTCCCAGTCTTCTGTCTCTGTTTATCAGGAGGATATGGCTTTACTCCAAACAATTTCACTGCATGACCCTGGACTGTGTGTGTGTGACCTTTTGGATGTGTAGAAGAACACAGAACATTAATTTACATTAGATCCTGTCGGCACGTCTGGAGATTTAAATCATCAATGAAGTTAAGCTGCTGTGCCTCATGCGTAAATGTGCATAGTGTGTCTCTTAATTTGTAGATGTGGGATCACTGCATGTATTTAAGAAACTAAACTAAAGTAAACGATGTATTATTTCACCCACCCACAACCCATCCGCTATTAACTAGAGTGTTCATTTTTATGACCCGATCTGCTGCAATCTGCGCTTCACTAAAGCGCGTTGTGAACCCGCCCATGAAGGCGCATCTTACTATGAATAATGCGCCCTTTAAATAGCAGGAAAACACTGCGCCATTGACTTTAGACCAGGTTTTTATTGGTCAATGGCGCAATCGCTCTCTCCTGCTTCAAGATAGCAATGCGCCAACAATGCGCCTGAAAACACCTCATTTTAAGACCGACATGCCCATGGGTGCACAGATGGGCGCAAGTACATTTGCTATTTACACAACATAGGCGGTGGGCGTGAAAATGACACCTGCGTCAATTGGAAACTAGCAATGAAAGTTGCGCTGCGCTGTGCGCCGCTTTGCACCAGGTGTAAGATAGGGCCCTTAGTCTTGTTTGTTCCTATTGATACCTGACAGCATCAAGGTACCTTCACTGCAGCAGCAATAGAGTAGTGGAGAAAGTTTTAGCTACCTAAACATAAACAGTAAATGTCAGATTTCAGACAAACCAAAGACTTCTAAAGGGACTGGTGCTTTAATGAAAAAAAAAAAGGCATTCCCCACCACTGTTTTTTCATGTTCTTGTTGTGCAACAGAATGTCTGAATAAATATTATGTTTTTTCCACTTGGATGAAAATGGGATTGTTTAATGTCTATGAAAAACTGTGCTGCCATGAATTGCATCTTTGTGGATCTGTTCTCGGTAGCATGTGAAAAACAAAATACTCTTCATCAGCTTTTTTGTAATTTGAACAAATGGGTACAACACTGTGGCGTTTTTCTCTCTTCACTCTCACTTTTTCTCAATACAGACAAAAACTTGCCATCACTCTCTATCACAGAGACCCGAGAAGTAATTTGAGAGAATACAGAAAATCAGGAGCTGAAATAAAAGTAGACCAGATAGGTTGAGTACAAATGTGGCTACACTGAGAAAGTAAATTACAACACACATCACAAAATAAATCCTGGATTGCCTTGAAGATCCAAGATTGGTTATATAAGGTATACCAGTGCAAGATACTCAGAAGGGGGATATTTCCTTAAAGCCAAGGTCTGTGATGCCGCCAGTCCCACCTCTCTGTAGTAGACGGATTCTTCATCCTCACATAATGTCTCCCGCCTGTCAGAAAGTCCAGGATCCATTGATGCTGATTAGAGAATGGGGCAGTGGATGTTTTGAACCTGGTAGGAATTTTGTTATGTTGACAGTAAGTGGTCAAAGATTTGTTTTTGGAATACCAAAGCTAGCTGTGGGGTACATTGTCTGTATAGTGCTGAATGAATCTTTATTCAGCACTTCTGTATTATCTTTGTTCTGCCACTTTCTGTCCTCTGACCCAGCATCATCACAATTGGATTGTTTTGTGGCTATGCCAGGAAGGGGGGAAAATGAGACGGGGACAGAGGTGAAGGTAAAGAAATGTGGGCCACACCAATGGAGCCTGTTGTGCTTGTACAGAAATAAAGCAGCTTTTGATGCACAGGCGCAGAGAGGGCAGTGGTGCTTTTTACAAATGTGTCCACATGTTGAATACCATACATGTACACCCAACTACTACTGTACACTGTCATAGTGGCTACCAGTTGAATGTATTTGGTAGCCCAAAATCATTTTGTCTCTAAGAATATACCACTCACAGTGCTGAGTATTGTAGTTAAGAACTTATAGGCATTACAATAAAATAATTACAGTACCATACCCATCAGCATTCATACTAACACAAAGCAGGACTTGCAATTCCAATTTTATACGGCATCTGTTCTACTTTTGGTCTTGACTATGTTGTTCAACATAAAACAGTCAGGATTCACATAGTGGGATTGTGGAGGCAGATGTCAGAATCTCCCATATTGCCAAGCCTTCCCTGCCAAATAGAGGTAAAAGTTTCCCATGGTTCATAATCTTTCTTCTACAACCAAAGTCACTCAGTAACCAAATGTGTTATCTCCTCTGTGTCTTGCATTCTCTCATTTTCCACTCAAGCACATCAGTTTCCTCTTGGGAGACACTCCTGTTGCAGATCCTCTCACAGCCGTTTGTCTCCATCACAAAATAGTCAGAAGACAGTGCCATGGAGTGCACTTGTTTTATAGGTAGGTGTGATTTGATAAGTCATGTTTGATGCAAGCCTTTCTACACCAGCAGATAATACAATGTATTCGTCCTAAGCCAGTCCATGTTTTCAACTGAACTGCAGTTGCATCGTCGCCCTCGGGCGCTAACAGTGAGTTGCTACACCCTGCGAGTCTGTGCTGTGCACTTGACTGCACTTTGCACTGTGAGCTATTGATTGATGAAAATAGATAAAAATAAAATCTGAATGGAAGATATGAATGGCAATGTTTTGCAGCACACAAGTTCAAGAAAGAGCAAAAAAAGCCAAGGGAGATGGAGCATCTTACATGAGCAAAAAAGTAAAATAACTTAATTTTGACTCTTGCGAGTTCTGAGGTAGAGATCCCAACATCAGTGATGTGACAGGAGGCAGAAGGATGTGTGATTAGCGATAATGATAGGTAAAGGATACTCTGTCCTTGCCTAATCGTCGAGGGTGTGCATGAGCACGACTATCAGACAAAAACAAACAATAACAATCTGTGTTTTTATGTGTGATGCAATGTGCTGTCAGATCTTTTGTGTCCGAGCCTTCAGAGCATACTACCCTGTAACAGTGACATCAAAAACCTGCTTAGAGGCTCTGTCACATCGTGGGTCTCTCCTAATCCCCATCTGCCACAATCTGTACACATATTTGTATTAAAAAGTATTTTCACTGTTTGAATTCAAAGGATGAATGTATTATTCATGGTAAAAAAAAAACAAACATTGGCAGCCATACATGGTGTGGAGATTGTATCAGGGATACAAAACTAGACTAATTGCCTCCTTAAAGCGAAGCCTGCAGGTAGAGCCTGTGGCCTGAATCAGGTAGAGAAGCGCCTGTCCAACATGTCCTTGTATTCTTATTTCCTTGTTGAGCTGGTACCTTGCTGCTCTGTATTCCTCTCTATTTTCTGCCTTGTGAGCTCCCTCAATGTGTCTCCTTTGCCTGAGCTCTTGGGTAAACCATGGCTTGTTGCTGTAGCACACATGAATGCAAATTAGCTCTCTGAAACCACAGATTTCCAACCATACTCTATTTTTGATACTGCAATGAATTATGCACCTCAAAGCAGGTTATTGTATACTACAATATACAATATGCAGACATGTGTTTGTTAGAAACTTACATGGAGCCCTTTTACTCCATGTTTTCACAATCATGCACAATCAATGCATGAGATGTCAGACGAGGCATTCACCTCTCAGTGTATACATGCTTTAACCGTTTTAGCTGGATGTGCAAGTGTAATTATGCATGTGTGAATGTTATATTACTATACAGTATATTTATTCACAATAATATACAAAATACTATAAACACAAAACATATAGAACAGAAAGTGTGTCAAGCTTCCACCATTTCCATGTATATGGCAATTTTAGACCGTCTATATTTTGCACACATCCATCTCATTTATCAACACTGTATCTTTGATGATAGTGAAAAAGAACAGATTGAGTGCAGATATTCACATATTTGTTTTGCCATATCCTGAGCACAAAAGGTAAGCCTTGTATTTTCATATCTTCCAGCAGCTCTGCTGGTATGCAGTGACCCTGCTTGTCACAATATTTAATGTGGTCAAAGCTATTAAACCAGAGGTCAATGGATTTGTAGTTTTGGAAGAAGGCTTGCTTAAAACACATTTGCAGTCATAGTTTGGACCTGAAACATTACAAGCGAATTTAAGAGGTTTGCCTATCTCTGTATGTGGGCGGAGCAGGCTAAAGACTGCAGGCTGGAGAGTGAATGCAGCACCAGAGGGGCACATTATTTAAGGGGTTTGTGCTGTGAAACCCAGAATGTAGATGAGAAGGAATGTCACAAGACCAAAACATACACCTACAATGAGGGGATTTAATTAGTTCCTGTAGAGTGGCTTCTTTGATTCAAACTTTAAAGTTGTAATTATTTTTTTCATTAAATCAAACCCTGTTTATCGTACTATTTATGGTAATCTTTTTTTCCTGTAATAGCCATTCAAGGTATTTACCATCTGTAATGAACTCCTTACTGTATATGGTTTTCATTGCCGGTGGTGGAGTCCGCCATTCCCGTGCTGGATTCAGATTGCCTTCCCACACATTGGGGATTCACAAGATATGATGCAGTTTTGCCATCCCAGAGCAATTAAGAGGACTGCATATACCATATTTTGAGAAAAAATGATCATACTGAAGTGGATTTTCTGCCTTAGACCCTAAATATTTTCCCACCTTCACATCAGTGCATTTGATGAAATTGCATTTAATATATACTCTACTGTTTTGTCGAGGTTAAGTTAGCTTTGAGATAACTGTAATCAGGCCACTAGGATCTTTATTCATGTAAATCTCTGACATCCAACTGTAAAGAGAATCTTCTTTTAACTTCTTTCACTGGCAGCATCATCAGGGTTTGATGGTGGCATCAGCAGATGCTTTGGTGCAATTGACAGTTTTTTTGGACTGTTATTCTGTGTGTTGTCCAATACAATATGTTGTCTTTTGAACTTAATTTGGTGCCTTGTCTGTCTTGTTGTTCTGTATTATTTGAATACTTGTGGGAATGCTAATAACGGGGGCTGTCCACTCAAATTGTTATCACCAAGCCCTGGCTGATGGTTAGTGCTGGCAGACTGAATTGATAGAGTTCGGGATCAAGAGGATTCACTAGGCTGCAATTCAGTCGTGTCCTGAATGCTAAACCTTGGTATTTATCAGGGATAGTGGGTGAGATGTACAAGAACAACTGAAATAGCCTTTATATACGCTTTGTTCAACTTGTTCAAATGGAAACTGCGTACAAGTGCTTTCTGTAGGAGACAGGACACAGGAAGACAGAGTGTTTCCTTACACACTCCTGACAGCTTATATGGAGCCGGTGGAGAAAAGTGGCATCAACAGGCTTCTCAGGTGATTGACACATTTTGGCTGGAAGTCAAAGCATTTAAAGATTCTGGGGGATATAGGTACTTTAAAGAATTAGCATGATCGGGATGCCATCAGGCCACTCCGCCCATATCCAATACTGAGAGAGAGAAATAACACCCGTACATGAGAAGTTTGAAGCCCTTTTCCCAACTGATAGATGTGAGCTCAGGCCTGATCTTGACTATTTGCATACTGTACACCAGCGGCGTTCAAGCCTTTTGGGCAGTTCCTGGAAATGTAATCAATCAACATATTCACAACACAGCTGCTGCTGAGTTCACTGTGTATAGTTCTCAATTGATTCATGTAAGAAAGTTGAAAAGTTGAAAGGTTTCTTTCTTCTTCAGACTGAACTATTGAATGAAATGCCAAGAAATTTTGTATAGACACTCTTGGTCCCCAGAGGATGAATCTTAATGACTTTGGTGCGCCCCTGACTTTTCTTCTAGCAACCACAGCAGGTCACATTTTTCACTTATCCAGTGAAATATCTCAACATCCAGACTAGCACATAATTTTGTGCAGCCGTTCATGGTTCCCAGACAATGAATCCTACTGATTTTGACTCCTGACTTTTCCTCTGGAGGAAAGGTTGACACTTGTGGTTAATATCGCGACTCTTGGATGGATTGCCATGAAATTTGATACAGACATTCATGTCCACCGCAGGATGAGTTGTAATAACCTTGGTGGTCCCCTGCACCTCCATCAGGTCAAATTTTTAACATTTTTTAATAATGTTTAGTGATGTTTATGACCGAATGGCTATGAAAATAATGACATTCCCTTCTGCCTCAGCTGTACTTTGTGTTTAGGGCTAATTAGCTAAATAACTTTGGTGATCCCTTAACTTTTCATCCAGCCCCACGATCAGGTCACAATTTCGATTTGCCCTATATTTTGGTACATTCTCATCAGCCTTAGCTGTACTTTGTACTCTGTGCTAATTAGCAAATGTTAGCATGCTAACTCAATAAACTAAGATAGTAAACATGGTAAACATTATACCCACTAAATATCAGNTTGACTCTGACTGACTGCATAATTTTGCAAATCTTTCTATGAACACAGTACAGAAAAAGGTTTTCTCAGGTGGCCTTCGTAAATGTTTTGGAATTTAATAACTTCCTTAATCAGTATCTCTATGCAACATCACTACATTATCATTTCTTCTCTGACATTGCTGATCTCAGACAAATCCCAGCACTAATCTGCACCTTTTGAGCTCCCCCTCTCTCTCAGAATGTGGCTCGAGGGCAGTCCCAGTCGCTGACTGCGAAATTGGCTCCAGCCTTAGTAAATCTGGCGCTAATTACACGCAGATTGCAGGCGTAAATTGAATGTATGTAAATCTGGTGCTGAATATTTATCAGAGGTGTGTAAAATAAGAAGATCTATTTAGAAGCAGACAAGCTGGAGATGGAACTACAAGCTCTGGTCTGTTAAAGAATCTATAGCTACTGGTAAAATTGTCTATCATCATGTGTAGGCAACCAGTGTAAGGGATGCTCTTTTATGTTCTCCGGTTCTATCTTTTGGTTTCAATCAATTAGAAGGGAAACAATGTGAGACCTCCCTTCCAATTAAGAAAGGAATGAGTCAGGATATGGCTTTTTCCATGCATATGGAACAGTATTTGCATTTCAGCCCCCCAAATTTGCATTTATAGTGTTTCAGTAAGCTTGTTTAGTTGTGTGTTTAATCATCAGGGATATTTAGTGTAAGGAGGGGCTCATTAAACTCTTGTAAAGTCTTTTATCAATATAGTTGGTTTTTATCAGTGCAAACAAGAGGTAAGGAGGGATGCGTTTCTAGACTCAAACTTTTGATGAGGTTAAGTTCATGCAGGTCCATCCCATATCCAAACTGGAGAGTCTCCAGAATTAGTGAGATTTATGACAATAATTTGGCTGATACAACTGTGGACACACTGGATGTAAATAACAGCTGGAATGATTAATTTACTCCAAAAAGTGACACACTGAGCAGAGTGTGTGCAGAATGATAAGTAGGGAGGTGAATATATCGAGTCAGATTTCATTATCAATGGAATTACTCTCTCCTCTGTTATTACAAGTGTGATAAAGACCAGCCACAGGGTTGCTGAACTCATCCACTACTCTTCTGCACTGCTATACTTTGTAATCAGATGGCTAAATTGCATTAGTGTGGGCAATTGCACTGTGTATAGTATAGCTGAATAAAAAGCGTTGAAAACATTAGCACATGATGATTTTTTAGAGAGATCCACCACAGAAATAACACAGTTTCATTGACATGATTGTTTTAAGGCTTGCATTGAATGTCAAATCTTGTAAAATTATAAGAAAGCAGGGTTTATTTGCTGTGGTAATAGTGCTGTGGTTTTGTACTGAGTCCTGGCAAAATTGCATAGTTGCATACAACTATCTTATTACATAAGGGTTTCCTTTTAAGTTAATTAACCACTTCATGCAGTAGGCAGTGGTTAATTAAGTAGTTAAGTAGAACAAAATATTCCTCTCCTGCACTGCTGCTCTGTGTGCATGTCGCAGTTTATTGGTCTAACTACCAAAAATATCAACACAGTATTAGATAAGATAATTAGAAATTAGTTAACCATAACTTTACATTTAATTGCACTGGCTCCAAAATAATACGTTTATATCAGCATGCAGTCATTTTGGATGTAAGTCTATTTTCTAAATCGTGCATATTTTGGCTGTCCATTCTTTTCAATGTGAAATAATGAAGCTATTCTATCACCTCAGTGAATATTCTGTCTAAATTCATACTTTCACACTTTCAACTCCTGACACTCATTGTCCCAGTTCCCAGACTGCTCTCTCTCACTATCCTTCTAAGATACAGAGGAAGGAGAATTCATGTCTCTCAGCTATTTCAAACACAGTTGAAAGACTTTTCTGATGAGCCAGTCCCATAGCCAGAGGAAACTTCCTGGATGGGCATCTGATTTCCCCGGACGGTCCGTTTTTTTTTCTTCAAGTGTTCATTAACCATTAAAAACGATAATGAGTAATAATACAAATATTGTTGATATTTATATTGTATTTTCTATATTTCATTTTATATATATTGTTGGATGGAATTCAAGGAGGAATTGATGAAATTGATCATTTTATTTTGTGAGAGGCTGTTGCATTACTCACAATGAATTTTCACACATTGCAGTTGATGCAGCAATTGTTAGTCAGTCTCATTTTTTTTTACTTAAAAAATAATTTTTTGGAAGGATGAGGAGTGCATAATGGGGGGCATATGATCCACTCTGAGCTGGCATCGCACCCCTTGGCAACGGGCCTGTGATCAACTAAACTCCAGAAAGTTTTTTCTTTTCTTTGAGTAACTCAACATGAAATTCTTTTTTATCTCTCTACTTTCCTGCCACTGTTTTCTCTGTTGTCTTGTCAGGTTGTCTGAAGGTTTTGTTGTCAATTAGACTGTATTCCCACCAGTTAAATTTGACATAGTTTGTTATCCAGGTCGCAAGTATTTCATCTTATCATCCAAGTTTTTAAT
>NTHP01000568.1:659426-687507 GCA_003416845.1 Oplegnathus fasciatus | reverse complement strand
TTTTTTTGCATCGTATGAGCTTTTTGAATGGCACTTGCCATCCAGAACCAAATGTGCCTGAAAGATTAATGGCATTCAGCTAAACATGGCTAGTGTGGCTTCAAAATAAGCTTGTTCATTTAATCTTCAGAGCAAAAGATAATAAAATAAGAGTTAACCGAATCATCTCCTGCAACCTTGTAGCTCTACTTTCAAAGCCAACATAAACTTTGATGTGCCCTTTGAGACACAATGCATCATTCCCGAAGGACTTGACTCATTAGATCGTTAAGGGATTTTGATGAATGCTTTCTGTGAGGATATTTACATGACCATAGGATTCTGGGTAAAAACTTGTGCCACCACTAAGGTTATGTTATATACATCCTCATGTCTTATTCAAAAATATCGCTACAGAGTAATGGAATAAACAGAATAATGCAAACATTACCATGGAACAAGGATTCACACAAATACAAAAAAAAAACACTTTTAGGCATGGCTCTGAAGCCTTATTTATATTTCGGAAATGGTGAATTTTACCGAACTGATCATTTGCTAAACCCCTCTCCAGAGCAGTGACAGCTTAGCAACCATGAACTGCAGGCATCAATCTTTGGATTTATCCACCTGCTGAACCTGTGTACATGGGGCTGTAGTATGAGATACTCGACACATAATGAGCTTTGAGGTTGGTGGGGTTTTATAGCCTTTCCAAAACCAAAACCCAGAGCAAGAGTATAAAGAATGGATTAAACAGTGTGTTTGTCTGCTCTAATGTGAGCTGCAAATGTTAGCATGACTCACAACCTACAGGAACAAGCATTGCATCTACAGCCAACGAGCACATGATTTAAAACAGCTCAATGGAACTTTTCATTTTTTGTTGATTTTGGCGGTCCCTGTAGACAAAGGCGGTGGTGTTTCACCTAACGTTACGTAACTTTGTGGAAGCGGTTACTGGATGCTATCAGAGTTAAAGGGTAACATTAGCAACTCCTGCTCTTTCTCAGATTTGGGAAACTTTACACTCCAGCAACCCCATCCAACTTTACCTGAGATATATAATCTAATATTTGTCCCTATTCGACTTGTAATACAGCATTATATTACTTAAAGTATAATGCTAGCTCTATAATGCAATACAAGAACAATACTCTTTATTTCCATCTCGTCTACATGGATCTGGTGAGGATGCAGACTTTTTGCCTCAGTCTTTTATCATGTACTGTATGTAGCCAACAAATGCATATCTAAAAGACATTTTACAAGATTCTCATTTGAAAACAAGTCAGCTGAAAATATTAAAAGTCCAAAAGTCCAGAAACACTCTTTTCACCTTCACAGGTAATCTTAATTCTAGAAATGATCTAAGAGAAACAAAAGAAACCATATGAAGATTATGTTAATGTAACTCTGACTGACAGAAAATGTGTTCAGGAGATTCTAAAAGCTGGGAAAATTTAAATCAGCCACCGATTTACTGCTTTTGGCCTTTCTAGTGTTAAACAAGGGTAACGCAGCATCCTGTGGAAAACACTTCCAAGCGATCTATTAATAGCTAGGGGGGTGTAAGCAATGTAATATGATAATTTGTCCTGTTTTTCCATTCAACCTCTCGGTCCTCTTTTAGCGACAGGTAATATTCTCGCTCCGTCATAAGGCATGTCAAGGCATGTCAAGTTAATAGACACAACTTTCACTCGGGTGACATGATAATTATCTACTACAGCGACCGACAATGCTGTGAGGTCATTGCTCCTATGGTTGGTAATTGTCTAGCCTTTTTTCATGGTGATGAAACTCACACAATAGAGACAAAAAGAGAGCTGGAGATCAAGAGAAAGGGAGAGAGAAAACTATCCACAAGACAAAAATTAGCATTTGATTTGGACCGTAAACTCTCACTTTGCTGAAGTGGCTGTGGATGTCTCTCATAAAACGTATATTACATTAGGGCTCTGGGGAGATGAGGGGTGGGATTTCACAACACAATTAGAATTTATCAAAGAAACTTTAATGTCTTCTGTTGATGTGTCAGCCAAGGTAGTTGTGTTTCGTTATGTGAACGTAAACTAGTTCTGGCAGGTGTTTCCTGCCTCCTTTCCTTGACTTCCAGGAAATTACTGTCTCACAAAAGTGCAGCACACCCTCACTTTAGCTTCCCAGCTTCTGAGGGAATTGGCATACATCATAAGGCCCTGAGCAATCAAATCTGGGCAGATGACACAGAAAACACAGTAATGCAGAAAACTGAGCCTGAGCAGAAGCCCTTCAAGGTAAAAGTTTTACAGAGAATTCAAGGGAGAAGTTTCAAGGTATACCCTGGTTTGTAGTCCTAATCCAGGATGAGGTGAATTTGAAATCAATTATGAGCTCAGTGGGATTATTGACAGGTACCACCTAGTCATTACAGCATGTGAACAAAATGACTTTTCTTGGGAACTTCCATTAATTTAGCTGAAATGGAACAGTGTGCAGCAGCCCGGCACAGGCACCTCTGGATCAATGAAAAGGAACCGCAGAAAAATCCCATTTGATCCTCTCCGCTAAAGTACACCAGAAGGCACTGTTATGGTACACAATGTGCTCGATTAGGATTCCACGACTCCCGCACACAACTACTGTGTGAGAGAGCGACAGAGAACATAACATTAATGCACAACTGGCATTTCTGGACAACATAAAACGAGTCATTTACTTGTGAAAAAATGTGGGAATATAGTATGTTGAAGGACATTACTAAATATGCAGATTCACAAAGAGTGTGTGACATGTGAGGCTAACATGCTGTAAATGTGTTTTTTATATGTGCCGCGTGTGTGTTGTGTGTGAGTATGAGGGATTTGTGACAGGTATTTGGAGTGGCAAGTGCTTTTTGTAAACCCTCTCGACCCTCACCACTTAAATCAGAATTTCTAATGGTGTAATGGTCACATCAAGCGTCGCTTTTGGCCATTTTAAAAGGGGTGCCTGAGGTGGACTTAGACAAGGTTGCCGCTGAACATTGCATTTCAGAGCAGCTCTCCAATACACTAGCGTGCAGATCAACATGTACTACTCTAGTGTCTGTAATAAATGATGATGCTGCTTATCCGTTCAGAGGAAGGACTTTGCAGAGTTACAGACTGTTATCATGTTATTTGACTATCATACAGTATGCACATAAAACATCACCTACAAGAAAGTAAATATAAAAAGTAGATTTCTAATATGTGCTGCCTTAATGGTCCCACTTCTTCTGGCAAGACCATCAGCCAATCCTAAAACTAGATTTTGGGGGTTGTTGGTTCCAATGGTCTGTCCTGCTTGCATTACATCCCATGATCTATGGCCTTATGACTTATATACTTTTGGGTTAACATTTTTATTCTGAAATTTGATCACTTGTTTGCCAGAAATCCAAATTGCCGTTTGTTGTATTTAGAAATGAGAATGTGTTTGTCTGTTTCCCACTTGGCACAGCTCCTTTGTGTATCAGGTTTTCACCCTAAAAGAATCCAAATGAGCCCAGTTAAAAACATGTCACAGGTGAGTCCAATAGCCTGAAGCCAATGCAGGCCTGTTCTGATACAGTTTGATATGACAACCACTGGAGCATATCCGGCCGGTGCTGTGTATCCTGTGACAGCCGCTGAGCACAGATAAAGATGTGTGTGGTCAAACATGCAGACTTTGATCCGATGCTCTTATCTTTATGAATAAGCGCCCAGCCATCCAAACAACTGCGTGCTGTGCACGGGGAGGAAGAGTGGGAAGATCAATGCTAATCGAGCTCTCTGCATGAGGACATTTTTTGATTTAATAAAGACTTGCTGATGGAAAGTTTCTGGGTTTTTTTTATTATTATTGTTAGTGGTGGAGTTTGGGTTACAATGGGGATGCATGTGCTTTTACTGAGTGACACTTGTAGCCTTGATCCCTAGATGGGGAATCAACAAATGAAGATGGACAGCAGTGAGGGCTGTTAAAAAACCTAATCACATAGTCAGATGATATTGCAAACCCATAGACTGTGAGTTATTTATAGTAAAAAAAGCTTCATTCTCAAGCTCCCCCAAAAATGACAAAGCTGTATTTTTATAGCAGGTACCACCATGGTAATACATTACCTCTAGTCTCTACACATCATCTCTTCTTTAATTAGTTAACTTACTGCTTTTGTTAGAGATAATCTAACTTTCTGGTTCATGTAAATTCAAGGCCATTGTAGGTTGTGTCAGAGGCCAGTCACTGATGTTGCACTTCCCTGTGATTGCTGATGGAGGCTGATGAATTTAACAGATTACAGCCCACCTCCAACTGTGTGCCTGTGTTTGTTTGAGCGTGCAGCATGCAAATGTACTTTGCCTCAGACGTGTTTCATTATATGTGCATGAAAACATGACTGTTTACCCATAAAAAAGATAGACCACACGGTGACATGTTCAAAACTCACCGTCAGGTACCATAAAGCAAACTTCTCCTTGTTATTGAAGATAGAGACACGAAGGTGAGGAGAGGGAAATTATAGTGAACGCTGTGAATCACCTCAGCAGTTCATTGCCACTTCATGCTGACTGAAATGACTCTCAAACCATCAGAAAGCCTCATGCTGAGTGCAAGAAAATTCCTTCCCTTTGGAGAGATACCAATATCTATTCATTTTTATAATTATTTTTAATAGATATAAAGAAGGAGACTTTTTATTATGTATATCCGTGTTATTCTTATAATTATGGGTGCAACTTACAGTTATTCAACTGAACCGGCGTCTGTAAGAGTCAGCAGTATGGTAAAGGGGCTTATTAGTACTTCCATAGTAGTAAGTCAGTTCTTTTGGATTCGTATGCTTTTGGTAGGCAATGGAAACTGTACCATTGCTGAGAGGAACAGTGTTTTTTCATTTTCAGTTCATGTTCGCCACACTGTTGTTTAAGCCACAAATTTAGCTTTGTTTGATTGTTGGTGCAGCTGCGAACAATGCAACTTGTCCCTGAACTGCGTTAACATTTTAGCAGAGCCAACGTAGTTTGTAACTGCCGTTTGAGGCCACTTGTGCAGGTTGTCCTCCCCTCGGTAGTAGAAGTCAGAGGTGATCCCGTTATCCTATTTAAGGTGTGACAGGACGTGTTCCCACATCATTTACTTCCCAAAAAGCTCTATGAAAAGGGAAGACACCTGTAGCATGCCGCAAACAAATAAAAAAGACAAATTAATGTTTCAGTGTGGGAATTACAATTTCATGGTTGGAATAGGCTGAAATCATAGAATGGCCACCAGAGGGCTGATTGTTTTTCCATCTGATCATGGCAGATATTAATTTTACCAGCCAAAACCATTTTAATGAAATGTACAATATTTTAATTTTAATGAAAATGCACAGATATTCTTTTATGGTTTTGTTTTATAAAAAATACAAATGTTCTTCTTCCACAGAGACATACATAACAGCAATACTTTACAGGCCCATCTTTAAAAGAATGGCTCCTATATATTATAACCAGCTAGCTTCACATGGCAGTAAATATGCAGGAGAGGTTGCCTTTAAGGTTTAAATACTTTTAAATAGACTTTTAAATAGACAAAAATGCAAACACTGTAAGCAAAACAGATTTGCAACAAAAACACAGCTATATTATAGGAAATCACTGGTGACAAAATGTGGACATTCATGCAAAAGCTGTCAAGAGTCTTCAGCTGGCAGACCCAACACAAAGCAAATAAGGCATACCAGTCTGATCAGCAGCAATGGAAAAGTGTAAAAAATGTATGTTTCCCAGTAAGGTATCAAGTCATTGGTGTCCATGCTCAGCTCAACCAGGAATCCAGAGCCACAAATTAGAAAAGTTCAAGTAGTGGCAAGTAAAGATACCTCAGTCCATTTTTGACAAAAAAAACAAAAATACATGGTTAATTAGGAGGTCCTTGTATCACAAATGATGGTGCTTTAGTTGTGGTTGATAAAGTATCATGTTTAAGAGTCATCATCAGTTTTTATGACATGGAAGAGGGTGACATTAAATATTACCTGGTGTCCATTATTCCAGGCATACAGTGCTCTCTCTCTGGCGTTGTAGTCAAGCATGGAGATATGAAAGTACTGGTTGTGGAAAGGAATGTCTATGTATTCGTAAGTTGAAGTCTTCGTAGAGTAAGCGTAGTAAACCTTTGCTCCAGACAGGTGAGAGTTAGTGATATAGAGCGTCCCGCAGATCATGAATGATTCACCCGCATTCCTTTTGGAGTATTCGGTGTTCCAAGTCTTCAGGACCTGCAGGGTGTCAGGGTCCATCTGGGAGATGACGACATTTCCAGCGTTTTGATTGGTCGCATACACAACCCACATTCCCAGTTCGTCAGCCATGACATCGATGTCAGAGTATCCCCCCCATGTATATGGGTACATGTTGTGGAAGCCGGCAAACTCCAAAGCGCGCTGGGCCAGCACACTGCCTGTCTCAAAGCTGTACTTGACAATAATGTTGCTCTGGTACTTGTTGTAGTACAGCGATCCATTGTAGACAATGTGATTGGTTCCCTCCCATTTAAATGGGAGGCTGTAGGTTCGGGAAACCACTCCTGTTACAAAGTCGTCCGTTGTCTTGTACTCACGCACAATCTTGCTGTTGGTGTAACTGTCCATATACCAGACCTACATCAGAGAGGATGAAGAGAAAGGGCAGTGAGAAACAGCTGCCATCTGATATACATGTAGCCTGATAAGCATGTCTACCTTGAAAAGTAATTTTTTCTACCCTCTTTTTAGAAATAATCAGCTTTAACCAATTTATATGGTTCTATGAAAAAGAAAACACAGTTGAAAAATTAGAAATCCAGAAACATCACTACTCAATTACTAAAATCAGAACCTACTCCATGATAACAGTCAGTCCTGTCTTCAGCTGTTGTGATATTCTGCCTACTCTGAAAACACAACACAGACATTGTACTGTACACACTGCACAGCTCTTGGAAAGCACTCCCCTGCTTTCATAACTCACCCTGTTGTTTCTGGTTGATGCTAGAGGATCAGTCATCCATGCCCCAAACCGGGTTCCAGATGTCTTTATTGTAACTGGTCCAGTGATTTTCATTAATTTCCCACACGCTGTTAATAAAGAAATGCAGCGATAAGATGTGCTGTGGTGGTTTTTGTCTCTAACTAGATTTCTCAAGCCAATTTCATGCCTGTGCCACCAGAGAGTGTGCCCTCTGTGCATACTAAGATAGCACTGGCAGCAAGCTGCTTTATTTAACTTGAAGCATAATGGTGCAACTGCTGTTTGTAGTTAAAGGCAAGTCAGCTTTCTCATGCCTAGCCCATATTATTTCCTTTAATGCACCTAAAGACTATGCATATACAGACCTCATCATCAGAATCTTAAGTTACGAGTTGATTGTTTTGGTAAACTACAACATATTTGGTTTTAGCACAAATTGCAAAGGACAGTTAGTCTTTAATTACAATATAGAAATTAAAATGTAGTGCAGCAGCAGTGTATCTAGCTGAAGTTGCACCTTTCATACAAACTCTACCAGTGCAATTCACCGAGTTCCCCCATAGCATTCATAACAACTCTAATATAAAACACAAGAATCAATATATTAATATACACTCAGTGGCCACTTTATTAGGTACACCTGCACAATCTAATGCAATTCAATACAACAGCTCTGCTATAAATTCTACCTTTACTAAGTTTATAATGTTCATGTTTTTGTTGACTTTGTCTGAAATGTGTAAATTCAATTATATGTTTTAGCAGTGAGGTCACAGTTAAAGGTGGTGTTGTACTGGACTACATTATACTGAGAGTGCTTAACAGCTCTATGACAGTGTAAAAAAAAACTCTGAACATTATAGGCATCATAAAAGTAAACTTGAAGGCAGAACAGTTGTATTGGATTGCATTAGATTGTACAGGTGTACCTAATAAAGTGGCCACTGAGTGTATATCTCTAGTGGTTTTTCTTAATTTTGTCTTCAATGTGTGGTCTTATTTAATAAATGAATAGCCTGACAACTTCCCCGCAGAATTAGTGGATGCTCTGTTTGTAGTTTGTAGTCTGCAAACACAGCCCTTTTCTGCCCATTAGAATGTTATTTCTTCATGTGACTCCTTTAGATTTTGGAACATTTTACTGTTTGAAGAATCAAAGGCTGTCAATACACCAAACAGTCAACAAGAATAGAAACAAATTGCTTCTTTTCTTCACTGGTGTGAGATCGAGGTGAACACGATGCCATTAAACACATTTTTCAAAGGAAACAAATTTTGGTCTGGGATGTAAGGACAAAATAACAAAGAGAAGCATTACAGCAACTGAAAAGAGGGAACCTGCTGTATATAGGTGCCTTTTAATAAACACAGACCACTTGTTTGTGGTCTTATACTTCAAAACCACAAGGAAGTCAGGCTATATTGTTGTTTTTTTTTAATCTACATTTCCCCCATAGTTATTTTCTTCAGCAGCAACAAAACAACAGTATACAATGAGGACAAAAAGACTCGCTATGACAGTGATATGGCTGTGACAATTCATGACACTTGTGCTAGTACTATTTCTTAACTAGTACCACTGCCAGTGCTATCTCTGATAAAACAGTAGAAAACACACTTGCACATGCAGTGTTTACCACTTACTTAGTTTGCCCATACAGCTGCGGAGCCTGCTGTCCAGTCGCAGCACTCGCTGATAGAGCTCATCGTAGTCATAGGCCCCAAGCTCCTCCTGGATGCCTGTCAGCACTGCCGACAGGTTCCTGATCTCCTCCTTGAACTGGGAGATGAGGGCAGCATCCATCTTGTACTGCTCCAGCACAGGGATCAACGGCTTCAGCTCGTCCATCTTGTCCTTAAGCTCCTGCAGAAGTGACAGCGGCAGCAGCAGAAATGGAAAACAGAGAGAGGTGGAAGAATGTGGATAGGTGTGATGGTCAGGGACAAACAAAACAGTTTGTTTGACAGAGGAGCAAGCCCTGCTTCAGCACACGTTAAGTATTTGTTTTCAAAAGAGTACACATACGCATCGGTGGCGACTGGACCACTGGTAACTGATTAGGAAATATATACGTATCCCTTGTTGCTCCAGTGCTCCATGCTAACATGTTAGCATAAGCTCCACTGCATATGCTAACATGTTAGATGTTAGCATATGCAGTCTCAAGTGACAGCAAGTGAATAGTAATGAGAAAACAGACTGACCTTATACAGTATGTGCAGTATGAAGCACAGAATGGAACTGTTAGCCGACCATGAAGCAATGAACCATTCGTGCATCCACTTCAAAACCCTTTCAGCTTGTGAGAAACCATATATTTATCCACCATGTATTCACCAGGTCAACTAAAAAGGGGGGAATTTCCTAAAACATGTCTATTCCTGTGTTTTACTACAATTTTCATGTGATATTCAGATTTGTTGGTGGTCAGCCTTCTTTTTTAAAACCATGGCTTTATTTCTGATGTTCTTGCCCGTGCATTTCCACATTATACTTTATATATTTTTCCATTCAGTTTCTTGCAACTTGCCACACCAGAGATATTCCTACTCCCATACCAGCTGTGCAGTGCAATCCACAAAGGGCAACTGCAGCAGCAGAACAGCCTCTGAAACAACCAAAGATGTAAGCGCTTTCTGAATCAGAGAGCTTCTGAATTTGTATCTTTTGTAGTGTATATACTGTATATTCTTTATTTTCATGTACACACAAAAGGTCTGCACGCTGAAAAAGTACGTATATACAGGTAGGCTCCTCAGCTCTTATCCTGGCTTTTCTCAACAACGTGCTCCAAATACATGGAAGAGATCTACTTGCCAGTTGGATATGGCTGTCAAAGCGTGGAATGCCACGCCCATGGTGATGGTACAACACTTGGGAGTCCTGGTGCTAACAAAATTCAATATACTATATACTATTAGTGACTGTATAGAAGTTAAATAAGACTGTGTTGGGTAGTTATTAGCCAACAGAAAATTCCACTGATATAAAATAATTGTTCAACATTTGCTTTCTTGCCAGGAGCCCGATGAGGAGATTAATACCACTCTCATGTCAGTGTCTGTCCAAAGGTAACAAAATCTGCCTACCAGCATCTCTAAAGCTCGCTAAATTAGCACACTGTATCTTGTTTCTTTCATCTGTGCAAAAAGCGAAGTGTGACAAGTTGGGTTATATATTTCGTGGCCAGGAGCAGCGACTTCCTGAAGTCTCCATGGGTTGCCTAGCAACCTCTTGGTGACGACAAGACTGAAAGAAGTTGCCTTCGTACAGAGCCAGTCTTGCAGTTTCCCCCTGTTTCCAGTCTTTATGCTAAGCTATAGCTAACCAGCTGCTAGCTGTAGCTTTATACAGCATTTACCATGCAGACATAAGAATGGTATCAATCCTTTCAACTAAAAAGCGAATAAGTGTAAAGAACTATTCCTTTAAGCCTCAAACCATTTCTAATTTCTCATCAGTCTTCAGTCTTGAGGACTACCACTAACACAGTATTTTTTAACTTAATGTCATGAGTTATTCTTAAACTTGCCTGGATATCTAACTTGCAGGGTATTTGAATCTGACACAGGCCAGTCAATACCCTCTTTTTTCCTTTCTTCCAGTCTTTCTGTACCTCTCTTCTTTGAAATAAAATAAAGTAAAAACTAAAATGGCAAAATGTAAGTTTTGTGAAAAAGGCCTAAAAATACTAAGTTGAATTACTCCTGAAAGCATGTTTATGGTGTAAATGGAATTTGTGAAATCAATGTTGCATAGAAACATTTCTGGTAAATATAGAAAAGCTAAATAGAAAAGATCCAGTGAACATTTGATTAAAGGCTATGATTAAACCAGGCTGTAGAATACCTGGAAGTTTCTGGCCATGATGGATTTCCTGTCATCCTCAATCTGTCTGAACTTGGTCCTCAGGCCCTTCATCTGGTTCTCCATCTTCATGACATATTGGAAATCCCTCTGAGTTCGCAGGTTCAGAACCTCAATGGACTGAGACATGTTCTGCACCTAGAATAAAACAAGTCATGATAAATAATCACCTCAAACAGGGTTACCATGCACAAATTTAACCTTTAGTAGTATAGTATAGTATAGTATAGTATAGTATAGTTAATTAGGCAAGTGAATAGATGATGCCTTCCCTTCTCTCCATCCTGCCTTTCACTGCAACTAATTGAAAGGCACTTTGATGGGTTTTCCCTGGTGAGCGTGTGCGTGTACCTGAATGTGTAAGAGGCTATTATTGAGAAAGAACAAACGTGGCAAAGCCTAGCAGCAGCGTACCTGTGTTAAATGCACATGATAAAACATCTAGTATTACACTCCTCAAAAGAACGATAAAGCTTGTAAAGATTTGTTCCTTCATAACTCCCAAATTTAACAGGAAAATGTGCGTGCTTTTGTGTGTGCATGCTGCACTGGGGTGGTAAATATCCCCCTTTACATGTGCTTACCTTCTCTAGTAGCTGGCGGAGCTGTCTGCTCTTGGCATCTCTGGAGCAGAGGCTCTGTTCTGGTGCCACCACTGTGCAGATACAGCGCCCATCAGCATCCTGGGCCGAGCTGTACACCTGCCAGCCCTCCTTTGGGCCGATAGTCTGCACGTACAAACAAATACATGTGCACACAGGGTTAGACAGATATTTTAGATAATGCATTGCACAATCATTGATTTCATATTTATGTGGCACTGGTTGTCTTCGGAAAGCTGTTAACCTCAAGGAATTCTAACCATAGCAACAAAGATATGATGCTACAGATGGGTCCTCTTTGAAAAACCCTTGGCAGACAGTGCTAAAAGTGGTGAGAAGCAACACACCTTGCGTTAAACAATGATCATGAACAATTTCAACTTTAACGATGTCATTATAATAACTGGTTCATAAATTCGATGTCTGATAGGTTCAGTGTGTGAAGGTGGATGATTTCTAAGCATAGACAAAGGCGTACCCCAAGGTTCAATGCTGGGTCCACTTTGTTTTAGTGTTTATTTCAATAATGTTTCAGCAATTGAATATAAATTCAACACTGATGCATATTCTGTTAAAACTATTAAAACTATGCAAAATGCCTTAGCTTTTTATGTTGGATGTTTTTTGGCTGAACACTGATGTAACCTGATAACACCATGCTTTTCACTATGACTACGGGCATTAATTAGTCCTTTCCCCAGACTAGTACATTAGGTATTACTTTCCTGAGATAATCCTGTTATTACAAACATTTGGGCTGGATTGCTGTCAAATTCTATTTTCAAGCACATATAAATACATTTAACAAAATGTTGAAAGGGAAACTTAACCTATACAGAAAGAAGAAGAGGGAGGAGGAGTCAAGCCTTCTCTCAGGTCTGGATTATGGACGTAATTTATAGACTTGTGGCTGCCTCCACTCTAAAATGCCTGGAGGCTGTCTGCCCCTCAGCTTGCAGATTTATAACAGGTGATAGCTACTGTACTTAACATTGTAAAAGGGAGCTCAGTATTGTATCTTGTGGGGAAATGTTGACTGATCTTGTGTTTGTGTTAGATGGGATCAACAATTGTATGTCTTTGTTAACAAACCTCATCCATACTGTAAATTGCTCCCATACTAACTAGAGAGCTGGAGGTTATGATTTAAGGATTGGCTCATACACCACAAAAATCTATGTTGTCATTTCTCCCATATTCATTAATTCATTCATAACTGTAGCTCACAGTTATTCTCTCTTCACAACAAGCTGTGTGGTTATCTATAAAATCATGCACAAGAGGATAATTGAGCATTTGCTAAGCCCCGGCCCCTTTAGTCATTGTTAATACAGCTTAATACTCAATACAGCCCGTGCAAACAACCTCAGCATGTGGAGAAATACAAAGTTTCACAGGCCTGCTGTGCCTTGTTACAGTTGCTAAGCTGTGATTGAACAATCACTGTTTGGGGGAGGGGTTTTAATAAACAGTCAATTACCCTGTGTTTAGTGCATTATTTTTCATAACTGCATGGGTCAGAGAAGATTATTTATAACATGCCCATTTGTCAGCAATAAAAATGTAAGTTTTGTTTATTCGTGATTTAGGACAATATGTTCTTTGAATTGAAAGGTTTTATTAACACTATCTTTCTAGTTATTTTCCTGCTACAATGTCACTACTATGCCACTATGTTAGATCTAGCCATTCAAAATCAAGTGCATCCATTGCTATAACACTGCACTTGTGTTGTGGAACTTTGAAAACTAATGACATGAACTTTGAGTAACTTCAAGCAACTTCAAGTACTTTTTTCTCAGTTATTCATAGCACCTGTGGACATGCATTGTCTAGCAATAAAGAGATTTAGCTGACATTTCAATAAAGCAAAAACAGACAAAGAAGCCTGAAGACGCTTTTGCATTCATATAAATATTCATGTACTTTGCCACCAAGGATGCTTCTGCTGAACCTCGTCATCCACTATAATCCGAGTGACATATCAGAAGAAGAGGAGGTAAATTTGGGCAGGGGTGTGGGGGGGGAGTCATGAACAAACAGTAGAGTTGAAGAGGTTGTTACGTAGGTAAACAGTAGCTAAAAAGAAGAAAAAAAAGAGGACAATGCTGACAAAGAACAAAAAGAGGACTTGACTGTCAATTAGAGGGAAGGAGATAGAGGTAGAAGAGTAGGTATGCAGGCAGATATATCACGACAGAGAAGTGCAGAGACAGCAAGCATAAGATGATGAGATGAGGCAAGGGATAAACAGGGAGGGCACCAATGTGTACTGAGGAGAAAATAAAGGAAAACAGGGTTAGGCTTATAGATGGCCATCTCACTGATGTTTGCCTATTAAAAATCACTTCCTAATGCATGACAGTACAGACAAAAGAGTGGTTCACATATACAATATATTGTATATATATACAAGCACTGGCTGACTGATTAGGACAAACTATGACTGCGTCATACCTGAGGAACAACATGTTTTAATAACATTGTATTTCACTGATGAAACTGGGTTGTTGATGAAGTAAAGACACATTTTTCAATATTTTCTATCTCTCACTATGTTAGATGGAAGAAGATCAGGCTCCAAGGCTACAACGGTTTCACAGAGCTGCGCACCAAAGTCTAGTCATTAATCATCCTCACAACAGCATCCAGCAGCTCAAAGCTCTCCTCAGCCACCCAGCAGTGTTTTGCTTTCTCTCTGTACAGGCATGAGTGGTTACATACAGTATGTACTGCACACACAAACACATAACCAGTTGCCAAGGCACATTCATGTTTCCTCTGTAGTTCTTATCCTTCAACTCCCAGTCTTTCTTTGCCAGGGTTTGACTAATGGCTTTTTAAAGGCCGATATACAGTAGTCATCAATATTTTGGGAGTGAAGTTTCCAACAGACAACATTTTGTGCCGGTATTCAATATGGTCAGAGTCAAAACCAGAAAACAACAGGAAAAATGTATCACTCCTCCATGTTTTATCAAAAAAGGGATCCTGTGGTGCTAAGGCCACGTGTTTTCATGTTTCACATGAATAAAAGAAAATGCCACTTTCCCAATCAGCACTAAGATGCATTAACCCTTTCTAAAAATCAGACCAGTCTACCTGAGATTTGACCTATGCTAAGATAGACACAGCTGATCCTGTGACTATCCCTGTTCTTTACAATCATTAAATCACTCCATTTAAAAAAATGTGTTACCAGCAAAATCAAACTCACATCACCTGTTAACATCTGGTTTCATTTTTTTAAACGTAACGCCATAATGTTTACCCAGAGTAAATTCTAACTGACCTGTTTTTTTTACTTTTATATAAGTACATTTTTACACAAGTACTTTTACTTTTTCTTGAATAAAATGTCTTTTACTTTTACTTGAGTATACCATTCCAGTACTCTTTCCATCCCTGCATATTTGCCAGTAAATGTTGAATGCATAATAAAACCAAAACTTGTAAAATACAGTTTAATGCTATTTAAAAAGAAAGCCAAGAGTTACCATTTACATTGAATTAGGTTGTGATGTTTAAATCTCACTTCCTGAGGTTTTTAGAGGTCTCTTCTTTAAAACAACATACAGAGAAAGGTTTTTCAACACAGCAAGTATATCATGCTACTCTATCAAACTAAGATAGATTTTAACTGCCATATCTTATATTGCCACCGGAATTGGTATGTACATGTTTACCTGGTTTACTCTGACCTCTTTCTGTCTCCTAGACAACAACAGCAAGTCTCACTCTGTTTATTATATTTCTTTCAACATTCTTTAACCATTAAGAATCTTTATAGCAAGAGAAATCTCAGTTAATTTTTACACTTAAACTTAAAACTGATTGAAAGCAATTTTTTACATCCTCATCATTTTTAGTATCTATTTCTGCATTTGTATCTTTTTAACTCATGAGGACTCTTTTGAACATGAATAGCTTTCTTTAGGATGACATCATTCTGTGCTCTACATTCTAGAAAACAAGATATAACACAATAACAACACCTTACAATATAACACAGTATGATACAACAATATCACAAATTATGGCCCACCTAACATCGGCCTGTTATTTTAAAAACAGGCCTCTACTACTTAATGACCTGATATAACTTACTGAGTCAAAGATTATCAGACAGTCTAGTAGCCACTAATAATGAATGATCATGACTTTATTACTTTTATTCCTGCGCACAAGGTCAGTCTCACTTCTAGAGGCCTATTAATGTTGGACTTTTATGAGGCGACCTGATTGAACTGTGAATTAGTTCTCAAACTTTTCATGCCTTAGTGAAGCCAAGAGTGACATTTACAGTACTGTATATTATGATTCTATCTGTCATCCGGCCAACAGGGACTGACCAGACGACAGGAAAGGAATGAAGGTATTATTAACATAATCTGACATGAAATGCTCAATGTTATGCATTATTATCTTGCGGCCAGCCACAGGTTTGTTGTCTTATGTTTATTGCAGAATTTGTTTACTTTTAGTGCATGACTTAGCCTAATATTGCTAAAAGGCTACCATTTTTGTTAGGTGCTTTTTAAATCCTATAACCAGGTTGACATTTGTGGTTTTGAGCAGAATACCTAAACAACCATCGGATGGATTGTGATTAAATTTTGTACAGGCATTTATGTTCATCTCAGGATGAACTGTAATAACTTTGGTGATCTCTTAACCTTTCCTTTAGCGCCATCATCAGGTCAAAATATTAATTTGTCCAGTACTTTGTTTATGACCAAACGCCTGCAAAACTAATAACATTCCCTTTAGCCTCAGCTGTGCTCGCTAATAAGCAAATGTTTGCATGTTAAGACACTAAACTAAGACGATGAACATAGTAAATGTTACACCTGCTAAACATCATTGCCCTTGTGAGCATGATATTGTAGCATGCTGACATTTATGTTGCAATATGAAGATCAAGCAGGAAACTATTTCTTTCAAAGATTATTTATATTATACACTGTATATGTATATATATATATATACAGTATATATATGTGTACATTTTTTGCATATAAAGGAGAAAAATCTTGCTGAGTAAAAAACTACTGTGGTATTTAACCACAGATGGTTATTGTATAGATCATTGTGATGAAAGAATGATAAACATGATGACAGTAGTGGCAGGATATTTAAGCTACTGTAGTTATATTTGCACGTCCTGGTTGACAACAAGCTTCTTCTGAGGAAAACTCTCTACAGGATTACCAAACTGTCAGCGCATCATGACGGGGAGAGCCCTGTGTTTAAAGAGGATGAAAGCAGTGGTTGTGATTGGACATGATTGTCACAGCCTCTAACGCACCCACCTATAATGTATGATGATGTATTCTTCCTATTTCCACCTCATATCCAAGTGCGCCCCAGGTGCGCCGGGTGAACCTGGCCTCGAAATGACCAAATATGTGTTTGGCACGACGCACTGGGAAGGGCACACTTAACTGTGATCTATGCCGCCTAGGTCACAAAAATACAGCCCTTAGTCTTGTTTTCACATTTCTTTTCTTTACTCAGATTAGCTTCTACAACCATTTGGAAAATCCCTAGGAAATTCAAAAGTCTCAAAATGAAGTATATATTTTACAAAATAAGATTGGTAGAGTTGCCTGTTTGTTGGACATATTGTCAGTAAGTACATTTATTGAAGATGTTAAATTAAAATAGTAGAGTATGTATGTTACCAATAGTAAAGTACATAGTATAATAGGTTAAATTAAACATTTTAAGTTGAAATGATAAAACCTACTCTCTTGTCACAAATGATGTTTGTAAGAGTTCCATCAGCAGCCAGTCATCGCAGTTGTCTGTGACAGCTGGACAACTCTGTTTGCTCACAACTGGCATGCTGCACAAAGGCAGACGTGATTTTCCAAATCATGGACCACTCGTGCATAAAAAATAAAAACATGCAAAGTCAACAGTGCACCTACAAAGCGTAAACAATAATGTTAATGAATTCCTCCCTGTGGAGGATATGATTCTTGCTCTTCACAGCAGACAGGTATCCTGCCAATTACACACCTAATTGAATCCCTTCTCTGTTTGTTATTCTGTCATCAACATGTATTTTCCTTTGGCTACTACACACTTACCATTAACTCTGTCCTCATCAACCTTTTTGCGTGGTTGAGGGAAAGACGTAGGGGGGTGATGAGGAGTGAAAGTGAATGGCTAGGTTAATATGGGTAATATGGTTATGATTGAGTTAGTAAATGATGTCAGGGAGAGTTAGCCGCTGTCATCAGATCCGAATCACTTCCTGTGCCCTCACCCGTGTCCGTGAGCAATTTACGATTACAGCTCTGAAAACACTGTTGAAAGGGGAGGAATATTAGGTTGTGTTGCTTCCTGCTTTACTTCATTTAGAGGAACCTTCTTTGGTCTCTGCACTCTTGTCCTCTTGCCTTGCATTCTTTTTCTATCAGTGTTACCAATTTTAGATATTTTTATTATTATTTTATTCACATACTTTTTCTCATTTTTTTAACCAGTAATTTTTCTACACTTGAATGACATTTCTGTAAAATCACAGCGCTTATAATTTGATGGAAGACATATTGCTGCCCTTTGCACCCCTGGATGCAAAAATAGTTGGACTCTAGCAGAGGAACGATTCTGTTAAGTGCTAAGCAACTCCATATACTGTAGCTGACTGCCTGCACCGTAAACCAATCTCCACCCTGCTGAGTATAGCCTTGGTCTCTTGATCTAATTTCTTTTGCCAGTCTCATGATGGCTGATTCCATTTGCTTTGCTGCAGCGGTATGAGTCTGGCAATGTGAGAAACACCCCAGAGGCATACCACAGGTGAGAAGCTGGCGCTAAAAAATTAAAAGATTGTCAGTGGCGGTGGCAGAAATCAATCTGTTATAAATACAATCTAGATAAATAGTGTGAGAGGTTACCAACTCCCTCAACAGCATCAGCTGGAGCTGCAGGGTGGCAACAAATGGACATAAATAGCATAATTCTAAGCCATTATCATTTTTTTGTCACTGGAGTGTAACATATGGAAGTGGGACTATATGAAGTTTACACTCAGCTGGTAATGTCTCAAATAGCACCTTCGTCCCCACACTTCTCAGTCATAACAGGAGAATAGGGGTATAAGCTGAAATATCTTGCAAAAGTCATACATGCCTTTACAACTCACTACTGGATATCTGTGTCCATTACATAGCGGAACACCAGAATAGTCAAGTCATCATTTAGATTATTTGTTTATAATTTAATTTGTTTGTTATCAGACAGGTTAAACAAATGCGTTAGGAATTTATCCTGTATCTACTTTGCTTTGCATCAGTCTGGATTAGCAGGTTAAAATTAGCATTGTGTGATATTGAAACTTAAAAGAAAAGCCCTGCTAATAAATCTAGAAACAAATCCAGGTGCCAGTGATGCCAATAAAGCTAAATCTCATATCACAGTAATGCTGCCGTCCTGCCTGCCACAAGACAGAGACCTAAACAGATGCTATCTATCCAGTCATCTATCAACCTGTCCAAACAAAAACCCACCAGGGTATTGGAGGCAAGTGAAGTGGAATGCGCATGTCAGTATTGTAACTGATGATCATACTGCTTAAATGAGTTAACATTTTAGCTCTAATGGCAGGGGAAGATGAACTTGCATGTGCAGCCAGCTCTGTAACCAGACTGATGCAGACATCACGACAGCAATGACAAATGGTAACACCCCTGAACGCAGCCGCAACAGCAATCCCGGCAGCCATAATCCTGAGACCAAAAAGGTTCCAGTAAGATACTGACAAAGAGATGCTGCTGCATAGTATAGAGGGAAAGAGGGAGGGGAACGAAGACACAGCAAAAGAGGCCATCTTTTCTCTCAGATGTGACTGTGATGAAAGGCGTGCAGGGAGATTAATTTCCTAGAGGCGTGCCACCTTCTTGCCTTTTTTGACCCCGGCGAGGAGAAGATTAAATAGATAATTCTGCAGGAGCCCGGCACATTCTGCCCTAGACAGTCTCTGAATGAGCAACAGCATTATCTTCTTCACACCCTCATGCTTCTTCTCTAGGGTGTGCTTCAGTGAGTTTTCTGACAGAACTAGACGACATGTCAGTCACAAGCACCACAGTGGATGATAATGAAACAGTCATCAAACATTATCGCTGGAGTAAAGCCAATGGACAGCTCCCGGCCACACTGAATGGCACATGCATGCACAAGCAGAATACTAAGCAGCTGTGACAGTGCTCTAACGTAAAGTTATTTCTTGGTATGCTGAAATTAAGTCAGGTCGAGGGTGTCTCAAGCTATGACGGGCATCTTTGTACTTTTATTCCTTGTCAGCAGTGTCGACCATCAACGTCAGAATGTTATGGGAGTTAATAGGGTAAATCAATATAGCCAAAATTAAAACGGATTATAAGACTGGTGTATTTCTGACAATTTAAAGCACCCTCATCTTAAGCATTACTCTCTCGGGATAAGTTTTACCCATGAGGGCCCCGTAATTGGAATTTTTACTTATTATGTTGGTAATTCTAGTGGAGCAGTCTGTCGGGATAAGAACCCTTCTTTAATTGATGCCCAAATCAAATCTGTGTCATCAACATGCAAGTGTCTTGGCAGCCTCCCAGTGTAAGTGTTTGTAAAGTAAGAGTGTGCTCATTAGTATTGCATAAGAAACTCTCAACAGTTTTTGAATCTTGGAAAAGGACATTCCTGCCATATTAATGTCACAGAATCTGCAGACTTTTTTTTATAAAACGTTGCAGCAAAGTTAGTTCACCTGATCATTTCATGCTATTTAGCAACCTTTGAATTTTCTCCCCCTAATTACGCTCCGCAGTCGTGTCAGTGTGTTGGGATGTTGAAGCTGCTCTCCACTTCAGCCTCCATTCTCTTGTAGAGGCAGAAGAGTGCGCCGAAAATAAGATTACGCATAACTTAAGGATGTATGTGTTCACATTGGTTTGGAATAAACAGGGCAATATGCAATAATTGCAATTATAGGAACTACTTGGGTAAAACGTATACCATCAGAACACCGCTTTAAACTCTTAGATACCATCGCATTAGTATGTTCAGCGTACTTACAGGAGGTTCTTTGAAGTTATACTGCAATTTATTTGCTGTAACTACTTTTCTTTAACTTGCTTCCTATACTTCAGTTCGTGATTTTCTGTTTCTTAGAATGCCTTTCAGCAACTTTCAGCCTAAACTTGTTGCTTCAAATAAAAGCAGGATATATTGACATGTACTGTAAATATACAGTAGTTAGCTAGCTAACTAGTTTGCAGACTCTTTCCTGCTGTCTGAGGCTACTGCTGATGAAGAAATTAGACACGTTTACTCTTGTACACTCACTGTGCAAGTGCTGAATGTGTGTGCAAAATTGTGCGATAAGAAATAAGTGCCTCTTTCATTTTGAAGAACTGACACCAAAACCTGATGTTTATAATTAACATTTTAGTCTGGTATTGATCTCTATTGTAGTAGCTGTACTGGAAATCTATAATTGACCATTTCCTGCCAATAGTGCGAATGCATGACTTGCTATCTTGTTACCCACAATAGTAACTGAGTGTTAACTTCCAAAGCCAAAGTGCACATCACTAAGTAACTACATTTGTTCGTGGGGCTACAAGTTGTGTTAAAAAAAGCTCCGTTCATGACGAGCACATCCACTGTGTAGTACAGTATTTCCACACTGTGTGGAAGCCGGTCCTGGATGCTAGCAGGTTACTGATGTTATAGCTGCTCCGTCCTGCTCTACTGGATTTGGGGAAGTTTTCACTCAAGCAACACAGCCAGTGTTACCAAAGATAGCGTTAAGCAACACAACATAATCTCACAAGTATGTAAGGTAAGCAGCAGCAACAGCAGTCTGATCTTACATTGTTCCATGTCATACGTATAATGTTAGGACTAACTAGCTGTACACTGCGATACAAACACAATGCTGTGTCTTTCTCTCCATGTCTTCTACAAGGATCATCAACTGGTGAGGATATTTGCCTGGACATGCAGCTTTAGCCTCGGTCTTATAGCGCAATATCATGTATGTATCCATCCAGTGCATTATAAAGACCCCTTTTACAAGATTCCTGTTTTAAAACAAGTCAGCTGGAAACATTAAAAAGTCAGCCAGAGTCTGTGTTTTTAACCCGCTAATATTAGGTTAATCGGCTGGCTGTCATTTCTGGAGTTGTCATTTCAGCTGAAAAATTGCTGGCTATATAATGACAAACCAATGACAAATTGTGTCAAAAATGTGTACAAATTTTGAGTGGTAAATCTGTCGCAGTTATTAGTGTAAACTGCATCTGTACTGTGCAAGAATGCTTAGCAACAGTAACAGGGTTTTTAGTACTAGTAACAGTCAGTTGGCCAGTTCTACACAAAAAAGAATACTACAAAATACAAAACAGACACATTGCCAGCAGTTTAAAAAAATGTTTGACTACTTCAAGTTTTAGGTAACTCACATCAAACTCAAACTCTGCTCTAGTACTTCAACATCAGTCTAAATCCGCCTCTCTGTTTAAAGGTACTTAATAATTTATATTACATTTTATCTTTGCTAGTAGGAAATTAACAAGCATAGCCCATAATCATCTGGTTGATCGAGTACAGTATAAATTTATTGAGACCACAAATGTCTTCCATTCCTCTCAAGTCCAGGCTTTCAGCTTTCAACCAGTGATATGCGTCTGATATGGAGACCGCTTGGGCTGTAATTAGAGTAATCATAAGGGGAACAGAGGGAGAGGGCCGTAACTATGCCCCTGGTAGTTTCAACATCATGTCTCAACTCCTGTAATTATGCTTAGGCTATTATTAACTGAGATGCATTCACCCAGAGGAGCAAAAAAGAGCTCAAAACAAGGGAAAGTCACTTTAAAGAGTCATAATCATCATATATAAAAAGCATTTCATAATTGTACATACTAATATTACTTCTGTTGATGTATCTCTAGAAGCCAGGAAAGGGCAAAACAGCACAATGCAAGAACAGGAAATTGTCCAGAGGTTATCCGTACCAGTCAGTACTTGGACATCTTATTACTAATCAACAGGATTAATTCACTCGCCTGGCAAACGTAAGCACAATTGAATTATTCACAACATTATGTGCCTGCCCCACATACCTAACAACTGACACATCCTGAACCATACATTCAAAGAAGGTGACAGAAAACTCATTATAACCTCACACAGTCTAACATCTCTCTAAGTCCGAGAAGAAAGCGCCATACATTTACCCTGCTGCTGGTATAAACGATTCACATCCGTCATCAGTGGACTTACTTTCTTTATTTCCAGTCCATCAGCTCTGACAACCCCCTCCCTGCTTTAAACATGAAACATGCAGCGACACAACTAATGACTTTGCTAGCAGTCGTGTGGCTGGCTGTTTGCTTTGTTTGTGTTGACATATATAGTTAGAGTGTGTCATCTTTAATTTGGCCCCTGGTGGAAACAGTGATGTGAAATATGAAAAGCATACAGCATTTTTTTTCCCATTGCTAAATGGTTGTGTGTATGTGTAGGTGTGTGCACACAGCATCCCTCATCTTTTAATATGGCATCTGTGCCAGACGAATGTTCCTACCAAGTCTGAGTGTATCATCCACATAAATGCTAATGAAAGCTGAAAAGGGATTTCAAACAAGCAGGAAACGACATCAGCTCCTGGCAGACGACCCCTTCAGCTCTACAAAACACAATAACTTCAAAGAACGACTTTTCTATGTTTCATATGATTAATGATCAACAGGACCTCAGATCAGTGAGAGAATGTAACATTTTCTCTGCTGGATTTCCCCAACCTTTGCTGCTGCGATCACATTTCAGATCATATTTTTCGTGTGTGATCAAAACCTTGATCACACATGAAAAATGAAAATGAAATGATCAAAACCTGAAACCTTTCAACAGAAGCTGAGGCTAAAATCTGTAACTCAGAAAATTGGCAAAACTGGCATTTACATTACAAGTGGATTAGACTTTGTGTGTGAGTGTGACTGCATGTGGGTGTGTGTGTGTGTACGCTTGCCTGCCACCTACTCACAGTGGCTAACACAGAGGGCAAGTGCCTACACAAAGCTCCATCCCACTGGTGTTGTAACTAAATCCCCAAGAGAAACTGCTCATAAACATCCACATTATTCACAGTTACTCTAGTTTTGTTCAACGCAGCCATGCACATCATTTGTTGTTTATTCACCAAGGTTAAAAACACACACATTACAAACACATTAAGCAGAATTAAAGTTCATGATGTACTCTAAGAAAAGGCACAACAGTTTGCACCTGTTTGCTGTTACTAACCAGATTACTACACATCCCAGGGAACAACATGGCACTATCTGACGCAAAAGCTATGTCCTGCCTGCCAACAAATTGGTTGTTTTAGTATAGCTGAAATACATTAAGCCCTTCTATCTACTCCTCATTTTATCTTTAAAAAACACATTCAGTTACAAATGTCAAGTAATGACTGCTGGATACTGGAGGTACTGTGACATGCAAATACTGTAAATCATAGCCTGTTTAATACTGGCATTACCAGATCATAAAATAGAGTTATAATGAAAGACAATGTTGAAAACCATAACTTAGGTAAAAAATCAATGTGATTCGACCTAAAATCTCAAAATGGATTTTTAGACAAAATTACAGCCATTAGCTGTGACGACTAAGGAAAGATATGTCTATTGAATTTTAAGTGGGTAATTGAATTCTGGCACCGGTCTGACGTCAGACTCCTGAAGTCTATTAAGTCTCTCTTTCTCCTTCAATTGATATGTCCTCCAGGTGCAGAATATAATGTGTAATCATAAAACACCAACTCCAGTCATCATTTTGATCATGATGAGAGTAACACAGTTCCATTAGCATCCACTGTGTAATTACTTAGCTGGCACGGACCATAAGGGAAAACTACACTATGCAAATATTTCATTTTCACACAAAGGCTCCTTAGGGATCTGTTATGTACACTGCAGAACCCTGGCATTGCTTGCCACACCATGACATAGGGGAATCCATACCATTAGCCCTAGCTTTAGCCAGTTTATCCAGAATAGATCTGGGTTGCAACAGGTCATTTTACAGTTGCTAAACTGAACTGAGCAAAAGGCAGCACTAACACGTAAACTTAAATGCCAGGAGGTAGAGGCTGCCACACCTTACTAAAATGAACAAAGCCCTTTGTACAAGGTCTCACAGAATGTGAGTGACAGCTTAATAATTTCCAGCTTAGTGTAATACCATAAAAGGTTTGCCTTTCCAGATCATTTTTAAACACTGAAGCAGAAAGGCCTTTAGGGCTGGGCTATCAATTTGCATGCAGCCCCAGCAATACCTCACATTCCTCAATGGCAGTGGTGTATTCATTGATTTAATCACAAACAGATGAAAGATAGAAACTGAACTGAATGATAACCATCAGAGGTAACCAGAGGTAACACTGCAGAAACATTAGATATCCAGAGCTCTCTGTTAACGCAATAACGAAAACCTGTAGGCCAGGGATGCATAGCTTATTGATTATTTTCATTGTTGGGTAATCCATCAACTACTGTTTCACTGAATTGCTTAACCCATAAGGTGTTAAAATAACTGACGGCATCAAATTGCTGTTCTGTGTAACCACCCGTCAAAAAACAAAGGCATCTGAAATCACATGAAACAGAAACAGCAGCACGTCCTCACATTTGAGGAGCTGCACTGTAACTAGGAGACATTTGGTATTTCTGCTTTATAAATGGCATAAAGGATGAACTGACTAACAAAACTGCCATCATCTCATCTTCTGTCCATGGACTAATTGATTAATAGCCTAATTGTTTCAGGACCAGAAAAGGATCGAGGATCTCAACCTTGTGAATAAAGCACTGTCTGCCATGGAGGGCTCTCTCATCAGCATCATCGCACTCTGCTCAGAAAGGTTATAGAAAACTGCGTATGAAATGATTGATAACGTTTTCTCCTTTCCTGTGGGAGAGCTTGTGCAGGGAAGTTTCAGCACCAGAGAATGGACAGCTCCACACCCTCACCACCAGACGACCCTGAGCCCCGAGCAACACATCGATTAATCATAAGGGACTTCGAGCAGAGTTGTCAGCTTTAGTCATGGTTATTCCATCTTTCCCTTAGTGCGAAACTACAAATCGCTGCCCATGCGATTCCATTTCCCTCAGATTTGCTGAAGGTTAAGCACAAAGATAAACCAAACACTGAGAGTATTAAGACAGAGGAGAGACAGTCCTTGGTGGGGGATGAAGAGGTTGTGTCACTGGGACATATCCATGCTCCTGCTGAACTATTAGCTATATAGCTGCAGCACAAATGGGTCTTAAGCACCATCATGTATTAGACACAAATCAATCAATAGCCTATGCTGAAATGCTTGTGCCGCCTAATGTACTTGCTCCCATAATTCAATTATAACCCATTTAGCTTACAGACAAAAGAAGATCCACAAGTGAGCAAGATGGGTGAATAATAAAAGGTGATTAGTGACAAAAGAAATTGTGTTTCAGCATTAATCCGATTTGGGTACATACAATTAACACAATCCTCCTCAGGGAAAGTGAGATGCTGGTTCGATGTCCTGCTCACTGCATATGACTGATACAGCACTTTCCCTTTTTCCACGCAAAACTGCATGAAAAATGTGGCAGTTTAATGTTTTTCTTGCTTATCGGAAAAACTATTCCCGATCAAACACAAACACACAAATAGCTCCACGAATAAACAGGGTCTATTTGTACATTCATCACACACGTAATCTGATCACTTGCACTGCATTGTCAAAAGTCCGAAGTTTTAGAGTTGATTCATACTACTTGTTTCAGCCCACCTTTGTGGAGGAGGGCTGCAGGCGAACTGATCATAGTTTTAAATAATTATTATGGCTATAAGCGCAGCTTGGTGCATTAAACCTACACCGAAGTGTGGTGCTTCTTGTGGATTTGTGAAGCTCCTTAAATCTTAGACAAGAGGTTTATGTTACTAATGGTAAATAAGGCAACATTAAATTGTAAGACTTTTGAGTGAAGTTTGGCATGAAAGTCTGCATTAAAGAAACTGGCACGCATCGGGGCGAGGGTTATTGTAGAGAAACTACAGTCATGTCCTCGAACCCGAGTATAACACAGCTGCTAATACAAACATGATATGATGATATGACATGAAACAGGAGGGAGAACGCCATTAGGAAATAATATGAAATAAGAAACTCACCATGGAGGGATATAATCCGAAGATGGTGAGGGAAAGGACGGGGTACAGAACGCTCAACAGGACCCGCATGCTTACGGGCTCCGGGCAGCCGCTTTTCTCCAAGGTGCAGTCCTTTAACATAGAGCTCCTGTCCTGCTGCTCACCTTACCGCCTCTCTACTGTTGTCGAACCGCAGAGAGAGCGCTCCGACGGCGGCACACACACGTTCACCGGCATCACACCCACCGCTCCCCGGTGCTCCGACTGAAGGCAGCGCTGAGGAAAAAAGTTTTGAGCGAGGGGGGAAATATTCAAATATGTCAGTTCAAGCAGACTGCAGGGGAGGCGCACCAAGGATGTGACATCACTCGATGGGTTTAGGGTGGTAGGCTATCCATCTATCTATCCATCTATCTATCCATCTATCTATCCATCTATCTATCTATCTATCTATCTAGTTAATGCCATGACACTGTATGTCACCACGTTATCAGAATTTTGATGACCTTCTTATTCACCTTCAGATTTTGTCCATTTGTCTTATGAGAGAAAAAGAAGAAAGAAAACAATGCTCTGCTCTTGTTGATTTCAGTGCCCATACCTTTTACTATCACTATGCACTCAAAATTCTACCAAAAACTAGTGTATGTGTGTAAACTGACTCTCTTGTGACAGTCTGACATTTGGTTTCCACTCAAATATGCATGGATGATAATGATGGTTGAAAAAAGTCTTGTTTTGTAAGAACCTAGTGGGCTGAATTCCATCAAAACAAAGTCCCTTTTTGTATTCATGAACAAATAGTTAATGTTTGCAATGATCTGGGGTTGCATAATCTCACAAGAACTGGCCTTCACAAACTTAAAAATGTCTGTCAATAGTCATAGGCGCCTGAGCAATGGAGCAAGTGGAGCAAATGCATCCCCATTATTCAATTAGGGAGAGCAAAGTTCTGGTATTGTTACCCCACTCTTTGTCTTTTTAAAAATACACTTATCATCATACAGTCCCCACAACCAGGTTATTATATTTAAGCAGCCTATATCAATGATCATTTTACTATCTTCAGCAACTGACAAAAACAAGTAATAAAAAACGCCCTTTGAGTTGGTTCAGTCAAACCCGTCGCTAATCGTTTACCACAGCATGCTTTGGCTGTCAACTGTCTGTCAATCCACACAGGCATCTGACTGTTTACAAAGGTGAGAAACATGGCATTTAGCTTAAACCAGCTATACAGAGTTTTTAACTGGTTATGAAACAGTCTCAATTTAGCACTGATGCCTCTTTATGACCTACATAAGCAAACAAGACCAGCGAGAAGATTGGCTATTTTTATTAGTTTCTAATAGTTATTCTTAATGCCTGCCACCAGGTCGGATTTTTCCATGACATCAGACGAAACAGCGCTGGGGTTTGCTCTGGCTGAATTCCAGTTGCTTCAGCCG
>NTHP01000568.1:609737-657858 GCA_003416845.1 Oplegnathus fasciatus | reverse complement strand
ACTGCCTTTGTCCACAGGGACCGCCAAAATCAACACAAAATGAAAAGTTCCATTTGGCTGCTTTAACTGCGATCATGGACTGAAGAGAGAACATAGGAAAAGACAGGCTAGCGTATGTTGAATGAACATGCTTGGCCCACTGACTCCAGCCAAACTTTAAATTAGCTAAAAGTAGGATGCCGAAAAATGCAGAACGGATTGGCAAGTCAACGAACTTTGCCAGCCTGCCCACCTTACATTAGCTCGCTTATCGGACAGGATTCAGCTGTGGAGATAGGACGTTAGCGAAGGAGCCGAATCAAAGAGTCAGCTCTTTTAAGTGTAACGTGGCTGTTATAGTTTGCATTAGCCCTGTTGATTTTATTATTTGGGATGTAGTGGAGGCTAATCTAGACTAGTGCAGGTGGCTGTTTCTTGACTTAACTTTGCTCCCCCATTTTAAAACATAACCAGGCACCAATGTCAATAGTCATGTTGCAATGTGCATTGTGCTGGCAGAGATTCAGAGTAGGTGTGCTTTGTGGATATGAACTAGCTCTGCATCTCACAATGTAATAAGTGTTTGTCCCACTTTATGTTTTTATTTAATATAGCTACCAACCTTCAAGGTCATCAGGGAAAAAAAGCAGATGTGAAACAGGCTCAGCAACAACAAAAGCCATCACCGATAAAAGACTAAGGTTCCCACATTTTCTTCAGAGGGAGAGGGAAGCAATCGGGGGAGCCTGGTTCTTTATGTCTCTCATTCAGAGCTGGCGCTGAGAGGTTTTTATTTACAAGGTCGACGGATGGGTTCTGCATACAACTGTGGTTACCTTTATATAGTTTCATGAATATCTCATGCCTGAGATATTCATGAAACTAGTCATCAGTGGAGCAGCAGTGGGGAGATGATATGCCAGCGCAGGCTAGTGTGACAATGCTACCTCCAGAAAAGCAGCGGTACAATGCCATGAGACGCAGTGCTCGCAGGTGAAGTCTGGATAATCTGGTCATCGGCTGCGTGACACTTTGCTGTGGGGGCTCTCGCCTGGTGTCGTGAAGAAGAATCTCTCCACACAGGTTACACCCTCCTCTCCTTTTGTGTGTTCGTATGCACCCTCTCCTTTTAACTGTCTCATTTGTCTCTCTATGTTTTTGTGGTCTTGCCTAACCAGACAAGACAACGAGTCGTCACTCTTAAGAATACCACTCACTTTGAAAGCTTGTGCGGTCTGTTGTCAAGGCTCTGAATCTGTTGTGCGTTTTCATTACAGCAGCGATGCATTTCTCACTTTCCGGTCTGCTCCTTATACTCAGTGACACAGTATGTATTGTGTGCAGAAGATTGCTAAGAATGTACACAAAGATGAAAACAATACTGTAAATGTAAAAATAATACTATCTTACTGGAGATTAAGACTGAATATCTCAACAGCTATTGGATGGATTGCCATGAAATGTTCTATTGACATTCATGGTCCCCAGAGGATGAATGCTACTGACTTTGGTGATTGCCTGACTTATCCTCTAGTGCCACCAGCAGGTTGACATTTTTTAGTAAAATATCTCTAAAAGCATTGAATGGATTATTATGAAATTTGGCACAGATGGTCCCCAGAGGATGACCTCTAATGATTTTGATGCTCCCCTGATCTTTCATCTATCATTACCATGAGGACCACATTTGTGATTTTAACACCTATAGAATGGATTGGCATTAAGTTTGGTCCAGATATTAATATGTGGGAACTGCAGTCTGAGGTGGTAACCAAGCTTTCTTTTGTGGAACTTGGAACCTTCACAACTCCATGGGTAACCATAAGATCTACTCAACCTTTACATGCAATACGTGGGGGGAAATAATGTTACTAAATACTATAATTAGTATGATTACTTTCTGCATTTTTGCATTTCCTTATTCATCCCCATTTTACCCATGACCCAGAGTTTCAGGTCTGATATTCTGGCTCTAATTCCATACAGTTTATCTGGTATGTTTTGAGCAGTGTGCTGTTTTAGGTGGCACGCTGTGTTCAGACTGCAACACAGTGTCCCTTCTGTAGCAGAAAAAAATCTCCTGTCATACTTTAAAGAAACAGGGAATGAAACTGCTTTTCAATACACCACTTTAAGCATTGCTTACCAATGAGCTCTACAGACCCATCCTCAGCCCCATTCGCTTGACGAGGGAACTTTGACACTTGAAAGGAAATAGTCTTACATCCATGTTAATTAGACAGGTGTGACCTCTAGTTTTTGGGTGAAATGATAAAAGGAATTAAATCCAATCTATAAAGTAGATTAAGAAGAAAAACAATCCAGGAGTGATGCAATGCCTATTCACACCACTATAATGAAGTCTTAATGGAGCAGGTTTTAATAGAGCTAGTTCAGACAGTTAAGTTGGAGTAATTAAAATTAAACAGACCTTCAACTGGAGGAGACCAATGGGCTTATTTCTATATTCTTTCAGAAGATTGTGTTTGTGAACTGCAGGCTCTGCTGTTTGCATGTGTAATGCATATATCTTTATATAACATATATCTATATATAATGGTTCTGCATTATTCACCACTCCATTAGAGGCCATTTAATCGACAGTGCTATTTGTTTTGCAAATTAAAAGCATCCATCTCATCTCTGCTCTTTTACCTTGAAACAGCTCAGACTCTGACTCCCTCTTTCCTTTTCATCTCCCTCTTTTCTGGCGTCCTCGAGAGCTATCCGTCTCTTTTGGACTTATCAAAGACTGTCTGTACAATATGACAGAACTGAAGTGTGTAATGTATCAATTATCCAAACAGACATGTATATACACAGCACCAGATCCTGTTTGTACACACATGTTGAAATGTTCTGTGTCTGCGTATTTTGCCAGATTATCACACGTGAGCTTGTGGTTAAAGGTTAATGCATTGCTGAGGGATACAGCAATGAATGTGGCATGTGCATGTTCATTTGCGTTAATTTGCCCAGAGGTGATCTAATGAGTAGTCTGGGGAGTAGGAATGTGTCATGAGGTGGTCAGTCTGAGTCTTGGTAAAACTAGATTTACCAATACTAGCCACAGTGTTGTCTTCCCTGTAGCATTAGCTTCATTGTAATTTGAGAGTTTATAACTGGTAAGAACACACAAAGCATGAGCTGTAGTCCTGCTAACCTCACCTTCACATAGCAAATAGGCAGTATAATCTGGGGCATTGGCATAATGGTTCAGAAAGAAAAACAATCTATCAGAAATTCTATGAATATGTTGTTATTTTAAGACAAAACTGCCGTAACATCAGATCCTCCTGAAGTCAGCAAAATCGGTGGGTGAGCTGCTCAGGTTTTACAGAATATTGTGAAATCCCCCCAAAACACAGAATAGAATCATTTTAAAAATAAATAAATAATTATCTGGTCTGCTACCTGAAATTACAACAGTAAGTCACAGTGCTAACACATAAAAACATCAACTACAACCACATGCTACATGTGAAAGATCTGTGTGTTATACTGCTGCAGCAGTACAATCAGCAGCAGTACCAATTAATACCTTAATGACCAATTACAGCTGATAAAACTAAGATTGTCCAAAAAGTCACAGTTAAAGATGAAATATTCAGACTTTTATTTTGTGTAAATGTAATATATCAGTCCAAGATGTAATGTGCACTATTTAAATGTCCTGTTTTCATCTTGTTCTTCTTTCACCACCAAAAGTGGTAAATCTCACGGAACACACACAACTACCAAAATATTTGACTGTGACAAATACAGAACAAACATAACAGAGAAACTGAGAGAAACCACCCCCGAGAGCCACCAGCCAAGATCGAGCAATATGCAACATGACCGTGCTGTGCCAAAACCTCAACAAAGCCAGAGAAGGAACAATAACTCCAATATTACACCAAAGCCCAGACTTATCCAAGTATTATCAACAGGAAACATGGAACCAATTCTGCAGAAAACTTGATCACTAACCACTTGAGCACACAATCATCAGTCACAAAGCCATACTGTTTTGTATGAAAAATAACTAGTACCTTGGAAAATAACTACTCAATGCCCAACAGATAGCTGAACAGTATACACCACAATATCATTCATCCACCTCATACAGATGATCAGCCAGTCTTAATGTGCTGTGCCTCATATCCAGCCAGTGGCATGAAAGCAATGGGCCACCACAGACAGATTGTCTGAGACATCTACGAGAAAAAGAAAAAACACCCTAGCAATATATTTTGACACTGAAAAAGTGTTCAATAAAGTATAAAAACTAAAGACTTAGATACAAACTGTGGCATGGGCAAAAATGGAAAAGGGGTCCAATTTGGGTGCATTAGTGATGAAATAGTCCCCGTGTTGGGACAGAGTGAGCATAGGGTGAATATTGTACACACATGCACGACACATGTAGACACACATGCACATACGGAGAACTACACACAAACAAATGTAGTAAAAACATGTTCTTCATGACATTAAAGTGACATTAAAGAGCCTTCAGGATGCCCCATCAGATGGAAAAGTAAGTGTCTCATGTGCATTAAGCTTTTGGCAAAAGGTCACACCAGCGCAGCACTTGCACAAACCAGAGGGGTGTTTGAGGCAACCAAAGAAGCACCTGGGGGGCACTTGGACTTTGAGGTGGTTTAATTTGAGGTTTGCACTTGAGTGGGCCAAGTGCCCCTCTTCGGTGAAGCATGGCAATATCCCAATAGGGCACAGAGATAACCTGGTTAAAGGATGCTTTTAAAGGAGCACTTCCACACTAGAAAAAGGGCAAGAGGCAACTTTCCTCTAGGTAACATATGTAAGTAATATGCTATAGATTGTAACCGTGTAACAAAAAGCAAACCACACATGAAACTCGTATGAAGGTCTGTTCTGCATCTGACACTCTTCAAACACTCTGTCCCCACACTGTTTCTGACACCTACAGATAATACAGCATAACGCAATAAAACTGGTGCAGAGACTCCCATTTTACATCACCAGTCATTACACACCCATCATAATGGCACTCGGGTGATAAGACAACAACATCAAGCACTAGCACTGAGATGCATCATGACAACAATGAACAATCATCCCTGCTGGAAACCACAAAAGAAGCACAATTGACCACTGACACCCAGCAAGCGCGAGACGTTCAAACCACATCCATATACAGTATGTATGTAAGCTGTACCCACAGTTAATGATAAACTGGTGTCAATTAATGATTTATATATGTGTATGAAAATGTATTTATTTGATACTGTGTTTATGTCCTGTTGTACCATATGTAATTGTTTAAGTAAGAAAAGCATTGATCATTGATCAACAGTTGTCTTGATTACACTCCAGTTTCTTGAGCCCATCTCTTCTTCTTCTGCTACCATAAAAGACAGACAGCTCCTGGAAAAAGATATGCATGTGTTTTTAATGTTTGTCATGTCAGAGCCTGACAGCACTGACAGACCAATATCCAATTTTTATTAAAATCTTTCCATTACTGCGTACTCTACTTCCCTTTCCTCTTTTCTCTGTCTCATTAGCATTTTGTTCCAGAATTGCCTTCCTGCACTTTTGCTCAACTCATCTAAAAAATCTTATGTGCTATTGCTTCCTCTGTCATTCTCTCTGCTGTGTTATTCCTTTTTCATTCGCTCCTTGCTCTTTTCTGGCATTAGTTGCTCAGCAACATCAAGTGGTATTTTGGTGGTACAGAAAAAATAGAGGGGAAGAAACAGCACATACAATGTGAGGGTTCTTTTGTCATTCTGCAGAGCTGGTGGGTCTGAAAAGCTCTTCGATCTCTAAGTGGACCTCTACTAAGGCCGTCATTCATGGATTAAACAGTTCTGCTATTTGTAATTTTCAAAATAACATATTTAAAATGGAGCTATTTAATGGTACCCTGTGGAGTTTTTGCCAATGTGTGGTACTGAAGTGCTGAATATTTTGATTGCCGATTCCCTGCATTATTATTCGATTGTGCAAGGACTTACATACGCGCACATTTCTGAGGACTGCTGATGTCAGTAATGGGTATCAACAGCTGGTGGCAGAAATCTGCTGTAAAAGGTTGTAAAGCATCATTAAAGAGGAGAGGAAGAAGAAGCCTGCAAGCTGGTGTCACCAAAAAATTTCAAAACATTCAAAAAAGGTTTGCATGTTTGTAAGGCCTTAAAGGTCCTCCCCACTTACACAGTTGTTTTCACTTCTAGCTAATTAGACCTGCTGAGGTTGAAGGTGGGCAGAGATATGCCGCAATTATGTGATGCTGCCAGACTCCATATACTAATAAGAATGGGTGCGTTCCAAAACCAGAGCAGCACAGTGCCGCTTCGTACCATTTCCAACAGTACATGCCGCATCTACCAACCTTAATCGTTGGCTCGGTGGAGCATGTAAACCCAATACCACCGGTCATTAACAATACTGACTAATAAAAACAAATTTCACATGGCTTGTTAGGGTTGAACCAATATGGAAAAGGTACTGTACTGTCTCTGTCAACACTTAAAAGCTGTGATAAATGACCTAAGGTCTCTTTCATTCAACATCATACCTGCTGCCTGATATGAAAATGAATTAAATCCACCTTTTAATTCCAAATAAATAATTCACCAGGAGAAATTTCTAACTTTTGGAAAACATGATGGGGCACCACCACCTTTCTCCCCGCTGTCCTTTGATTTTCAAGTAGTGCAAAGATGGAGGATCATGCTCTGAATTAAGGATTTTCGCAGATTTTATGTAAAAACAAACAAACAAACAAAAAAAAGCTCATGACTTAGCAGTATTTTATTTGTCATGGTATAGTACGCTATCTCTTCACTGGATATTTTATGCTGCATCTCTACTCTAATCATATTAATTTCACTAACTTTACTTTAGAGAAGTAAGAGTATTGTTATCATTTAGGATAACTTTACTTTAACTTTTTTATAAAATAGTCTCCTTGACATGGTGTTGCCTCTTCAAATGAAGCTCAAGAACTTTCAACAACAACACATTGATCCCGAAGTGCACAGCTAATTACAATGCACAGTGCGCCAATTAGCTGTTGTATAATCGCCTCTTGAATGCTGGAAGATGAGTGGCCTCTGGAGTATGACTCCTCCTTTGTTTGAACCAAATATAGATCTCTTTATTACCCTCCACAATAAAATATGCCTTTGCTTATTAGTCACATTTGATATCTAAGAAAGCACTGGCCAAGTTGTGATCTGACTAGGGAGTTTAATGCATCCCGCCTTTGCATCTGGCACTTACAAGATTATGCTAAGTTAGCCAAAGGGTTGGAACAATTAACTGAAAACCAAACAGGCCTTTCTCCTTTCTCCTTTAAGCTACTGTAATGAATTTCTGTGTAAATCTGGGAGGAAACATAGGACTCTCCCTCTGGATTTCCTAGAAATAAAGATCTGTACCGCAATACAATGTACATACATTGCTGTCAAGAAGAATTATACATGTGAAAAGATATACATTGCAAATAATTGTGATAATGTACAATTTAATTACGCGTAATGCTTTAAGCATTATTATGGCCAACCATAGTATAGAACTAGACAGACTTGAAAATTACAGTTACATCGGTAACACTTAACTTTTAGTCCCCCCTATTTATCATGTATAAACAGTATATAAACATGTAATAACTGGTTTTATAACAGACTATAATGTAATTGTAAGCAGATATAAGTGTTAACTATAACTCCTCCTGTGGACACCCATAAGTGGACATGCTGTATAAACAGATAATGAATGACAATATAGTTAAACACAGGTGTAATCATATAAAATATGTCTGCATACTGTAGGAGAAGTTACAATTGTAGACAAATGCCATACCTGTAGATTAATGAACACTAAAATGTTCTCATATCTGTTAATAATTCAGTAATCCAAGTTCAATAAACACAAGCAGAGCCTTCTAACAGTGCTCTGAAGGTTTAATCTCGTTCAGAATGTCCACACACTGAAATTTGCATAATGTGCACTCAATCCTCCAAGCGGGGCTGAGCCTGCCAACATGAACCTCATAACAAGAGGGCAAGCATGCTGGGTGGGGGGTCTGACACAGACAAGAGACCTGGGCATAAGGAGCACTTCCAGGATGGCTGTGTCCATACAACTCAACCTCACCCCAACTACAGCCTCCAAAATGCCAAAGAGTTGAATCAACACCCGTGTGACACTTGTTACTTGTTTCAAGGGGCTAAGCGCTGCCTGTCTGTTTGGAACAGTGAAGAGCCCTGGGTTTTAAGGTGGAAAAAGAACAAGGAACATTGCTGACAAACACTAAAAACCTGTACAGCACTTATATATATATATATATTGGTGGAGACTCATGCCTGGGCCTGAGAATCTGCTGTCCAATCTTTCATACCAACCAGGACTCTTAAGCCTAATATCGTGAAGTACACACTGACTACTGATGATGACAAGGGCGAATTATTCCACTGATTTTCCCACTGATTGGCTCAACAGTGGTGCTGCGAGTCATAATAGACTGAAGGCTTGCGGCAAACATAAGAGGCTTGTCTTTCTTCAATCTTTTTGCTCTGTTTGACATGAAATACTGTTATACTGTGATACTGCAGAGGTGTGTGGACAAGCAATCCTACTACCCTCTTGCATGACCGAAAAGACTTGGGGAAATGTCAGCTTGCCCATGCTGAACCACAGCTGAATCATACTGCTTTAGTGCATTACAAGGTTCAGCAAAAGTTCATATTTTTGAAAATACAAACATTTTTGTATTGAAGCTACTTTTAGCCTGCAATGACGCTCACTGATGACTCTGAATAACTGACTCAGAGGCAGCAGTTAATGGACCAGTATTGGCCTCATATTTCAGTCTAACACTAATGTATACTAGGCATCCAATTCTCACCTCCCATGCAAACCATAACCCCAAGCAGTCTCAGAAACATCTGAACCCAGTAAAGGCAGGGAGCAGTAGAGTCGTTTCTCACCCGCAAAAACTCTCATTTACTTGTTTGTACTATCACCAGCACTCCCGCTCTCTCCACCTAGCCTTTTAATCAAAAGATTGGATGCAACAAGTTGAGGCTTATTCTTTGGGGATTGTTGAACGTCCTTCAGAGGAAATCATTAACCGAAGGAGAAGTAGATAGAAAGAGGCTACAAAAGCAGAGTAAATTACAACATTTCATCCCAAAATGACTCCTGGAATGCACTGATTATCACATGCCAATCAAGCCTAAGGTTATTCAAGGCTGGAGGTTTCCATTAAGACTCAAGCCATTTCTTTTAAGGGCTGATACCGATATTTGTGGATTCATTAAAACCGCCTTCATCTTCATATTGAGATCAGGGTCGGGAATGAGGTCAACAAGGTGAACATTAAATTGTCATTAGCAGCTACTCTTCATGTTAATCAAAACGCTCATCTCTGTTGAATATTCTACTCCAATGCTAATTTGCTGAATATTTGTTCTGACTGTTTTATTGTGGTTTGACGGGAAAAAAACGTAATGGTAATAGTTTTTTGAGTCCACGCTCGCGCGATAAGCCATGGGGCATTTCAAACTGCAATATTTTGAGATATTAAGACTCAATCATGACTCGCACAATTAGCACAATATCATGTAACAGCTATTTAACCATCAAGTGCACGTTTAAAATCTCTGGATTCTTGTTTTATGAGGTTGCGGGAAACATTAAAGCATCAGCCGGCGCACTTTCAACCAACTCATGAAGCTAACACTACCTTAATTAGCTAGCTGACTACAGCTGGTTAAATCTGCTAGTTGTTATTTCAGCTCACAACGTGAACAGTCGCTGGCAAGAAACAGGAAGTCTGCTTTTGTCTACTTCTGTCTGAAACCAGTCTCCCATTGTTTGGAGGATTACTAAGAATGTCTCTCCTCCTTTTTAGCCCGCCTTGACATGCATACAATGCAAACTTGGTTCTGGAGGATAGAGCATGCAGTACCTGTCAACTCTTCATTATCTCAAGGCTTTCAGCGCACACATTCTTTCTGAGTATGTATTCTCTGAGTTGTTTGTACTATCACCAGCACTCCCGCTCTCTCCACCTCGTCTTTTAATCAAAAGATTGGATGCAACAAGTTGAGGCCTATTCTGTGGGGATTGTTGAAAGTCCTTCGGGGAAAAACAGAGGAAATCATTAACCGACGGAGAAGTAGATAGAAAGAGGCTACAAGAGCAGAGTAAATTATAATATTTCATCCCAAAATGACTCCTGTAATACATTGATTATCACATGCCAATCAAGCCTAAGGTTATTCAAGGCTGGAGGTTTCCATTAAGACTCAAGCCATTTCTTTTTAGGGCTGATACTGATATGCTGATGCTGACTGACATGCAGAGGAAAAATTGACTGAAATTCTCAGAGTGTTTTATTTGTGTAGTCAGGGTCTGATGGCCCATTCCGTGCCTTTCACTGCAGCTTAATACTCATCTTCCCTGTGATTCCCCCCCATGTCTCTCCTCCTTTTTAGCCTGCCATGGCATGCATATAATGCAAACTTGGCTCTGGAGGATAGAGCAGTACCTGTCATCTCTTCATTATCTCAAGGCTTTGAGCACACACATTCTTTCTGAGTATGAGTGTGTTTGTGTGTGTGTTTGTGATTGGCGAGGGTCAGTTCATTCTCTCAAAAGCCCTGAAGAGAGAAGTGCTGTGACTCCTTCTTTGACCAAGCCACGCAGATGTAAAATTACCCCAAAAACGTGTCATTATAATGTCAGCCCAGCTGGCTCATGGTCAAATGCTCAATAATAGTCAATTTATCTCTCTGCAGCTGAAGCGTTCAGTTCACCACCGTCCCTGAGTGTTTTAATTTCCTGTCTCAGTCCCTAGTTTTTCAGATTTAAATGCAGAAATGTTCTCTGCTCCGGTCTGCAGTCTTCATTTACTGGAATTTATACTGTCAATAAATACAGTTGTCCTCTCATCTCAAGGCAAAGGAGCTTGTGAACATTAGTACTGTGCTGTATGTCATGGATACATTACGTGTTGCGCGAGGGAGTGAGTTTGAATGAGGATAATAATATATATTATTTAGATTATATCATGACATTTTTGTGGGCATTTCAAATAAGAAAAACAACCTCTTAGTCTCAGAAGAAGTTTCTGTGACAGTATTACCAACTTACACAGTACAGCAACATATAGTGGACAACTACAGGTGCCTAAACCTCCAGCAGACTGTAGACTACACACATCAGACCACATACAATCAGGCAGCACGGGATACAGACCACGCTGTGCTGCATTGGAGGGTTCTTTCAACTCAAAGGATTAGACCACTGATGTGTGACATCATCAATTTTCAGCTCAAATAAGGGATTTTGCTCAAATAAGTATTCCATTGCCTGGTCAAATGGCAGTGCACAACAATTGCCTCTCTGTCTGATGTCAGTACCGACTGTTTTGTGTAAATCTGTGGATTTAATATGGATTCTTAATGTGAGTCAGATGAATTTGAGCTAGTTCTGAGGCTGCAGAGTGAAACTGCAATGTAATAATGTAGTATTGAGCACGTTATTATTTCAGGATTGGTCACCTGTTCTGCAGATCAACACAATTTTGATGAAGAAAAAAGACTAGTGATGGGAACCAGAAATGCTAATCAATTTCAACAGTGTAAAAATGAAGAGGGCCTGGACATTATGTAAGGGCTCCAGAATGGCGACAGCACTTTGCTGGCATATAGTTTATTTCCAAATGAAAATGCCAATCTTTCAGGTGGAATATTTTCCCTCCCTGGGTGTGACAGGACTTCAAATGGCCGTGATGTGAATAAGGCTGCAGAGAAGATGTGGGCTAAATATCAAATCCATCAGAGGCAGGTCGATAGGTGTGACCTTGTATAGAACATTCTTCCTAACTTGTCTCGGAGGGAACAAATTTCTCACAACTGTGACAACAGAGGAGCACCCTTTTACGAGGAAACAGTGGATGGGATTTATTCCTCTTAGATTTTTATGGCTTTCCCTTTTTCTTGTCAGCAATTCAGTGGTGGAGGAAGTTGTACTTAAATAACAGAACCAACACCACACTATAAAAAACACTCCATTACAAGTTTAAAACCAGAAGTACAGAAGTATTGATAGGAAATTTACTTGAAGTTTAAAAAGTAAAAGTCATCATCATGCAATGGTCTCTCAGACTGATATATCATTATAAATACTAGATCATTATATCTTATATTATATATACCCCNCCCCCCCCCCCCCAAAGGGTCACAAGATGAATCTGAGGGGGTGTGAAATGATTAATACAGTGGGAGAGAAGAAGCTGCACAAATTTGTATTCATTCATTTTTGGGAAATCTCTGTTCAGCAAAACTGCTCAAACCTCATAGACACCAGAAATGTGACAAGGAGCCCCATGACACAGCTTTTTTGTAAGTTGTCACAACTGGTTTAACAACAGTTTATCATGTGTTTTTTCAGGTAAAGTCTTAATCTGAAAAGTAACTAGTAACTACAACTGTCAAATAAATGTGGTACAATTGCAGTGGAGTAGGAATTTAAAGTAAATAAAAAGTTAAGTAAAGTACCCAGAATTGTACTTGCAGTATTTGAGTTACTTTCCACCACTGCAGCCATCAGCCATATGAATCATGTTCATGTCTATTTTATTTTTGGTCAGGATAATTAGTCAACTTTGGTCAATTAGTCAACTTTCCATCCAAATGCAGCCCAAATTTTAACCGAAATTGCAAAAAATCTGTAACAGAACATGCACCAACACCAACTTTTCCAGGGCTTGTTCAGCAAAGCGTAAAAACATTTCCTGTGTCACCACTCTTGTTTTTTTTTGCAATTTGAAAATGCTCATGAAAACAGCTGGATGAAAACACACTTATTGTGTATTATATCAGTATAACATGAGACACTCAACCGCCAAAGAGAGTGGACACATTCATTTAAGCACGTTAGGACTTTACAAATCCCTCACGCTGAAAAGTGATGGTATTAAACAGTTGAAACAGATAATGTCAGTAGTGCAGAATGTGTAAATAACAAGTAGTAGGTTTTAAACAGTGACAATGATAGTATGATGAAGTATAGATCAGGAGAGACTGAATGAGTAAAACTGTAAAACAGTGATGTTAAAATGTAAGAGGGAATCATTGTGTTTTTACCAAACCAACCAGCAGTTTTGCTGCTCGTAAAGTATTTATAAATTAAAGCCTGGCTTTATCTTGCCTAACACTGTGAAGCCAAAAAAAGCAACAAAAAAAGAAATTAATATTACACACATTATACACACATACAGTGGTAATTGGCCAACCAACTAACCACAGTTAACCACAGAGAATTAATAATTCACGGAATCAATTATGCAGCCGTTCACACAAAGACAGACAAGGTCTGCTTCAAAGTCCATAACAACCTTCACTCAACACATTTTCGCTCATAATACACCCACACTACACAGGTGCCAGTTAAACCAAAGCAGTGTTGTTAAATTATTATTAAGAGAATGACTTTAAGGTGTTGTTTTAGTATGATGCAGCTATTCTCCACAGTCAGACTTGCCTCACTTAACCCTTAGTCCAACATTATTAATTAAATATGAATCTAGAGACCTATCCCCTCTTTGTGTTGCCCCTTCATCATCCCCTACTTTCATTTTCCTGAGATCTACTCTCACCCTTTCAAGTAAAGAAATGGCTTTTGAAAAGTCCACCTGTTAAATTTTTTAACAGGTACTGCCAAGATCTGTTCTGCGGCATCTTCCCCGCCCTGTGAGATTTGCCTCCCTTGTCCTTGGCTGGTAAACACAATCTTCACGCTTGTCCCATCCCTGCTATTTAAGAGCGCACCGGCTCACTACCTCCCCGGAGATGCACTAGAATTTATTGGTAGGGAGGTCGGAGAGCCTGTTGTCCTGTTCGGGATTCATTGCCATGCACGGCTAGGATACCTCATGCACAGGATGGGAGAGTGCAGAACAGGGCTCATCTGAACTTATTCAAATGAGAGCGTGTCTTTGAAGCGTTGCATGGGGTGAGCTTTGTTATGGGTCCCAGTGGATCTGCTGTTGACAGTCTCTCAGGTTTTCTAACGAGGGGAGCCTTGGCATGTGCCTTAGGGCTTGTTCACAATCACTTGGTGCGCTTCTCTGATCACTCCCTCCGTTTTTTTATCTCCCCTTTTAAATACGGCCTTGAAGTCCACTTGAGAATTTTGAAAGGCAAACACAGAACAAGGCTGTATGCACTAGGTACTGGTTCAGGGCTACCACAGGGGTGTCATTTTGTCAACTGAACCATTAACAGCAGTCTAAGGTTTTTCTCCAAGGAGGTTCTGAGAGTGACTGACGCCTGGAACTGCAACAATGGATTCAGAAAATCCTTAAGCCTCTCTCCTGGCAGTCTCTATCACATTATTACTATAGTAGGGACGAGGACATTAATATTACTACTTGATGATGTTCTGCAGGAAGAGATGATACCAATGATTAACAATCAGAGAATCATTATTGTTTAAGTATAATAATAAGTTCTTCAAGGAATAACATTTAGGGAAATATGCTCATGTGCTCTCTTTCTAAGAGTTCGAATGGGAAGATTGATATCACTGTCATGTCTGTCCATTAAACAGGAAGCTACAGTCAGCAGGCAGTTAGCCTAGCTTCGCATAAAGACCTGAAACAGGGAGAAACTAGTTATATAAAGCGTGTTGATAGTGAGCTTTGGAGGTGCTGGTAGGTAGTTTTTTCAAATTCTGGCCAGAGCTAGTCTAGCTGTTATGTTAAGTCCTCATGCTAAAATAAGCTAACTGTGATCTTCTAATCCAACACTCGATAAGGTTTGGTCAAAAGAAAAACCTACACCACAAAAGCAGTTGATTCGGGATGACGACAGAGGCAAATGTGTGCAGGGTAACAACAGTTTGGCATCACACTTCAAAGACGTCTATATTTTAGGGTTTTATGTTTTAAAGATGTTGGATGAAGACTGTCGGAGCATTTCTTTCCTGATATACACTGATATAGTTAAACTGAATGTAGCTCTTCACTTCCTCATGGATAAAAGTTAATTTGTGTTCAGCTGAAGCTTCCTGGTGTTTTATGTTAAAGAATATTTTTTTTCTTTTAAAACAAAAGCTCGCCTTATTACGTATCAGGCGGCTGATTTACCGAGAGGGAAATTGTTTTAGCAAAATTGCATATCCACTTAAATCCTCGAAAATCCCAAATACCTTTGTTGTTTGACAGACTTTTATCCACTGTTTTGCTGCTGATGCCCCCAGACTGTGATGAGAATGTTAAGGTGACAATAACATTGTCTGTCTCATCTGTCTTTGCTTGGCAGGAGTGTAGAACTTGTTTTTTTTTTTTGAGAAAGATGTATACATAACTGCAAGATCTGCTTTTCAGTCGCCTGAACAGAGCCTTGCTCTTACATGACTCTGAACTGAAGGTCTTGACAGAGCGTGAACAGCAGAAACTGTACCCAGTCCCAGAGCAGATATGTGGCACTGACATATACACATGTAATTGTCAGTTGTCGTCAGTCTCTGGCTCCCTGCAGTAGTTGATCAGCCCCTTCATCTCTTCTGTAGAGAATACAGTAACATCAGGACGCTGGGGTTGCTAATTAACTGAATCACAAAAATAGCTTAGAGCTTGTTGCATCCATACCCAAAGTTTGCTAAGAACGGATGTGATGGCGGCAGAGTGAGAGTCAAGAAGTGAGATCGTTCCGTTGGGCTTCCCAGCCAGTCGGTGTATTGAGCAGATTTCCCAGGTTTCTGTCTGAGGGCTGCGTGGAGCTGAGAGCCAGGGCCGTGCTTTAAAATGACTGCCACTCAATCCCTATTTGTGCTGACCGAGCACTCTGCCTGCATGTTTAATGCACTGCTTTGGGTGGGTGAGTCATACTGGAATAGTAAAAATGAAGTGTACATGTGGCAGTAACCCATCTGTCATGTAGAGATGCTCCCTACTGTAAATGTTCTGCAGCAAATGTGAAGAGGAATCAATCTTTGAAGTATATATGGATGATTTGAAACTTGGTACAGGGAGAGGCATATTGTACATCAGTGCATTTGTGAGGGGGTTATATTATCTTTCTTTTGTATTAGTTTGGAGATGGGGAAGGGGGGGTGGGGAGTTGTTGTTGATGGTGTTTTAGGGAACAATAGGGGTTTTAAAAAGCTCTATTAAAAGCCATTGTTGTGTATCGAAAATCCACCTTTATCGAGGCATTTTCAGACTAGCTCTGGTCAGCAGCGTTACAATTTAACATTGGTCCTGATTGGCACTAGAGAATGTAGTTTGTGTTAAAGCTGAAAAGCCTCCACTCAGCTGGTTTACCTCATTTGAACCAGAGGAGCCACTGCTGCAGTTGGCCGATCAGAGCCCACTATTGTGACTGTTCTGACAACTCCCAGTCTTCGAAATGTGTTCAATTAAAGCCCTTTTAACTAAATTGCATTTATTTGTGGAACATCATGGAGGACATTATTCGTGTTCTGCTTGAAAACAGAATTATGATAATTGAGTAATACAAAACATTTAATTAATACTTTCTTGGTGTGATTCAGTAAGCCATCAACCCCCAACATTAAGCACTGCAGGCTGTGAGTATTTGCAGCTGACATTTAAGCTTTTTTTTCAGCCTTTCTTTATCACTAATTGTAAATGGCCAAAATGACACCTTGAAAATGTGACATTAGAATACTGAAACTAAAATAACATCATAGAAAAATACAGTTTGAGTCATTCTGTAGTTGATAGGTTGTGGTAGAAAGGTGATCCAGGTATCAGATAGATGCCAACATAATAAGCCAAAGCGGCTGCAAATATTTGACCTGAGAAAAATAACATAAAAAACCAAGAAAAACGTCTTGCTGCAGAATGTGAATTATTAACCTGTTTTTACCACCAAACGCGCCCACACATGCTCAACAAAGAGCTCTGAAATTGTTGTCTCTCTCTCTCTCTGTCTAACTCTACCCAAAAAGTAAGCTGCATTGACAGAGTTAAAGGGCCCACACCTGCAAACCTTACACGGTAAAACACTGACTTAAAACCAAATATCTGTATTTTGGAATCTTAGGTATTCTAACAGGAAAAAGTACACTACTGTTCAGAAGTTTGGAATCACCTGTTATTTCTTCTTATTTATAGTTTCTCTTCTGTCCGTCAATAATGGCTATTTTAACATAGATAAAAACAGTATAATTCAAACACCAAATGTATTATTTACGTTTGAAATAGTTTGATTAAATAGAATAATTAAATGATTAAATCTTCCAATTAGTCGATGCCCCCACAGTGTTGCATGACAGGGGAGAAATACTGTTGTAACATCTGTTTCCCCCAAATACCTTTCGATTTTGAATTTGTTTTCCAGTCCAAAAAAAGCACAAGTGACCCTAGATCATTATTGAACCACAACAGTGCAATTGGGCTCTAAATGCACTTTTCTTTGGGCCCTCTGCAGTCTACTCAGTGGTTAGATTGAATCGGTTTAAACTGTGATTTATCAGCACATAGTGTGTTCAGCTGATATTCCAGTAGTGCTAAGCCTAGACTAAAGTTCTATTTCTATTTTGAAGTTTTAAGAATGCACGCCTGTTAACTCCAGCTAGTTATAGACATTATTGTGCACTTGGCACTGAAACAGGAACCTGTTCCTGTTTAAGTCTGCACAGATTTTGGTGCTAAGCTTCCAGTTTCTTTGACCAATGATGATGGTGATGTCTTATATTCTTATTTTGCTGTTGCTCAGAGGGATTTTTGTCTCTTTCTGCCCGTTCAGTTGTTTGTCTGGTTGAACCATCGTACGGCGTCTTGTTCTCCATGTGCAAAACATTACTTTCTTTGCAAACCCTTCATAGAAAATAACATCTATTTGTAAAGAGGACTTTCTACAACCTAAAAGCATGAAAGCCCATTCAGTACAGAGTACAGAGTAGTCCTCTCAGCCATCTGACTGTACTGAATCAAGTTTTTGTGGCAGACGATTCCAAACTTTGAGCGGTGATGTATATTCGTTGTTTTTCTCAATAGTATCTTTTCAGCAGCTTTATAGGCAATGTTTACATATTGGTTCAGTATATAAACATCAACACATTAACATTGTCATTGTGAGCATGTTAGCATGTTGACATTTAGCTCAAAGCACTAGTCTTATAAATAGATTTTGTTTTGATCCACATTTTGTCCAATATGTGCATTTGTGAAATTCATTTTGACCTGAGACACTGTCTGTAAAATAGACCTCAAACTGTGTCTCAAGATGATTTAAGGTCAGTTTGAGTTTTCCTCGGTGGGTCCAAATGGAGGATCGCTGCTGTCTTGTCTCAAATGAGTATCTTAGTTGCACTTAAAGCCTGCTGTGACTGTCAGGGCCCTGCGTGATCCCTGGGGTGCAGCGTAATCTCTTCACATCCTCGGATCCAGGGGAAGTGAGGTGCAATTTGGACAGCCACAAATGGTTTTGCTCTCATCTATGTTGGGGCAACTGTGAGTGTTGCAGAAGACTAAATGGTCCATGGGAATGATGTCCTTGTAAGCTAATTATGTGCATGCACACTCAACTAAAACAAACAGTCACTGGCTACAGCCGATAACAGGGCTCGATAAGGTCAGCGCTGTAGTTTTAAGTTTTGACTACCGTCCTGTGTCAAATTAGTCAATGTAATCTGGATGGTAGCCATTAAGGGACATGAACAGAGCTTTGGGTAGTGATATTATATGTAACAAAGAGGGCTACTGGAGACACTACAGAGAGTTAGAGGCAACCAAAATAAACCCCTTGAGATGGGATTTCCTTTGAAATTTGAAATCTTCTCTTTGTTGCTAACAGGCCATTGTTGTGGTGCTTCTGCACCGCACTTCACAGCAACTGTGCGTCAGTCAAAGAGTGATTATTGATGATGTTTAATTTCCTATTAATATAGAATGCGTTTCTGTAGGTGGCACTCTTTCTATTCAGTCATGCTGGCTTCTTCTTCTTCTTCCTCTTCTTCTTCTTTTCTTCCTCTTCCTTTCCTTCCTCCCGTTTCTTCCTTTCTTTCTTCCTTCCTTTCTTTCCTATTTATTCTAAACAATCCAGAACGGTAGAAAAAAACAAAAAACATCACTTCCTGCAAGCCAGAGGGTTTTTCTTAGGAAGGACCTACCACAGTGTTCACAACAGCAAATGTAGAAGCTCTCACAAAGTGGATATACTTTAAATCACTATTGTGTTTTGTCAGTCAGTGATTGAGAATAGCAAAACTGACACTTATTTATATGATAATGTAGGAGATTATTACTATGATCTTCCACAACAACTCAAAGAAGTTTGATTGCTTCATTTAAATAAACTGTGCGTCGTGAATATGTAAAAAGACCTATTAAGGATGCAAGTAATCTCCTGAGACAAACACAGTATTTGTTAAAGGACTCAAAAGCAAGTTGAAAGTAACATGAGTGTGGAGCCGAATTCTCCTCTGAAGCCACGGGGAGCAATTCTTGATTGTTTTCCTTGTGTGTGCGGTTCCACATGAGTATTCTCTTTGGCTGCTTCTCTACAAAGACCCCCACTCCAAAGAAAGAAAGATAAAAAGAAAATACAAAGTCCATTTCTTTTTCGCTGCTCGGCACAGACTTGTCAGTTGTTATTATGTGGATTTCTTTTGCACTCTTCGAGGAGAAAATGAAAGGTTTGGCGGTGGTCAATCCTTTGAAGTGACACAGGCCATCGCTAACATTTGTTTCAAGGAGGCTCAGTAGGACTGAATACTAATTAGGCCTGTTTTTTCCCCCCTCATAACTTCAAGGGGAGAAGAGGAGTTGCAGGATTGCAGTGATCTGGCTGCAACAGTTGTAATAGAATCATAACTAGAAATACTTTGGACACTTTCAGGATGAGTTCAGTTACATGTTTAAGATAAAGGGGCAGACATGAAAACTTAAAGCAGTAGTTTGGCATTCGGGGGAATACGCTTATTCGCTGTCTTGCTGAGAGAGAGATGAGAAGATCGAGACATACAAAGTTGTCATACACAATTTCCTCACTCAGAAGTCACACACACAGTTCTTCTTTACAGAAACAATCAAAAAGCTTACAGGTTTTTCCAAGATGATAAAGAAAGATACCGCATAGCTCTATAGCCAAGATTGAAATTCAGATTTGGCATAAAAGCTTTTTGTCATAGAAAATAATTCACATTTGTCATAACACGCAGCAGTGTAACACATATGCTAAGATTACTGTGCTAAAATCCCTCCCCACTCTATTGGAGCCTTTAAATCCTTTGTGTATAATGAGCCTTGATGTTTCCCCCTATCTGAATGAAATAAACACTTATCCAGTAGAGTTCAGTGGTGTTGTGTGTCCGTGTGCTTCTTGAATAGGCAAACACTTATTACGCTCAGAAACACAGTGAAATGTAGCTTAAGTCCATGGCTAATCCTTCTCTGAAGCGGATGGGCAAAAACGAAGCAAATATAGGAACACTTAAATGAGCAGCAAATCTTTTACTATGACAAACAAAAGGAGACATTTTATTCACGTTTCCATTCATGTACTCAGAGTGAAAGGAAATTATTGTAAGATGGAACTTTATTGGTTTCAAGAGAGATGGAATTGCACCAGCCCAGAGTCTTAGTCGAATTAACATATCTTTGATTTAAAGCATTTGACATTTGTACAGTAGGTAGATCTCCTCCAAAGTCATCTTACACAAACCATTGAGACATTCGGTTCACTGTTGTTTAGAATCCAGTTTTTAATATTTAAATGAACTATAAAAAGCACATTAAAACATTTTCTCATTTTAGTTACAAAAATGGGTCACCTAAAGGGCTTCTCATTGCATTCACAGAAGGATTTGAACAGTGGATGTCTAACAGTTAACGTATTTCTCTCTTTAAAAAATCCCCACCCAAAATATATAAACTTAATTGCTTAACCAAGGTGTATATACAGGGCATAACATCCTTGCATCTTACAGGTTATCAAGAAAGTTTGAGGTATACAACCAAAATAAAAAGCCTGTCAGAAAACAAAACAGAAAAAAAAACAACAAATAGAATTAAATAAAGGAAAAATGAATGCCATGATTGCTTCCTACTTAGCACAGGATCACAACATTAGTGGGAGATGTTGCCGTATACGTGCTGGTGTGATACTTCCAGTTGTTTCACCTACGGTCACAAGGGCAAAACAGCAAATAACCTCAAGCTTTGGACTGTCAATATATACAAAGGGCATACAGTCTAATTTAGCAATAGAGAATTGTTTGAATGCTCACTTTATTTGCTTCATGACAGGTACACAGTATGTGTTCAACAAAAATATACCAGAATTATAAATTTATTTGATTGAATGATGTCTTTAACTTACACTGTATATCTTTGAACCAACATTGAAATTAAAGAGCCGGAAGCAGAATCTGATACACATGCAAGTTTTGAAAGTGGATTCAGAAATAACAGTATTGTACAAAATAATAATTACAGTTTTTTTATAATTATCAAAATACACCTTCTTTCTTAGCACCTCTTTATACTTTTTGTGTTTTTTGAACAAGCACCATTGTAGTCGTTTTCATACAGCACCTGGAGAAATCCAGAGAGGAGGTCTGTGTCCCCTCATGTCGCCTGACCCCCTCTCTTGGTTACCTCCGATTCACCCTCCTCTGCCACGCGTTCAAATGTCCTTCACCTTTGCTCCATAACGTGGTTAAGTCATGTGGTTCAAGCCCTACAAGGGCAACAAGTATTTTCCTGGGTTACACGTACATACATGGAAAGACATGTTTGCTACACCATCTCTTATTCAAAACTTGCATGTGGCATAGAAAAGGGTGGGGGGCTAGAAATGGGGTTTGGTGGTACCCAAAACGTCTCAACTTGACTTTCTTTGCTGGCCCCATCAAGTCCTTTTTTTTCTTTTTCGTTTTTATTTAGCCAAGGAAGCAGACGGGCCCAACTTCAAACCCAAACTTCTGGTTAGGGTCCCCAAAGTCAGTCAACATGACATCGATGATTGGAACCTGATCGATTTTGGGAGTATTAATCTCCATCACAGTCTTTCCATAGCCCTTCCTCGTCTGCAACAAGAGAGACACACACAAAGAAATAGAGGAACCAATTAGACAAGCGAATCATCATTTTGTCACATGTTTCTAACTGCACAAAACTTTTTACTGTGTGATCATGTTGATCATTAAGTCAGTCCATTCATTTCCTTTAGAAGAGTTGGGCTTTTCATGGCCATCAGCTGTCATCAGCTGCAATCATAGCTTTCCACTCTTCCTCGTTTCACTACTACTGTGATTTCATTTTAGGAGTAATAGTTCTGTTCAGCAAGTGCCAAATGGATGAGAAACTGATTACAACCATTCAAAGCTTGTTGTACAGTTGTTCAACATTTATTTGAAACACCACAGGAGTAGATGTGCCAGAAATCAGGCTTGATTTTTGCTGTGAAATAACCTCTACATGAGTTTTCCTAGTAGCACTAGCTAGCTAGGTTGACTCATCCAAAAAATCTAACTTTAAAGCCAAATTTTGGAGCCAACAGCAAAATAGCAAAAAGTGCTTTTTGCCTTTTTAATCTCTCGCGTTACTCGTACTAAAACATTATCCACTCCCTGCTCATCTAGACAAACAGTATCTATGGACAGGGCTTACCGCACATCCGTCTGAGAGGGCCTTGATGTAAGGGTTATTGTCATAGGACATCTCCTCATCGTTGGCGCCCAGGAAGCGCAGCGCCTTGTCGTAGCTGTCGCTGGTGGCGTCGTGCCACGCCACAGACTGGTGGCAGCTGTAGGTGAAGTTTTGCCTGGCTGAGGCTGTCAGTAGTCTGAGGAAGGTCATCTGTACCATGTTTATTGAGTTTCCATCTGCGTCAACATAGGAAAGCTGTTCGTGGGCAAACAGGGAGAGAGAGAGGTCAAAGGTAGGAAGCAAACAGGAGTCTACATTTTCACGTGACAGTTGGTATTATATATAAGTTTATAAAAAAACAAAAAAATAAAAAATACAAAAAATATAAAAAAGGAAATATTAAAGAAATATGTAAGAAACATATAAGGAATATAATAATAAAGCAATTAGAGGACAAAACAATAAAAGAAAAAAAACATTTTCCATTCAACATGTTTGAACACGTTTTGATAAATAGACAAAGATGACAGAGGACGCACACTTTAGATCTCCAACAGCCAGATCAATAGCTTTGTATCCACATTTGGCTGCATTACTGAAACATAAAGCAAGCTGAAGATACTTAGACTGCCTGGTAGAGTATATGTGAATAACTGAATAAATGGAAAATAAATTCTGAAAACATTTGGGTGCCAGGGAGACTTCAATTGGAATTTAGTAAATAAGATTAAGTCTGTAGTTAATTAATGCTGAAGGCATTTAAAAGATTTCAATTAAATTTCTATGAGAAGAGGCAGCTGATCTAACAAATTCCCTTTGTTAGTAATGAGTTTATAATGATATGAAAAGTATGTACTTTCCCATATAATACTGAAGTCCTTTAGGAAAGGAACAATTAGAATATAACAAACTAGCTGATGTAAAAATAGCTGTAACAATTAAACAGTGGTTTTCCAATTGATATACAGTTGATGATGATCATGCTGTTGCTTAAACTCTAATTCACAAAGCAGCTTCCTCAAGACTAGTGGCTAATCATTGCATGGTAACATTAACACTTTATCTCCATTACTTTTAACATTACTGACTGGAGCAACAGTACTTTCATCCAAACCAACTACCGAGGAGTTCAAATATGGCTGCCAGAAGACATGTTACATCACCTAAAAGCCCTCTGTTCAACAAAGTCATATTTGCTCAGACAGTCAGGCCAGACTGACTTCTGCTCAGATGGATTCAAGCTTCTCACCAACGTCCCAAACCCAAAAGAACACTACTTCACAGCCAGCCAGAGGAGACACTGCTGCACAAGGATTTCTACACTTAAGCATCAATTAGTCTTATGGTATTTTAATTCTAACATGGCCAACATTATCTGATTACTGTATTAAATCTGGAGTCTTCATCAATAGATAAACTTGCAGTATAGTGTGTTAGGGTATTCTGTCTCCAAGTAAATATAGTAGGAAACGCAGGGTTTCCCAAAGGCAGTGAAAGAAACAACACCAGAAGGTTGAAATCACAAAAACAAAAATATTCATTAAAGCTTCTGATGTGCAGAAAACATTGAGAGGAAGATAAATTCAGATTCCATACATCACTGTACTATTTTGTGTGTGGTAATTAAATACCACATGTACAGTACTTTGTCTTGTATATGGTAGTTTAATAGCACATGTATGTCTGTCAACAAATGTAACAATATATAGAGTCTCCGTGTAATAAAAGTCAACTTTATGAATGTAGAGAAAAAATAGGTCTTCAGAACACACACTGGAGCATAAACTTTGTGTGAACCTCGTCTGAACGTGCATTAAAAGAGCCCAGGAGATGTACTGTACTTTTAATCCCACAATGTTCTGTCACAGTCAGTCTTTTAAAGTCTATATCTGTGCAAATATCATCAGCATGATGCTTGATGGAGCAGGACAAACTTGTTTCTTTCATTTCTGACTACAAGAAATAGTAGCTGATGTTTACTGAGACAATTTTTAACTGTTCAAGGGCAGAGCGAGGACTATTGGAATGCTAAAATTCTGAGGCATTCTGCTTGAATCCTCTGTAATGTTTTATTGATGCTCTGTTCTTTATAAGGAACACACAGAGAATTAGAATCTTCTGACAATAGCAGAAAATGAAGCACTAGTCCAAAAGGTTATAGATTATTTTAACTGCAAGCCAATCTTGTTCATGATAACAGCATATCCCTCGCACTTTCTCTCTGCTCAGGCTTTGCCTAAAATATGAACACGCTAAAACCATTAGGTAGTTTGGGATTATTTTATGGGGAGCAACTTTGGGTCACTGCCTCACAATTTCATGGGTTGTGCTGCTATTTGAGTCTATTAGCAGCTGCTTGCCATTTTGAGTCCCTGCACAGGTACACGGGAGAACGCAGGAAAAATAGATGGAGTAATCCATTTAGGATAGCACTGCAGACTTACTATTTTACCACGCTTAAATTCACTGAACCATGACCCAGGGACTTCTTTGGGCCATGAAGATATTCTGACCTGTGGAAAGCAAGACCAGACAGGGCATATTAATAGCAGACAGATATCTTTATATTTTGTCGTGAATCATGCAGTGAACATGGAAAAAGCTTGATGAATAAAACACAGCCTTCAGGGCAGCATCAAAGTTTATAATCTGGGAGCAGAAGCTGTTTGTTATTTTAATATCTTTGAAGTCAAATCATTCTATGGTATTTGCCTTTTGGTGGTTTTGGTGTTGTTTGCACAAAAGTGAATGTCAAATCTGTACAAGCTTAGCCCTGAAGCAAAGCAAATGGCTTCCTTTGACACCTTCAGCCTAGTGCTATGCTGCTTTAACATGGTGGCTTGATATTTGATGAGAAATGATGATTATTAACAGGCAGTTACGAATCTCTTGGGTACGAATCCAAAGTCACTTACTCCATTAGACTTCTTATCTGGATAGATGCAGGTTTCGCCCCCGGCGGTGAAGTTACAGTAGACTTTGAAGGAATCCCCGGAGCAGCCTTGGTTTGGATCAATCCAGTATTCGCCTGAGGAGAACCAAGCACACTCAAACATCCTGTTCTACTAATGTCCACAGAAAATGGCTTAGAGCTCCTTTCCAAAATGAAGTGTGCCATATTCCTTGATCCTATGTGAAATTCTGCTTGAAAGTAATTTACTGCTAATTTTCATGGCTTATATACTGCTAGATAAAATGTTATTATTATGCCTGAAGCAAAGGTATAATTTATGTGCAACAATTTGGACAAAATGTTTTTCCTCAACAGAAGAAAAATCAGTAATGATAAACCTAAACCAACCAACACTGCCGTAAATGACAACTTTTTATCAAAAAGTTTGTTTTCACTTGAACATCAGTTTGTCAGAAAAACAGGCGCCTTGACCATCAACAAAATTTGAGAAAAATGGGGGAATCTCTAGTGTCTCAGTTACAGAGGGCAGAGTCACAGCCTGACTGTGTGATTTACTCAGATAAGAGACGTGTGTTTATAAAATCTAAGCTAAACACTCCTGCTTTGATTCAGCTTACCATCAGGGAACTCTGGGTGGCAGAGCTGCAGATCTTTGCATGTTCTGGCAGGGTTGTTTTGTGTGCCCATGGGGTATTTCATGCGTTCGATGTCCTGTTTGAGGTTGTTGAGCGAGCCAAAGATGTCCTCCATGCCTTCGCCGTAGTCCATGATGGTACCGGCCGCGTCTGACTGCATGTCACTTGAGCGCTTGGTCTTCTTGGGTGACTGGATGGGCAGGGGCTGGATAACTTCACCTGGTGGGCCCTGCAGGGTGTGGTGGAAAAAATTATTTTAGATTTCATACAGGAAAGACTGAGCTTGGATTTTGTACAATAGCAATTAGCTTAGTCGTAAAACAGGCAACCATAGTGGTCTTAAATACTCACAGGAGGACCAGGAGGACCAATTGAACCAGTGTCTCCTTTTGCACCAGCAGGACCCTGGGAGAAACATGAATAGATACATGTTATCCAAGAGAAATCTAACATACACACAGTGACAATATGCCTTTAAAAGCACTGGTAGTACTCACAGATGACCCCTTGGCTCCTTTAGGACCTTGAGGACCCTGCATGAGACAGGACATAAGCATAGCAATTTGGCAAAGTCATTCTATCATCAGTGTAGAATCTAAATGAATGACTGAATCAGTAAAAGACTTACAGGCAGACCAGGGGGACCTGGGGGACCGAGCGGACCGGCAGCTCCACCGATACCCTGTGATAAGATGAGATGAAAGCAGAAGTCAGATATTAAAGAAACATTGGAGACAAAAGTATTATTGTGAGGCTTGAATAATGGGTGAAATGAAAAAGCTAGAATGTAATGGCACAGGACCAGGGACAAAGAATGACTACGTAGTTATATGATGCTAGTTTATGAGCTGAACAGATGCATAATGGTAGGAAGCTTTATGGAGTTTTTTTATTAACTGAGATAGAGAAGAAGTCTTTATTTTAGCCATCAAGAGAAGTCCAAACACTGCATTTGTGGGGTGCCGTTTCTTTGAACCCATTAATTCAGCTCAATTTTGTCAGGAAATAAAGCCAAACAATATAAGGCCTATTTCCAGGCCCTAAAATAGAAATGGTAAACTGAGTGAAAACTTTTTCGAGACCTTGTGCTCTGACAAAAGGGGACATTACGATTTCATTAGGCTTAATCTCCAGATACTTAATCCAACCCATCGCCTTAAATCACTACACCAGGGCAGGCTGAGGGCCACAGCAGGACAGAATAGCACATTCAGTCATTCTGCAATGTTTATTTAAAAATGGATGAAGGCTGTCATCAGTCCTTTATTGAGACCGAGCTTCAACTTTCTTTCAGTACTGCTTTGTGTTTATGTGGAGGGTTCAGTGGTTGAAAAAAAACATTTTAATTTTAATGCTGTGGTTCACAAGCAAATTCTTATCAGTGTTTTCCACAATACATAATATTATAGTATCACAGTAGTCAGCAGATACTCAGAAACAATGGAAACAAGTCGTAAAAAGAAAATCTGTAGTGTACAGTTCACAGTGTTCAGTGTGTTCATCGAAAAACAGGGGAAAATGAAGAAAAATGGTGGGATACCTGCTGATTTAATGGAAAACTAGAACTAAATCAAGATCTAACCACTCAGACAAAGGCTCTCCAAAAAAGGGGAGACCAAAAAGAGAGTTCAAACAGTTTAACAAGATGCCTCAAAGCCATGTTAATACAGGTTTTTTCACATATTTTGAGCAATTTGAATGAGTAATGTCAAAAGCTAGAACCAACACACTGTGGGTATGGTGAGTGAAGAGATGTGCATTGCAGTGCAGGACTCAGTACCACTGAAATAACTTTTTCAGTGGGTTTTAGTCAACAGCTAGTGACTGTGGCAAGACCTGTGGCCACAGTGGAATGGCAAAGGGGCTAAAAATGGCAAGAGGTGGAAGGAAAATGGCCCCGAGGACCAACGTGGGAGTGGAGTCATCAATTACTTACACCATCGCCCTTGCTACCAGGAGAACCTTGGGGCCCGGGCAAACCTCGGTCTCCCTTCTCTCCTTGCTCACCAGGGGGTCCAATCAGGCCAATCAAACCTGGGTGACCCTGCAGGGCGAAAACAAATGTGCTCACACAAAGAACAATCAAAGATAATAGCAATGTCCCTTTGCGCATCCAAACTTTAAAGCTATTGTATACATCTCTCACAAGGGCAAAACTGTAACAGCTTTCTTCCACAAAACTGAGATGCACAAGAGAGGCTGTGAAGAGTGACATTTCATTACAATACAAATTCTCAGGCATTATAATTGAAATGTCTCTCTTGCAAAAAAAAAATAAATTAAAAAATGGTCTTATTTTTGTGTTGTGAATTGACCAAGGCCAATTGATGACTTTGAAATAGGCAAGCTCTAACCAGGCCCAATGATTTGACAGCATTAAAAACGCACAACGCGCAACACAGTGCCTCTATTGTGTGCTTTTAAACTGCTCTCTCTCAAGCCATCATGTCAGTGTGTGGGAGGCAATTTAGATAGAGTAATGTGTGCTGTCTGAATATCCTTTGCAGTTATATTTCACCGGCAAATTTGACAGTGGCAGCGAAGAAAAGAGCAAGATTAGGCAGATTAGAGTGATACATCACATCCAGCTGCATATTCAATCCTGTAAGATTTTTTTCTCTTGCAGCAGCTATGGCTAAACTAATTTTGTTTCCTAAATGTTAACATAAGCCTACATTGGTATTAACGTTGCTTAGTAATTCTAAAAGATGTGTTGCTTTTGATCAGTTGCAAAGTCGTGGAAGCTCAGTGCAAGTGGTGAGCAGACTTGAAGTTTCCTTTCAGTGTTTTCAGGTTTTTCTTTCAGCCTATTTGGAACCTGGGAAATGAAAACAGCTGGTAGTCAGACACAAGAAAAAGGGATACACTCACCTTTTCACCTTTAGATCCGGGGTCACCTTTCAGACCAGGAAGACCAGGCGGACCCTAAATAACAATAGCGAAAGTTAAAAATCGATTTCGCAGAGAACAGACAAAAAAGATTGTCAGGACAGTGTGAGGAAAACTTACAAGACAGAAAACAGAAAATGAGACAATAAGAACAAAGAAACATGAAAGGGAACAAAAGAAGCGGCAGGAAATCATCAATTATATAGAGAGAAAAGCAGAGAAAAAACTGCAGAACAGATGAAAACCATCCATGTATTACAGATATGACTTATGGGGACAGTCTAGCTTTTTGGGAAATATGCAAAGCCAGAGGCAGGTGAGATGTTTAATAGCAACTTCATCTGTGTGTGTTCAGTACAGTGAGACTGTAGGTTTGGAATAAGTTTAACCTAAACTTAAAGACTGGAAGTGAGGGAAAACTTCTTGCCTAGCTCTGTCAAAAGTAAAAAAAAATGTAGCTTCCAACAACTCCAACTCTAGCTGGATAGATAAATAGTGAGATAGAGGGAAAGAGAGGGGGAGATATTATGCATACTAACCATGGGACCAGGCGGACCATCTTGTCCTGGGGAGCCGGGCAGTCCTTGTTCACCCTGTGAAAAGCCATTCGATTGAAGTGAGCATTATAGCCTGCTGTATTTTCTCTGGCCTGCCATTGATTTTCTGTGCTCAGCACGATGATTAATAGGCCAAACAGGGGGAAAAAATGTGCTGGAATAAACAAGCGAAACTAAAGTATAAGCCAAATGGGTGTATTGATTATTCCATGAAGTCTATCATCATGGCTTGGCAGTACTTTTTTATGTGCGTACACTGTGGGTGTGTGTTTGAGCATGCATGTCTGCTTGAGAGTGGAGCTGAATGTATATGCAGTGTTTCACAAGGAACGATCATTGCTGTAGCTCAGACTTACGACGGGGCCAGGGATTCCACGCAGACCCTCCGGTCCAGGCTTTCCTGAAGGTCCCTGGGGTCCAACTGGTCCAGTTTTACCTGCTGGACCCTCGGAACCTGCTTCACCCTAAAACATAACACAATTTAGTAAGTTTAAGCTTACTGTAACTGGCTGAAAGTAGGGTTACACTTGGTGTATAACTGTAATATTTTTGGATTAAAGCTGCCGATATTTTGAGCAGCATTTAAATTCGATCAAATTCATGTCAAGAAAGTATTCAGTCTTTCTTCCATGATGACAGAAAAATACATCCAGTGATTGAGGAAACTGTGTGAGACATTACTACCTAGAAATTAAGAACAAAACATCAGTCAAATAAACAAAAAAATAAAAACAACTTTAGATGTCTGTTGTGCACACTGCCTTTACAGGTAAATGCCAGTAACAGCGCTATATCTGGTTCTTCATAAAAATATAAATAATAAAATAATTTGTAATGCTTGGTAATGGTATAGAATAAAAAGATTCTGTGCAACAACTTCTAAAATCTGCAGCACTTGGTATCTTGTTGTCAGGTTTTCTTTGGAGCCTCTCGGTATCTCAGAGTATTTTCATCAGAATTCGGCTGCGGGCTGCTTTTAGCTTTAAATTATGCTGAGACAGTATGCAGAGTGTAGGTCGGGTAAATGGGGACAAGTAAACAAGAGTCTGAGTTATCAAATGGGCCAAAGTGCTCCTGTTCCTCCAAATGAGATCAGGCACAATAATATATGGTGCTACGTCTTGCTATGTTCTCATTTTAAGTTCATGAGAAAATTAGTATGGCCTTAAGATCAAGGTGCGCCACAGCTGACCAACTGTGATCTGAAATACATCAATATGCACAGAGACTAGTCAGAGCTCATGGAAATAAGATATCACGTTTGAGCTGCAAGGTATTTACAGATTACAGGCTTATTGCAAAGTGGTCAGAAGTACTTTACCGAACTTATTACAACCACCGTGTATTACAGCTGCAATCCTTTCTTCTGGAGTTTCAAGATTTAGCTTTCAAGGCCGATTTCCACTTTTAAGAACGTGATAAAACATATACTGTCTTTCATTAAAGGTGATCATCTTTCAATACAAATAGTTTATAATACAGTTCCTAATACTAACGGCATAAAACGTATTATAGTGTACTGAGAGTTCAGTTTCACATCCATAGTCGTGTAACCAGTGGATTAGCTGAGAAGAGAGATGTCTTTTTGAAGTAAATTTGATTTATATTCAGCGTTCAGCAGCTGATGGTAATCAATTCTGCCTTTGCACAAAGCAACAGATTATATGTATTGATTTAGATAGTGATGAAACCAGGAGATTGGTGTAAACAAGTGCCATCCCAGAGAACTTCATTGGGCCCAGATTCACACTAGAAAGAGAAAAGCATGATAACTCTGAATACCTAAGGGCCAGACATAAATAGCGTTTACTCCTTTTGTCGGCCTTGAAATTAAGCCACAGCACAATGCAAGAAACAAGTGAATCTTAGTTTTTACTCAAATAGGCTGCGTCCATAAATTTCCATCTAATCTACAGAGGAAATTAAATTACTTCTGCGTTTTTTGTGCTTTTAATTCAGGAGGGGGGACGATGTGGGTACGGTGAGGGGGGAGGACAGCCGAGGGACTTGCTGAGACGGCTCTACTGTGCAAAGGATGAATTGATTTTGTTACCTTAGCGCCCTTCTCTCCTTGCCTGCCCTCTGTACCAGCAGCCCCTGGAGGTCCCTGAGGAGGATGACAGGACACTGCTTTAGCGTTTCAACACAGCATCAAGACAACAAGACTGTACAAACACCTTTCACATTATTTCAGAGGCTAACCAGAACATCAGTAAGCAAAAATAACTCAGTTATGTTTGTATGTCGGTTCTTTTTTTGAAAATGATGTGCAGTGTTGCATCATGTAGAAGTATAAATGCTTTGGTCTTAAACAAGGAATGATCATCAGCACCAGAGACTTTGTCAGACATCTCTTGGCATTTCAGTTGACTTTTATTAGATTTCATATTGAACAATTGCCTTGCCTGATAAAGACTTGGGATGATAATCCAATGCCCTTGAATGTGCACAACTTCAGTTACGTCAAGCTCTATTTGAGTGACTTGGACATGCCTTTGTCTGCCCACGAAAACACACAATCATGCAGCCATGTGCAAATACACACAGAAAACACACACAGCCCTCTTCAGTCATGCCAAGGGTTGGCAGGTCGTCTTTTCTTTTTGGTCAGGATCTCTCAGGCCCGCAACAATTTCTTTCAACTCCACCTCCAGTCGTCCCTCTTCAAAAACGCTCTCCATCCAAATTCCACTCTCATCTGGCCGACTGAAGCCTGAGTGCTATTGACTGAGAGCCTATAATGTGAGCTCGCCTCCTGTCTTGGAGCTTTCATCTTCTCCTGATGTGTACCCCTTACTGGTGGTGAAGAGGCAGGCTCTTGATCAGCACAAAGAGCAGTTTCAATTGTGGCACAATATATAGTGGCTTGAGTCAATGTGTAGGTGTGTTCTTCTAGTCAAGGTTGCTAGAGAAAATGTTTGTTGGCTCTGCAGCATCAGGTGTATGAGACTCAGTTTATTACTGAACAAAATAATTAATTAATTCTTAATTAAATAAAACTGCTAACAGTTACTGGGAAAGGATAAAAGGGTAAAGAATTAAGTAGTGACCTGAACCCAAATGAGATGACATGGAATGAAAAATAATTAAAACCAGATGAGGTTAATAACTTTTCAGTATTTCTGAATACATTTCCAGTATTAAGGCATTAGCAAATCAGACGAAGCTGCTATGCCAAATTGACTTATTCAGAATCTGAGGACGTGCTGGAGAGAGATTTAAGAATTGTTGCAAATTTCCACAGGTAAAATGCTGAGAAGACACAAACGGGGCCAAAAGATCTAAGACCTAAACAACTCTTGCTGTGGAATTATGTATTCATGGGAGCAACATGTCGGGGAGTAGAAGGGATCATCTCAGGTCCCTTTTTTTTCTAAGTGATTAAAGACCTGTGTGTGATAAAATAGCCCTTTTCCTTACCATAATCCCTAGGCCATTTAGGTGATGCTGATACCATGCTAAATACTCAGAATGTAAATTTCATTGGGCACATTAGAAAAGCAATCAACTCCGGTTTAAAAATGCATGGCATGTTTTTTTTCCCCACTGGACTGAACCTTGGAGTCTCTTTGAAATGCAGTCAGTCACTTGAGATTGTGACTTTTCTTTCAAATTCTGGAGAATAGCAGTTAATTTACATGTGGTCTTTGAGCGTCACATGATATTGGAAATATGTTAATGTTCCATCTCGGATGTGTGCATTCAAAAAGCAGCTTACTGGCTTTGATATTCCGGTCTCAGATATCTCAACCTCATACTGTAGGGTGCGTGAAGGGGATCTCCTTATTGGATAGGGAATGGACATCATAGAAACATTAACTTTGTTGTATTTTATATTAATTCAGATTTGTTGCCTTGAGAAGTTTTCTCAAAGTAGAGACCCAGTCCCTCTAGTAAAGGCTACAAAAAACTCAATGATGATAATCACATCAACAACAACACATTAAAAGGTTTTATTCTATTTCATTTTTATCTGGTGGGCACTCCTAAGCCAACCCTTAACCCTCTTAACAACTTCACCACGTCCAAGTTATGCCTTTGTTTTGCTCTGGCTGTCAGTCAAGCAGCCGTGGATCAATAATGTGTCAGACTTGCTATAACTCTCTCGCTTTCTTCCAACTGCCACAAGGACGTAAATGAGTTTGAAACCCACAGCTCCTTTTTTTCCAGCTATTTTTGGTAAGCCTTTTCAATTTCTTGCTAAGAAAAAAAAGATTCATGATTTTCACATCCTGCCATTCACTTCTCAAAAAAGCTTTGAAGGGGATTTCTTCGCAGACAGCGCAACGTCTTGACCCCTTAAATCTCCCACTTTGTTTTCCCCACTCTACTTTTAATGAAAATGAATCTCTCCTGCTTTACTGCCAAGATTGAGTTGTTGAGGAGGAGTTGTTGTGAAGCAAGGCGGGATACCAGTCTGTTGGCTAAGGAGCCAGAGTACAATGCCAACAGATACACACTCCCTTCATCTATTTTAAAATAGGGATAAGATATTTCACATGGGCTTGTTGAGTCATGGTTTTAAAACTGACAAAAGCTTCTGTCTTGTCAGCAAGACATTTCATATGAAAACAACTCACTCCTGCGATTATGAAATGCCTAAAACAGGGACCATCCGACTGGTGTATCTTGGAGTATTACTGGAAGCTCACCAGTGACGCACACACAAATAAAAATACTGTAGTAATTTTAGTTTTAATGGCCACAAACTTACTCTCTTGCCAGGTGGTCCAGGTGGGCCAGCTTCTCCTGATGGACCTGGAGGTCCCTGAAAACAAGCAAGGAAAGAAGAGACGCAGGATACTATTAAAAGACAATAAAACAAGCTATATTAACAAATGAGTCAGTGCTGATATGAATTTTGATGAGAGTGCAGCATGCTTCACTAAAACTCTCGTTATGTCTGCCAAAAGGACAATAACACAGAGAGCATAGTGACATTTAGGGAATATTCAACCCCAGGATAGTCCAGAAGAGTTAAGCCAAAACCTAAAGCTGGATGAGGCACTGCCTGAAATGATACATACTGTGCTGCCTGAGACACTTTCATCCAATCATCTCTGAGTTAATTGCAAGCAATCAAACCAATTTTTAATCATTTGCATTGGTAAATGTTTCGCAGTACTGAAAGTGAGTTATATAGCTGTTATATAGGTTAAATACGCAATTAGATGTAAATACGAATAACAGAAGTATATATATATGTTTTCCCTTCAAAGAACACTGAGCCATTATAAGTTCATCATATTTTAATATGCCTTCTAAACACTATTTTCTGCTGTAGCATTTCAGCATGTAATAAACAAGTTCATTCAAATATGTAACATTCATGGAGCAAATAAAATACATGTTTTTCTTTGGCAACGATAAAGGCTCATTTACATTCATAAATATTAATAAGTGTTGTGATTTGTTGTGCTTTACACAGGGCCAGCACATTAGTGTTTGGCTTTTATTTCTAATCATACCTAATGAATCTGCAAAGCAGATAAGTCCATTTACTCTACACCCAAGAGTATGGAGTAAATATCATGAATTAAAATGCTGCAGTGTAAATAATTTACTGACTAGATATAATTACAGCTTTCACTGCAGGCAAACTTGTGGTGAACTACGATAACATAAAATAAACTAAACAAGAGATATCCATACTCATTCATACACAGTGACAAAGTAGCTGATTGTTAAGATAATTAGATTACATTATGTACTTGTAAAGTGTCCCTCAAGTGAACCGTATACAGTACATGATATATACTCATGCAGTCATTTGTTCAGTCCAAATACTGTGAAATGACAACAACTTACCGCCTGACCGGCCTCACCATCCTCTCCCTTCTCTCCCGGTTCTCCATCAGTGCCCTGTAAAAGAGAGATGTGCTGGTTAGATAATGTCTGCCATTAAAAATATCTATCCTTTATTATAACTACCATCCTGTTTAGATTATGGATTTAACATGATTCATAATACGAAGACCTATATGATCTACTGTGTGTGGGCCTATGTGGGGTAAACATTGCTTTACGATTTCATACTTACAGCAACACCTGGCTCTCCAGGGGGGCCAGGGTCTCCAGGGAATCCGACAGGACCCTTTGAGGGAGAGAAACGAGATGCATCAGTGTAGCAAAAGAAGCCTGAGGAGCTGCTGCTGAGACATAATTTCCCTGGATACAGGTATTAAGGACATGGTTAGTAATTTAGACAGTGATTTAGTTCTGGTGTACCTGGTTACAGCCATTGAAGGCAATTTGATGGACTTAATGATGATGTTGCAAATCCACGAGAAAAGGCCTCACTGCATTCCATTACCATGCAGGCATAAAATATAATCTCCCTCAATAAAAAGGCTTTTTAGCTCTTGAATATGTTATAGGAATTGGCTGCCTCAAGGCAGGCGGAGGACATTTCCTTTAAAGCAGTACATTTGAGCCTGTTAGACTGAGTGCCGGAAAACACTCAGATTTTGAGGGTATTTGGCAGACTTACAGGGTTGCCCTTTGGACCGTCATCTCCAGGGGGTCCTTTGGCACCAGCAGGTCCAGCAGCTCCAGGGGGGCCAGCCTCTCCTTTCTCTCCTCTCTCGCCTTTAGGTCCCTATAGGGGTGGGGAGTGGGGAAGGGCATTCATTACATCAGTACCACAGGAGGCAGCATTTTTTGAAGAGTCTACACTGAACTGAATGGGGCGTAAAAACTAATGTGCGGTCAGAGGCTGCTGAGAGGAATTTGATCCAAAGCTGATCTCAGTGTGTGTAACACACAACAACAACTCTGGATGGTCAACACTGCTGATGTGAAATGAGACTGAAAAGTGTCTTAGATATGATGTTACTGTGCCTCTACAGTCCTGACAACGTACAGTAATCTCAAAGGTGCAATGTGTAGAGCATTGATAACATTAAGACCATGTTTCCTAGAAACATCATGCTCCCTAATGAGAATAAATATGTTGGACAGGATTTTCATATCTGCCTTTAATCCCCTTCACCATCTGTCATTGCAAGAAACTTCCAGCCTCTGTAGCTCTGTGCTGACATAATGGTGCACTCCTCCTGTTTTGAATGATAAAGCAGTTTTTCTTTGTGGCATGAAGGAATTCAGCAGATTCTCTGAATTGTGATTTGGTGGCAAATCTGCTGATGATTTGAATGAGAGATTGTCCCGTATGTCCCCGTTTGCTGCACTGCATTTGGGCAGTCAGCGTTTTCTGTCCCATTCGGTGAAACTCTTTACCAGATGACAAAAAAGAGCTGTCGTTTCATCTACTGTATAGCTTTAAAGCCACGTTAAACATTTGGCTTAAAGCTACATTTTAGTCCTTTTATTTCACGTTTGTACTACACACACAAGCTCTTTTTACAATTTGCAACACCTACATCTTAATTGTGTTTTTATCATTTATTGTTTATTTATCATGTATGTGGTTAAATGCTGTGTATGTTTCACGTCTGTTTGTTTAATTCAATGACATTATTGTGTGCCCATTTTCAAAAGGATGGTAGATGAGGATGAACATTTGCTTTTAGATATATTAAAAATATAAATTGCAAAAATCTAATTGCAACAATCGTGTTGAATAATAACTAAATTCATGTCAATTCATTTTTTTCACAATACCATTTCTTTTTGTTAGTAGTAACTAATGCGTAATATTGTCTATATACTATATTGTAGTAATTATTGTTGTTGAAGTTATTGTTGTTCAAATGCCATCAGTACTAATTGTAACACTTTGATGTAAAAAGACAAAACACTGAAAAGCAGTGGGTTGGGCTGTGCTTATGATGGGGATTTAAGCTGCGCACTGACTTTGGAAATGTCAATGACACCAGCAGTTTGATGGGGAACTAGCAGGGGACATTATGAATGCTTGTAATCATGCTCCTCTGCCACTCCCACTGGAGATAGGCCATCTTTTCAATCTGCTGTTGTACCTCAATAATGATAAATGAGGCAGCAGAACTAATAGAGCCATCAATGATGGGTGTTTGGTAAAAGTAAAAAAAGAAAAAGCTAATCAAAGTGTCATAAATCTCTGTCTGGCAATAACACAGGCAAGCATATGGATATGGTAAATTAACATGCAATCTTTCAAACTCTTTTAAAATTAAATCTGACATTCAGTATAACAAACACTATAATATAATTACAGCAATCTAAATACATGTTACTGAAGAGGACTTACAAAACTCGTAAAGTCCTTCACTACTGGCCCTTTGTAGCTATCAAAAGAGGGCAAATCACAGCTAAAAGCTGTACTCAGCAAAGTGGGTGTCTGGTGTTTAGATGCCAACTTGCTTCATGGTGGCTGCAATCATTGTTCTTTAGGACAGAAGCACCAAGCGTATCCTCCTGGTAATTATGTCTTAAGAGTCTGGGAAGAGACTCAATTTGGCAGGCCATGTGGACATGGGGTGCAAAACAGAAGAGCCATGCTGCGATGAACTACCAGCCTAAATGTGAGGAGCAATTACTTTCAGTGTGATGAATACACAGTGTCACTCTAAAGGAAAAAAACCTTCTCATTAGATTGGATTTTGTTCTATATTTGCCTAAAGCTATCCATTAAGCTGTTTTCCTGGGGATAACCTACAAATATATGTTGCTGATGTTGCTGATACTGTTACCTACCTTGCTGTAGCAAATATAACTTTTACAAACCTTAGTGGTGTGTACATTAAAGTAAAGTGAGGAGAAGTTACTTTTTAAAATGTTTTTTAAATGAGCCCTACAAATATTCATGCTAAGGCTGGGAGGTATGTACTGATGTATCGTACGTACAAACACACACGGTGGCACATTAAGACATACAAACATTCAAGTGTTTCCTGCAACACATATTTAGCTTGACAAACTAGCCAAACAAAAACAGCTCACTTACCCCAGTTCCAGGCTCTCCAGGTGGTCCTGGGTTTCCGGCCTCACCTTGTTCACCCTGCGGTTAGACAAATGTCAGTGTCTGGACAGATAAACCTCCACCCTCACACATGGAGAGCTTCCAAATCCAGACGCAGCATTTGAGAAAAAGTCACACCTACTCTAACAAAATATTTCTTACATACTAACACTTAATGATGTTATTAATATCACCAAAAGCCAGATATTAACTAAACTAAGTCTGTAATTGTAGTTGATACAAGGATGTTAAAAGTTACTGTATTCCAAGTGCCCTCTTAAAGTGTTGGTAGCCCTTCATCTGTCATATTCCAGAGTCATTTTAACAGCCGTGGTACAGCATTAAGTATTTATAGTGCAGCCGTCTGCCAAATGGCAGTAAAATGGACGGATCTTGTTGGAAGTGTTGTAAAATAGACATTAATAGTGTCAAAGCACTAACTCAGACAAAAAGCCTGGGCACATGAAATGAATAGACTGCAGGTGGTAACAAACGGGGGCAGCTGGGTGGTCTGGAGTGGGCTGGAAGGGCTGGCCCGGTAGTATTTCAGTCCCAGTGCCCAACATCATGCTAGGCAGGCAAAACACTCTGGGGTGCTATGTTCTGACTCTTACCTTCTCACCCACGGATCCCATGGGGCCAACTCCACCTGGAGGGCCTTGTGGACCCTGCAGCAGGAAACAAAGAGAGAGATGAGTCATTATCCATCACCTTGGGAGAAGACGCTTGATGATATCCAGGCATAGTGATGTAGATGAGGTAGCCACTAAAGATGTAGCTAACTTTATGTCACAGTCTACCATGGAACAGATCATTTTTAATATATACAGGTTATAGAATTTTGTGTATACACATTGCTATCAAATAGCCATACGTACATCAGCTCCACTAGGACCCTGAGGACCTCTGGGACCAGGAGGACCAGGAGGGCCCTGCAGAAAAGAAATACAGTGTTGTTAAAGTGTATTAAACTATTATAAGAGTGCTCACAAGAAGTAGATGTGTCTCTTACCATGGGGCCAACATCACCATTCTCTCCCTTCTCACCAGGAGGTCCAGGAAGCCCCTGAAGATGACAAAAATGAATAAAACAATTATATCATCAGAAAAGAAAATAATCATTTTAGAAGCACAAGGTGCTGTTGCACAAATAAGCAATGGTGTTTTTAATGATTTAAATTTGTTTGTGCTGTTAACTGCATTCACGCCAGCTGTTCCTGCTTGAGATTTAATTTGAGATTTGATTTGACTGCTGGAATACATAGTAGTGATGCACTAAAATATTAAATATGACTGTGGGCCTGAACATGCATAAATGAATCACTTGAATCTATGTTTTAACTGCCGTCTAGTCCTATTATCTGTTCAATGAAATATTCAATGAGTATATGCTTAGCAAGGTCAAGAACAAGTCCACTACGAGATGAACCAGACACCGTCAAACTTGTGCAGACAAACTCAATAGAGCACTAAAGTGAATAGAGCACTAACAGAAATCAAAAGCAGTGCAATTTAGTGATGACAGAAAGGGCCGTTTCAATCCTTTCAGCAAAAATGGCAAATACTTCAACAGCTCTTTGAATGAGGTATGAGTCATAATAGGAAAAGTGCATTAAAATATGATAATGAAGAACTCCGTAATGTATGATGTATGTGTGGGCACAACGGGGATTTAAGCTTCCTTATAACTATTCAGACGAAGGTGAGATGATCTTATTCTACGGTTCTGTTCTTGGCTCCGCAAACATGTTATTGTCTTACATGTTTGCGGAGCCAAGAACAGAACCGTAGAATAATAGAATCTCACCTCCTCTTCTGTTTGCTTTCCCTTTTGTAGTCAGTGGCTTGTTTATCTTCACGCAAAGGTGCAGCTCACTCATGCATGTTAAATGAGCAGCGTGGTCAAGACCTCATATGTGCTTTTGATCCCTGACATTTCTTGCGGTAATTGCCGTGATTAAATTGCTGTACCCTGCTTTGCCTTCTGTGTGTATCTGTTCTTGATTCAGAGGCAGTTTGTCATCACCGTAAGGTTGCAAGGGAGGAGATCAAAGAATCACTTCCACTACATGTGCTTACACCAACCTCAAATACTCCCAACGCTGGGGGAAAAAAAGACTCGTTGCTAACTGTTTTAAGTTCCTGTATGTGTGCACTTCCCTACATCTAAGTGTGTGTGTGTGTTCATGCCTTTGTTTGCAAGTATTTTCCGAGGGTGCTAAAAAGTGTGTGTAGCTGCATGCTGATTCCTGCCGTGCTGAGAAATCTCATCTGTGTAAAGGTCTCCTCTAGTCTGAGATCGTTAGCGGTGCTACTAATTATGCAGCATGGTAAATGTGCTCGATGAGGAGCTGACTATCGGAGCAGGTCAGTCCACGCAATTAATGGAATCGCGATGGGAAGTGAATTACTCCCAATTAAAAGTCCATTGAATACAATCCTGCAGAGATAGGATAGAACCTTGGAACGATGAGCAGTAGTCTATGTAATTTCATCAAGACAATGACCCCAATCTCTGCAGTAAACTCTTAACGTGTTTAGCTTAAGAAGTTGATTACTATTAAAACAGATAATTACTAACAAATGGGCTACTACTGAGGGGAAGGTCCTACCTCGTTAGACTATTATCATGGTGATACAAAACATCATTAAGCCTAGTTGTAGTGTAGATTGGTTTACATGTACATTTTGTGCATCAAACTGATCTGCCTTTTCAATTAGCCTAATATTTTAAGTCAGGCTTAACCTATGTCTTTGGGTTGGTAGATTCTACTTTTACACACACCTATAAATAACATGAAACATTTCATATCAAAAGGCAAAATGTAGCACTGATGGTAATGCCTTTTTCTAAAACATGATACACACTGACAAGCCTTGTTGCTGAATTCTTTACGAGGCGTGAGGCATTGAGTAGATTTTGATGAGAAAAAATCCATGCTGGCCTTCCTTAACCCGGGTGGTGGAGGAAGGATGTTGCCAGTGAATGGGGGTGAGAGGTGTAATGATTGCAGGTCAAAGCTTGGTCACCATACAATACACACCACAGATCCAATTAAAGCAGAGTATACTGCATGGGCAACTGTTTAAGTGTGTGAGTTTGTGTGTCTGCCTTTGTTTGCACAGTAGCATTGTGTGGGATGAATGTCCCACAGTGTCTGAGCCCCACACAGTTTAGAGGTAATTTGGAGTCCAATACACATATGACACATGTCATGAGTCACCCATATCACAAACCAAATGCAGAATATGAACCCAATATAAAGCATATAAAATGAATATGAAGTGATGCCGTGGGGTCAGGATTCTACTGTGTGCTACCCGATCTCTCCAGCCATACATAGCTCAACAGCAAATGTCTTTTTTTAACATTATCTTTATGAAGCCAGGACTCATAGAGGGCTGGATATTTTTATACCACAATGAGGAGTTTCTCTTAATCCAAAGACCTCAGAAGAAGAAGAAATGCTATCGCCTGACAAGTGAAACAGTCAAGGTACAGTGGCAGCACAGTGGAAGCAAGTCTGAGTCTCTGGGGTGGGACGTCCACTTGGGCCTGGGACTGTTTTGATGCACGTCATATGCCACTGATATGTGTTGGACTAAATATGACAAGTACAGACAAAATGTGTTACAAATTATGTTAACATGGCAAATTTTGCTCTAGACAAGAAAATGCAACATCCATTATCTAATCTAATTGCATGATTTTGTCTTGTTTCATGTTATTGTATGTAATACTCTAGAAAACTCCTGACACAACTGAAACTGCATCAGAAACAAGAGGCATTACCAAACCTCCATGGCAGAATTTTTCCTATGTTGTAGAGTCTTCAGAACTGAATATGAAACTAAAAGCTTTGTGAAAACAGTTTTTTGCAGCGTGTGGAGCAGCACAGAGTTAAGCTTAGTGAAGGCTTAGTTGGTGTGTAATGTGAATAGACAAGGTTTTGGAGGCAGGATAGGCCTTTGTTCTGGCTTCCATTTGTCATTCATTTTTGCACATATACACAGTGCTGCCTCTCTGTACGTACTGTATGTCTTTACACAACATGCCGTTAATGCTTAGAAAATGTTAGAATGGATTGCAGCACTACATCCATCATTACACAATGTTCATTGAATGAAGGTCTCACTGTGCCCATACTATTAACAAAAGTAAATGTAACTACATAGCACTACTACAAAAGAAATGTAGGTATAAAAAATGACCCCAATCTTGTGATGTAAAATTCAGACAATAGCAAGAGAGTCATCATAGACAACCATATTGCTCAGTCTATAGGATTATTGTAAGTTACTGTATGTATTTGGAACACATGTTTGCACATGTGTACATGTGTGAACGGTACTAACCTGCAGACCAATGGGACCAGGGGGTCCAGGGAAACCTCTGGAACCTTCATCTCCCTTCTGTCCAAACATACCCTGCTGACCTCTGGGACCAGGCTCTCCATCAGCTCCCTAAGAAAACACACACACACACACTTTCACTGTAACCTTTCCTCTCAAGTTTAAATTTTTTACTGAATACATGTTTGTGTTGCAAAATTAGTGTTGCAGAGAAATTTTCATATAAATATGTGTGAATTGTATACTGATTTAACACAGAAGAGATTCCAAAATTAAGCACTTTGCAATACAGAATGTGTGATGCTGTAGACATCACACATTCACAAGTGGTCCATTACATCAGTTTCATCCATGCTTTTATGACAGTTGCACTTACAGCAGGACCTGGGGCACCAATGGGACCTTGGAGACCAGCTGGGCCAGGAGGACCCTGAACACAAACAAGAAAAAGTTGCTACCACAACATCTCAAAAAATGGTCACACAACTGTAAAAGCACTCACATATCGTTTTGTGGTTTGTAAGTAAAACACAGTGGTCCTGTAAGTGGGAATTCTTTAAAAAAATATGTAACATTACCAACTCCTTAATTACTGTGAAAAATGGATGTAAATGTGTGCGCAAGTAAGGAATGAATGCACTGCTTGCCATAACACACCTGTTCTCCCTTGTCGGCTTTGCTTCCTTTCTGACCGGGCTCTCCAACCTCTCCCTGGGAAAGAGAAACACACACACACACAAACAGTCAACCATCTTAGCTCAGCTAAGCTTCTTCTCTAAATGTCAACAGCGTATGAAAAAACATTTGAAACCCTCAGCTTAACACAAACAACCGTTATCTGCAGCTATAATCTTGACACGGCACCGTATAGATGCACAAATATGGAGATGTACATTTTTTACTGTCTAGTTCATTGCATAGCAAACCTTTGCAGTGACATGTGTTTGGCAGCTCAATAGAATGCCTGATAGTAACCTTATGGAGCATAATGATTGCAGGAGATTAAATGAGCAACAGTGTTTCACTTTTACATCTCCTCTAATTGCATTTGCTGGTGCATTTGGTTATGAAGATGGATAGGCAACAGTGAGGAAAAGGGAGAGACATATTTTCGATGCAGATGGCCTGAGTGTGAACATGGGGATGAAGATTGATTGGCAATCTGGTTCAGTCCCAAAACGTATCCCAGTTTGGGAATGTACAAGGAGTTGTTACTGGGCCAACAGGATGGGATCGTTGGTGGTGAGTGTGGTTGACTGACCTTGTCACCATCCTCTCCGGGTGGGCCTTGAGGTCCAGCAGGCCCAGGCAGACCAACAGGACCCTGGACACCGTCACGACCAGCAGGACCTTGAGGCCCTTTCTCACCCTAGAAGAACAAAGGCATTTGTTTTATATATTATTTATTTATATTTTGAAAACTAACAGTACAACAGAAGGTCAGATGAAGGAAAAGAAAGAAAAACTATTTAGGTCACAGAAAGATTTTGTGTTGGCCACTGTACGAAGGGAAAAAATACTCACAGGTGCTCCCTTCTCTCCAGCGGGACCTGGGGGACCCTGAGGGCCAGGTCTACCAGACAGGCCAATTGGACCAGCTGGACCAGCAGCACCTCTCTCACCAGGAGAACCCTGTGAGTGTGAGAAAGAGAGAGAGATGATTAATGAAAGATAAAAAGCAGAAGCCATGTTTTGTTTATTCTGGAGAGAGGGACACATACTTCATAGTTCTGTCAGCCCGCCCATAAATATAACCTGAGCATGCTGAACAATAACCATTTCCATTAAGACATCTACAAAGCAAGACCTAACAGAGTTCCGCTGCTATTAGACCAACACACACACACCTACATACATAAACCCTTTTGAAGAGGAAAGCTGAGAAAACAGCAGGAGCAACACACTGTACAGTAACTTTTCAACACACTGGCTTTTAAGTTCTAATAAAGCAGTGCCACTCCTTGAAAGCAGCCAGCATTATCTGCTGTCGGGGAGCTGACGTCTTGGTGGCTCTCTAAGCTCTGAGCATCTCGCTCCTGCTGCTGAAAATGCATTTCTGAATGAAAGAGGCTGCTGCTGTGTATCAGTACTCGGATACAGGAACTCAGTGTTCACCTAAATCCATAAAACATGATGGTGAATGACACTCAGCAGTTTTTTTATCTCTGCTGCATTGAATTAACTCACTGTGTACCCGCATATGCATTAACTTTATGTTCCCAGGAATACATGGCCTTACCAGAAAACTGTCAATGTAGAGCCAAAATACATATTAAGACTGTTCTATGTTCTGTGAAATCTAAACCTAAATATTAAAGCTGTGCTGCTGATATATTGATATTTTGTGCCGATTTTGGTCTGTATCACATTTGTCGTGTTTTTGACACCTCTTATATGATAGAGATTGTTCTGTGACCACATCTATATAAAAATATTATATATATCATATAATATTTTTTATGTTTTGTTTTGTTTTTTCAGAGCAGGGTGAATCACACTGCTATCACCTAGCTGGAGGTTTTTCTATCCTGTTAAAAATAAAAAACATCAAACAACATGAATACGACCCTCAAAACTCAATACTGGTGGAACGCCATGTTTCCCAAGTGTAGTATGTGACACTTAAATCTACATGAGGCTCATCTGACATCTTTTTATAGTCTTTATTATCATCTTTGCAAAATCAATGAAAACAGTTGCTGTTGGTAAACATCGTCTGAATGCACTCATAGAAGAGAGTGGGGGAGGCAAGGACGCCTTCAATTCTACAAGGTTTAAGTTTAAGGTGTTAAAGTGTTTAGACTTACAGTCTGCAATATGTTTGCATGTTAATGTGCAAATAGTTAACTAAAGTTTGTGTGCAGGTTACTTTCATGTGTAACATTTGTGGCCTTGAGTAGGATGCTATGAATGTATTCATTTCCCAGGGCCGTAATTACTGTGGTGGAGCCACATTACTGCTGCATTAGAGAACAAGAAGTGGCACAAAACTCACAATGTTTGCCATGAACATAATCAAATAATGTGGAAACCTGACTTTATACTGCAATCAATGACATATATCATTTGCAGCTTGCAACTAACAATGTATGTCAAATGGCTAGAGACAATGATAAGGGCCAATTAGATGATTTAACATGTTTTTCCTCAAAAATTTGTAATTTGTAATTGTAATTTTTTAGCAGGTGGTATTTTGTGATTTTGTGATTATATTGATTATTAATTAATACAAATACATAAGTGGGTGCAAATGCAAAAAAAAAAATCATGATTAGGAATAAGAAAAAAAAACTCTATTGTGACAGCAGCAGCCAATCACATTATGCTAAGTTTACTACTGAGTTTTATGAAGAAGCTCTAGAGTCTCTGTGACAATCTGAGAAGAATGTAAGAAGAGCACAGCAGGCGTAACGTGCCAGGATGCAACCTTCGGGACAGATGAGGGATTTGTAGGAGCAATGCCCGGGATGACTAGTCACTGTGACTCACCATATGGATGCTCTCCTGGCTGTGTGATTTTGTTGTGCGTGTTTGTTTGGGTCTGTCTCTGTGTGCCAGGAGGCAATGGAGCAAACAGTCTTGATGCCCAGCTACTCTAGCCCATGATCACTCTTATGACAAATCACTGTGTGCAGTGGGACGAGATGAAATTTGGTGACACTTTCATTGGAAAATGTAGAAATAAAACACTGATGACGTGGCCGTGATGGCTTAATGAGTTTGTATGTATTACACATGTGCTTAGCTCAATCGGTGCAATTGAATTAATTTACTATGTTTGATTTTCTCTCATGTCTGCCTTTAATGTCACTGTGACTGCAGATCAACAGCTCTGGTTTACCTTCATCACTTTCTGTTTGAGAAAACCATGGCTCCCTTGTCCCTGTAGCTGCAGTTGCGATGTCCTTGAGCAAGGCACTTAACCAAGCTGCTACAGTTCACAAACTGGACACCACTAGAATGTGTAAGTGCATATAAATTCATGAATGTGCAGCACTGCCCAGCTGAAAGACAGCATACCACCCATCAAACCTTACCTGGGGCAATAAAAGTTAAAACAAATACATATGTTAACTTTCTCTCATAAGACCGAGAGTGTTGCCTAAAACATCCTGCCTCCCTGGTGGTGTTGTCAAAAGGAAAGCAAGTATATAGATGGTCTAGTGGTTAGCCAAGGTAAATTAAAGCCATTTTTAAAGCTTTTCCTGTCCAAATGATGTAAACTGCCCGCTGGTGCTTGGCATATGCAGGCTGCACTAGAACATAAAATACACTATACAAGCCTCCACACTAATCAATAACACAAATCAAATATGAAATGTTATAAAGAAAATCCAATACAGCGAGTAAAGAAACTGTCTTTTTTGTAAGTAAACTTCCCAAAGGTACTGTGAAGTAAGCTAGCTGTATACTTACAACAGGACCAGGTGGACCTTGGGGCCCCTCTCCTCCCTTCAGACCTGCTGGGCCCTGAGGAAAAGAAGGAAAAAACACATGAGGACTTGACATAGTTGTTAAACCCTGTGTAACATTAAATGAGCCTATGCATTCGTTCCACTGCGTTTCAACACCTCCGTCATCAGATGCCAAGCCAGCCAGGACTGTCTGCCTTTGTTTACTGCTTTGTCGCTTCAGTCAGACACCACTAGAAATGTGCTTTGAGTGCATTTAACCTCAGAGCACTGCTCCAGGAAATATCATTGCTATTGACATTTTCATCCTGGTAGACCACCAGCATGAATCAAAGGCCAATATGTGAGACAGTACGTGAGAAAAAATCCAACATCCATAGTAGGTAACTCAGTAACTCATGGCACATTTAAAAAATATATTGTTCCCTTCATAAATGTGCTCTTGTGGATACTACTAAGAGTTGTGGGATTTTTTTTACAGATACGTGTATATGCATAGTCCTATGTACACATGACTGTGTGTGCATGTGGGTGTATACAATTTTTGTTCTGCACATGCAAGCTTGTGAGTTTCATTTTGCATGTACAGGGGTGTGCATAAAATGTGTGTGTGCAGCTCCCTAGTGGGCTACAAAAGAGCACATGGCAGTATGGGTAATGAGTCTCTGCTGGCTCTGGCTGTGTGCTCGAGTAAATTACAATGGGAGAAAACAATCAGCGCTGCTGCTGGCCTGCAGAGTCTGACTGACCTTGAGGATGCAGGCAGCAAAACACTTCCTCTCCCCATAGTATATCCATTCTAGTTGCCAACATTTCCCACTTAATAATTTATTGAGTAAATAATGCATACAGAGACAAACAAATAACTTTG
>NTHP01000568.1:567090-609257 GCA_003416845.1 Oplegnathus fasciatus | reverse complement strand
AAAAGCTGGCACTGAAATATGAAAAAACAATTCAAGTCCTTGAGTTAAACCAGGGAAAGATCTTACAAATTGATCCTGAACCAGCAACTCCCTAGTTCTATAACAGAGGCCCATGATGCATTGTGGCAGTTAAAACAGTGGTGTCAGTTGCGGTGGAGCAATGCAGAGGCACGCCTGTTCATTTGTAAGATGTCGCTTTGGATTTCCTCTACACTGGATTGATGGCTAGGAGTGAATTCCAGGGCTGGTGTCTCTAATGAAGTGAATAGCTCTAGATAGTCGCTGGTTCATTTGTTATGTAGCAATGTTCTGTCGCTTTCTACTAGCAAACACATGTAAAGGGAAGCTATGATGAATAGGTGCAGGTGAAGTGGAGTTCTTACCGTAGCGCCAGGTAGACCTCTTTCTCCAGGGAAGCCTCGAAGGCCGGGGGGACCGTCTTTGCCAGTGGATCCCTGTGGTCCAGGGTCTCCCTACACACACAATCCCACATGTTTGTGTTAGAATTAGTGTGGTTCATAACGTATTGCATCAATACAGCATTGTAATAATTTTAAAACTTTTAATTTATTAATGATTATTAATTTATTTATGAGCATGCTTTGTTCCATGAGTGATTCTAATTAAAGTGCATGAAATATGCAAAGCAATAAACTGGAGGACCAAAATACCAACTTCACAAAGCCAGACTACATCTACACATCTCATGTTTTCCCTACAAGATTCAAATCTGGAAAACATCTTTCAAGAGCCAGCGAAGTCTGACCAGATGTGTTTTGGATCAATCTATATGAAGTGATGATGACAGATGATGAGAGACTTGCCTCTTAAATTCCCAAACTTGATGAACAACTATTTAAACTAAGTGTCAGAATTAGAAAATGAAATGAAGCATGATTCTGCATGATTCTGCCTATTGCATGATTCTGCCTAATACTCAGCTCAAATGTATTGAGATTTTGGTTATACTGTATGAGAAATCTGACAGTGTTTCTTGAACTGCTGTCGTGTTTTTACAGTTTGCAAGCAAAGATAAAAACAGCCCAACAAGTGGTGCATTCGTCCAATCAGGTGTAAGAAGGGTGTCTGGGTGAAGGAGAGAGCTGTCATCTATTCTGCTGCCTACCTCAAATGATGCCCATCCAAGCAAAATGCCAATTGAGCCTTGCCAGACAATGAGCAAAAATTGTAGGAAATGCCAGAACTTCCAAAGTAAAATTCTTATATTAAAATCAAAGTGCTAGCCTAGTTCCTCAGGTCGGTGCACATTTCAAGTATCCACCTGACAATCAGCTTTAAACACAATTATAAAGCGAAACAGGTGTATGATGAGCTTTACTGAACAAGTGTTCAACCTTTGACCCTTTCATATGAGACTGTTGTCACGGATGAATCACTGGTCAACATTTACAGAGATGCTAGCCTGCAATTGTTGTACCATATATGTCACTGTTAAAATTTCACAGAATTAATTTATATAGATAAGTACAAAATAAATGGGTGTTTCAGGTTAGCCTCTCTCCTTATACTGTGTCAATCTGAAAAGGCCTTTAATCTTCAGTCATTGCTGCAGCAGCAGTGAGGTGTTATAGTGAAACAGACTCCACAGTCACATCTTCTAATGTAATTTTATTGCTTGTCAAATCTTGAATTGGTGTTGGCATGGTGCCGGCATCGACAGTTAAATCTTGTATTTGAGAACTGCGCAGCACTCAGACAGAACCTTGTAAATCAGAACTTAAGAAATGGCCATCCTACTTAAAGATGCTTAACATCCTCCTCCTCTGAGCCCTCTGGTGAATTGTGTACATGCAGGCATGTGTTAAAATAAAGAACTACACCACACAGCTTGCAGCTGAGCAAGAGAGAGCTGTAAATTCCTAAGAAAGCTGAATATAGATTGAAAAGCATATGACAAGCACATACAGTATATTCTAAAGGCTTTGTACAGTCCACCAGGAACAGAGGTGTACTTGTGTTGTAGCTGACATCCATCTTAATAGGCCATTAGCTGCAATTAATTTGAAGCATGTATGTTTTCTGTGGAGTCATTAGCACTGTCACCACACAGTCAATACATCAGCTGCCTCTAATCAAAACCAATGTGGTATTGTTTTCACATAATCAGCCACAACATGAAACACAAGGGTTTCGGTCTTCTAAACTAAATGTAATTTGGAGACAGATTTTTTGTTGAAAAGGTTACATAGAACAAATAAAACAAATAGTGTACTGCTTAAAGGATAAGAGGTTAAAAAATCAGGGGTGACTCTACATATCACCACAAACATGTCGACAGAGATTTTTATTTGCTTGCTATTAGGTAGGACAATAAAAATGTGTAACCAAATATTTGTTCAGCTTCTGCTCTCTTGCATGCTCTGCCCTTCCCTAACCCTCACATCAGACACTGAACTAACTCTAAAAGTTCCTCTGTATTCTATCTACAAGAAAGGAAGAGCAACCTCAACCTCATTCACTTCCTGGTTAATTTTGTTCACCACATCTCTAGAACAAGGACATTTGACTTCAGAAAAGTTACTTCTGGCTTCGTTCTCTTTTCTTTTGTATTGGCAGGCTGACTTTATCTGCAAACAGGGAGGCACAGAAGAGTGGGCTTGAGAGGTATAAGAGGATTTGGGCTCTGCTGCCAAGACCTCCACAAAGTGTCCCTGGCATACTGATGCACAGGCCTGAGCAGAGTAGGGAGGAAAGTGGGGCTGTGAGTGGCGGAGGGTTTTGGAGTTAGTGGACGAACTTGATTAAACTGTCTGCTTGGGGAAGACGGAGAGAAAATGAAAGCAGAAGACATGGGGGTTTGAGGGAGACGATGGGGAGCAGGGGATGCTGAGTGGTCCTGGGAATCAGGGAGCTGGTTTGGAGCAGCCCATATTTCTACAAAATGGCTACTGTCTGCTCCTAATGGGCACTCAATTGCCGGCCACGGAGGGCCAGTGAGGGAATGCAGCCAGAAGCTCCCCAAATCTCAGCTACTGTATCTTCAGCAGTCACTTGCCGGAGTGTTGTATAGCACAGAGAGTAATGGTGAGACTTTGGCGTTTGCTGGGGTGTGTTTCTGGGTGAATTTATTGCTATAGATTTATTTCTGCTTTCTCGCAGTTTTATTTAAGCAATCCAGTAGTCTATTGAGCTTTGCATGCCCTCCAGAAATATAACTGCTTGTGAATGCAGCAGGCTCAATCTGCAAAATCAAATCATGTACGATAATTGCAACTGCATAAGTTCAATTTGCATCCCACCTCTATACTGTTGATCTCTCTATCAACCTCCTCGCCTTCCTCTCTTCAGTGTAACTAACACAAATTTGATACAGCCCATGAGAAAAGCCGACCATAGAAGAGAAGGGGAGCAATGGAGCCATTTCTAGCATGTTGTGTACTATAGAAAAATACACGGGCATTTATTTAAGAAGAATAATTGTTAGGAATACTTTTGGCACAACTAACTACTTTCTCCCCTTCAGTGCAGTATACTGGATACATACCTTCGCTCCTTCCTTGCCAGCAGCACCTGGAAGACCCTGCTCTCCGGGTGGGCCAGGGGGTCCAGGGTGGCCTCTCTCACCAACGGGACCGGTCTCTCCAGTTGGTCCCTAAGATGTCATCACACAGTTGGATACAGTTCAACATAGCAACAATTTAATATGGTCAACGCAGTTATAAAAAACATGTCATACACTTATTAAAGGCCTATTCCATTGACAATTTACACCAATACTTCAGAGCCCATGAGTCAGTGGGTGTCCAAAATCCAAATAAATGAGTTACCTATTTCTAAAATGAGAGCTGTATGAACAGATCAACAATGGATATACCACATTTTGTTTAAGGCCCCCAATATATCCACCTGCACTATTATCTTTTTGTTACCTACAGTATTTCTTTATCTGATAAGATATTAAACATCGAGGGTGGTGGTCCTCAATACCACTGACACTGTTTGCTTTACATCTACATACTTTTATAATCTTAGCGTGTCCCTGAATGGCTGCTACAGTTGCTATTTTTTGCTGATCACAAAATAGACTGAGTCAGATAGCTAGCTTACTACTGCTACATTGCCTTTTTCCAGACAATAAACATTTATTGAGGTGAAATACAATACCGTCAAGATGTCACATTCTAAAATGTATTCTTTAATAATAAGTGTATTCTTTAATAATGCGTTTCTCTTACCTGGGGCCCGACAACACCTCCTGGGCCTGGTGGACCAGTTTTTCCTTGGAAACCCTGAAAAAAGATTACAAAGCCTTATTTATACAGTTTATAATAACAGTGGAAACACACAGCTTATTTAAACCCAAGTAAGGAAACCATAGTGGTCTTGTATTTGTTTCAACTGATAAGCAGGGATTTGGGTTTTTGGCTTGGTATTTCCTTGATGTCGGAACAAGCAGTTTTCAGGTTATATTCACAATCAAGGATATAATCTCTTAGATCACAATGCTGGCTAGTAAATAACGTAATGTTAAGATTACATAATAAGACTTTATGGCCTTACTGACAGTCAAAAGTTGGCACAGACAGGAGAGATTTGCAAGATTTTTAGAACTTTAACTTTGACTGTTGCCTATTTTGTTATACATATTTAATGTTATATTGAAATACTTGAAAATACTTGATTTGAAACCAAGTTTTCATAGACTTTCAGTCTTCATTAAGCAAGCATTTTTTATGTCAATATTATTATGTGAAATGGCTCCTCTCAAGGCCACAGAGAAGTTTGAACAGTTCAAAGCTGATTTTAGATTCAACTTTAGAGTACGTTGGTTAGTTTTCTGACTTGCAAATAAGGAATGTGTGGTTGAGTTTCAAACAATGCATACTAAATTGTAGGCAGTGGTTTCCATCAAAGGTCTGGCAAGCTCAGTATACACTACCTACGCAGCACCAACAAATAAAGATCCAAAGCAAACAAATGGCTGGTTAAGAAAGTTGACCATCTACAGTAACAGCAAAAGACCCCTTTAATTTTGATGAGCCAAACCAGAGCTAAAAGACCAGTGAATACTTGGGCTTACTTTAGTCTGGTAACAAGACACGTGACTACAATGGGATGATAATGTCTCTCTAAGTCTGCTGAATGTGAAATTACTGTAGGCATGTGCTAGTTATCACATTAGCCACAACTTCGAGCCGATGGTAACATCATTCCACCAGTGTCTTTTGGAGTTTTCCTGCTCCATATTTGTCAACAATTGCTTTAAAATTACAAATCTTTGCTAATTCAAGTGTAAGAAAAAATTACCGATTTCTCTGTTTTGCTTTTGCCTGCACAAAAACCTAACGACTACACCGTGCATTTTGTTTCCTGGACTAAAGAGCAATTTGAAGATAATAAAGACAATAATAATTGAAAAAAAACAAGAATCATCCTTTAAGAGTTAGCACACATTGTTCTCTGGGGGAATACAGACCAATTAGTTGCAGTAAACGTGTTGCATAACTTTACATTCACAGTGTGTGGTTGATTTGCATTGCAGTATTCCCTATGGATCCGCTTAAGCAGATTCAAACAGCAGAACAGGACAAGCCAAAAAAGATAGAAGTACAACATCTCAAGTATTGATTCCAACACTGCAGCACAAATCAGATGAACTTCTGTCTTCCGGGAGAGGAACAATCCAATCTGCATTGGCTTGAGTCTTCTTCCAAGTACTCTATATTCCCCAAATATTAAGACAATGTGGTGCTTAGAAGTCAGCTGTTGAGTGAATTAACGCAGCTGGAGTGTGAGGATAAAGAATGACTGGTATCCTTAACATTGATTTCATAATTTAATAGACTACCACCTGTCTGAGTTCCTAAATGCTGGTGTATTTCCAGACATGCAAACGTGTTTTGAGACAGAATGACATGAATGAACACAGTAAAACTCTATTAATGCCAGGGAGTGATAAAGCAAACATATCACACTCTGAGGACAGAGCATTGGGTGCACACTGACTTCTCCACTGATTTCCATTTGATCTCTGATCCCTCAGCCATCAAACTTATAACATACATAACCAATTTTCACTGACATATTGCATTTATAATTAATTTCATTTGTAACTTATTATCCTACAACCAAACAAAGTTTTCAAATCCAAGCTCCTAGAAAGCTGATCCTGGCTGACTTATGACTCCAGGCCTATTGATCACCATGTGTTGTGATTTATGGTGATGTATTATTCAGTGGAAACCCTCAGGCCATGCTGTAACAGCATCGGCCCTGACTCAGAGACACCGACTCAAATCTTTATTTGCACTTCCTCAAATGCAACTTGTGTTTCTGGGGCTGGGCGCCTATGAACATCTTTATTGCTGTGATCTATTCTCATTGTGGATGCTTGTGGAGCCTGTTCATCAGCGCATAAATCTACAGCCATAAACACCTTAATGAAGACTCTATCGTTGTCGCTTGAATAGCAGCAAAGGCAGGGAAGCACTCGTGTGTGGTGTATTACGTTATCTATAGGAAAGAGGCAGGCGGAAAGGGAAGCTTTAATGATAGAGGCGATGATCTGTCAAGCTTTTAGTAGAATTTATTGCCCTCTGAGCCTCGTCAAACCAAGGTGCACTGATGCATACCAAGTACAGAGGAATCGAAGTTGAGAGCAAGGGATTGCAACTAGATGTGATCAAGTCAAACTTTGCTTTGTTTTTTTTACTGTCAGATAAATCTTATGTCCCATGAGATACGGCATCAATGCATCAATGCATCAATGCATCTTCAGTACAGATTAAGTACAGCCATTTCTCATTAAGCTCATAACTGCATTTTGAAAAGAAACTGCCGCTGTTCCATGCTGCTTTATGTTTGCTGGCTTAGTTATACCTAAGTTATTATTGCTCCATTATTTTAGAGAAGACAATATCACACAAGGACACCTTGTTGCAAGTGGACAATCTAAGTTCACCATCCTTCCATTGGATATTTGCAAACTTGCCAAAGTAATAACATGATAGAGGCTGTATCAGAGAAGGATGGTTCCCCAGATCCCCGGTGTCCATCTCCATGAGATAGCAGTCTGAGCCATCTGGATTTACTCAGACAGAATGCAGCGTGTGTGTGTGTGTGTGTGTGTGTGTGTGAATGGAGACAGGCAGATACACTCAGACAATGTTCACAAGGACTTTGTCTTCAGAGTTTTGCTTTAAGAGACATGTCTGCCCCTCCAGCATCCCACTGAGATGTTGTATCACTGATTGTAACCCCCTGCATACAAGAGCAATACAGATAAGATGTGGAGGAGGAAGAGTGGGGAGATTCAATTGAAGTGCAGCTCACTGATTGGGAGGATCAGATCTGTCCTGCAATCGAGAGGCAATTTGAAGAAAGAGAGCTAAAAAGCTCGGCATCTTTAACCTAAATGGCAGTGAGCATACAGACTGCCAGCCATAAACACAACAAAACTAATTCTTAAGGCATTAAAAAAATTAAACTGAGCAGTGAGAGGAGATTCCTGATTAAACATTTCAGAAAAACTGAAAAAGTTATGAGGTGTCACACCCTCGCAGTGGAAATATGCTAAATCTGTCCAAGTGTGAAAAATTAAGTTGTACTGAGTTTCCAGCTCGATGTGAGGTCTTCTGTTTCTACACTCAGCAGGAAGTTAGAGGCTGAGTCTAAACGGAGCCACACAGGTGACTGAAAGCTCAAACAGGATATTGCATCTTTTGGACTCACCGTCTCTCCACGCTGACCAGGGTGTCCGGGCAGCCCATCCTTTCCAGGTGGTCCCTGTTAGGTAGAAATCAAGATACACACTCACTAGGTAACCTAGTACATTCATCATCACTGTCGTCATCATCATCATCATATTTATATCTAACGTGAATAATGGCACGATGAGATTTTATTATTGCAGTATTGTGCAAATGCTTTGTAGGCACAAAATACAGTATGAACATAATTTTCAGCAAAGTCGTAGTCAGACTACTGGAACACTAATGAAAAAACAACAGGGTCTATTTTTTTGTTGAAAGGAACAACATCACTGGCTGAGGGCTAAGAGCCAGCTATGAATCTAACCGGAATCGATAGGTGGAAATTACCACTTGTCTCCTGCCCAGACTGAGGAGTGAGAAAATGGGTTCTGCTTCAATAACAGTTAGACTAATGATCCCTGCACAGAATTAGGGATATTGCTATGTATTACTGCACCCCATGAACTCCTCAAATTGAATCAATTGTGACTTATAATGTTTGCAAACTAGGCTAATTTGCCATTGAGACAGTAGGAAGAGGAATGGAAGTATGAGCATAGACACCGAACCTCAGGAACTAGCTGCAAACCATATGGCCTTACTGTAGGTTTTACAGTACATTGAGCTGTCGAGTGCATATACTGTAGTGTCCAGGAAGATGAAATACTTACAGGAGGGCCCTTTGGTCCAGGGAAGCCTACTGGTCCCTGAGGTCCTTGAGGCCCCTGCAGTAGACAAACAAACAATCAGACTGATGAGAGATGCACAAAGAATAAAGTTATAAGTTTACTGCATTACGCAAAATGAAAAACAAAACAAAGCAGTAACACGTTTAAAAGTTAGAAGGATAGATATCATGAGGACATATGACTATTTCCAGATCAGCTTGAGAAAGCAAGTTAAAGCTATTCAATACAAAAAAAGGCGTAAATTTGTTGCTGTCAGGTGAGTCATTGTTCACCAGGTCATTATAGTGAGCACATCGGAGTGGCAAAATGCTTAAAAAAGCTTTTGTTCACACTCCCTCCATTATCCAGCCACAGAGAGAAGCAGAGAGAGTGGAATTATCAGATTCTCTTACTTTTTTAGTGGTCCAACTAGGCTTAAAGTAATAATTTCGAAGATTTTCATTTAAATAAATGTCTGTTAAGTCACTATCTATCCCCGAATGAGGTAAACTCAATGGTGACTGAGCCTCTGGCCCACTGATGAAGGCCCTTGCACTTGCAGTATTACAAACTGGGTGTCTGTGGCGACTTTCCTGTGAAAAATTACGCAAGCATTTCTGGGGTGAAATATTTCAAACATAGATTCTGAGTAAATAAATAAACTGCTTGGTAAAAAGGTAAATTCCTGCCAAGTGCAAAACTGTGATATCGCATTGAAAAGGGTAGTAATAATTTCATATGAGCCAGTCAATAGGGAGGTGTTTTTAGGTACTGCTTGTATTCCACTGAAGCCATTAGATGACCAAGAATACTCATACTGTATCCCAACATATTGTTTCCTTTACTGTACGAAGTAAAGTTTGTCGATCAGCTAACAAAACTGGTGACACGTGAGTTTTGAGACAGCCAATTAGATGTTTAATTAATATTTTATTGTGTGTTTTATTAAGTGTATGTACCCCCCAAAACTTAAGTGCATACATATTTGATTACTATATTTCATGATAGGTTGAGAGCAGCGGAAATACTGAAAGCAAGTGAAAAATGAGACAAATGAAGAGAGTGACGTACAAAACACATCGGCAAAAATTGAAAAAAGAATGTTCATATTCAAAATTGTGTGTGCTGAAGTTTGTTACAGCTGATGAAGTGAAAATTTGCTGTTGGAAGGCTATTTTACGGTATATTGTTGAGGTAACATAAGCGCTTTGGATTTAGGGAGATTAAATATTATTCATATATAAAATATCCAATGCAAATTGATTTAATCTCTTGCATTCTAATATAAACATGCCTCAAAGCGGACTTGATGATCTAATTTTATCTTGAAATCATATTCATCCATTAGATTTGAATTTACTTTACCTCACTTGCCCTGTTTTGGGTCTGATTAAGATATCTCATTTTCATAGGATTTTTTTTTTAATATTCTTTGCTCAAAGAAACATGGACTGCAGAAGCTGATAAGCAATACAGACAGAGATCATGACATTACAGTTTGTCCAGCTGGAATTTCACAGCTTTGAATCTCTCAGAATTGCGCTCCACCCACATAAAATCATGTATTTTGAAAGTCAAGAGCTGCCTCAACATCTCTGACAGACTGAGGGCAGGCATCTTAGCCACATGCACAGTCAACATACAGAAAAGACTGAGTCACTTGACTTGTTCATTTAAACTTAACCCCTGATACCCAAATCCAAAACTGAAAATGGAGTTGAATGAAGTTGACTGTAGGACAGGGGTGTTGTTCACATTTGATGTTATGTTTTTAAACATTTAAATTATAGTCTAGATTTAGGAGCACCAACCCAAGCACTAACCTGAGTACTGTTGAGTATTCGTAAATCTAGTGGATGCTTAAACTTATAAAATGATGCCTATGATTCACGCTGGCCTTTGACACTGGAAACACTGGATGTGACTATTTTAATGAGGCATGATGAGTAAGTTACTGTCCCTGGCTTTCTAGCTAATGTGGAAAGCAAGAGGTGCTTTTACAGAGTTTGGCTACACTCCCACGTTCTTGTTTTTGCCTTCATCTAATGGAAGAGAGGTTTTCAGATGAACTCGCCTTCGTCGTTCTTTGTCAGAGTTGTAATGAAGTCCATTTCTCCCCCAGTAGTGTTAATGCAGAGCACTTGCTGCAGCTGCTTAATAGTTAAAGCCTTTCTTGTTTCATGCCGTCTTTGGACTTCACTAGATTTCAGTTAATGTTTCATATTGACACAAGCAAAATAAAACTGAACTAAAACACCACTGGAAATGTAACAAAATCTAATGAAAGGTATTAACTATGGTACTGCAGTGCACTGCTGGAAGGCTTTTATTGTGAAGCAACTGCAGGGATTGTTGATGTTGCCACTGATGTTAGCCACCTAGGACTAACTCATCGCTCAATAAAAATTCCTGTAAATCTAGCTTGGAGAATTTTTGTTGAAAACAGTGCAAATAAGAAATGTATGATCTTCTTGTCTTTCTAGGAAAACTGTTTCAGTAAGTAAAACACTGTCATCTTCTTTAGTGGCCAGTCAGAGCTCATAGTGGGAACAAAAAAACAGGATATCAAGTCTGCCCTGCTACATTTTTTTTCCCAAATCATTATCTTGATGCCTAGAACCCTGGATCGTTTGACCAGTTTGACAAGATTTGAGGGTCAATACTGACTGACTCTTAGATTAAACAATTAGAATCAATTCACATTACGGCCTTACAGTTTACATTATGTCTAAGTCTATCATCATCATCATCATAGAGGAGGTGGATGACACTGAATGGCCTAAGCACATTTTTTAAAGCAAAGATAATATTGACAAACTGATGCAAAGATATAACCCTTGTTTGTATGTACATGTATTATAGTCATCCCAGACTCAGTGTGTTATGGACTTACTCTCTCACCAGGCGGGCCTGGAGGACCGTCGTTGCCTGCTGTGCCCTGCAACACACAACAACAAATCATCATCAGTTAATATTTAGGTATGTCTTTGCACTACGCTTATTTGGCATGGGCCATGATGGGAGCAGTAGATGGCTGCATTATTCAGAAATCTGGCATGATTTTATTGGTCAAGTTTCATTTTATTTTAAATACAATGTTGTACTGCATGATAGAGTACTACCCAGTAAACAGCCTAACATCAGTGTGAGCGTTGTGTTTTGTTGTGATTAGTACAGTTGGTGTACCTTGGGACCTGGTTTTCCTGTTGGACCTCTGGCTCCTCGAGCCCCACGAGGACCCTACAGAGACAGAAGAAAACTCAAGACTCAAACGAAAAGCCTAGCAATATCATGTACAACAAGTTACAACAGTTTAATTTAATGATGTCAAATCCTAAAACTGTTAGAATGCATATAATTCAGGTGGGTACAAGATGATTTGACACTATTTAATTAGTTTTATTAATCATGGAAATCATGGAGTGAAAAATACATACCGTTGGACCTCTTTGTCCTCTTGGGCCAGGTTTGCCTGCAACACCCTGTTAGATAATCAAAGGCAAAACATTTTAGGCACTCACACATACTTCCTGTGTGTCATTATTCAACATTAATCCACTTCTGACAGCACTCTAACATCTGTCCTACAGAAAAAGGCTAAAATCACTTCTACAGTGTCAAACAGCCACAGAACAATTCGTTTCCTATTCTGAATTAGTAGCCTCAGATTCCTTCATTTGTTAAATGTGTTCCTGATCTTTCAGTGCATTGCGTTGCACTGAGAAACATCATACATGCATGAGTACCAATGTAATCTTGAAAAAAAATATGGGAGCTTAAACCGTGATCACTAAAATCTTTGTTAGCAAAAAGTAAACACCAGGTCATATCTCAATGATAACAAAAAGTACTGGAGTTTATAGGTACAATATGCACTTTCTGAATGACAACGAAAAATTTGGTAAGTAATATTATTTCCACAGTCTGGCTGAAAGCAACATAAGCAGCAGAAACAGCCTGCCAATAAATGCAGTGAGAATATTTCTACAATAGAATCCTGGAAATGGCTTTCTGGCTCAAAGTCAAAACTGGACAAAATTTGATTTTATGAACAAAGTAGTTTGGCAGGTACCCCTGGCATAAGTGAGATAATGTACTTCAAAGTGTCCATTAAATGATTCTGATGTACTCAACAAAGAAAACAGCAAATTTCTTTCCACCCACTTTATACATTTAAGATCATTTGAAATGGGTACTTTTTCTATCATTACCTCCATGAATCAACCGTTTTATTAAGGTAAATCAAGATAAGCCAGGAATATTTTGGCTATTTCATAGATAACTGTTGAAAGTAAACCCGTACTCTTTATCAGCACTTCTCAAAACTGTGTGAGTGCAACTTATTTTTTCCAGCCTAGAAATTGGGAGAGGGTCTCAATGAAAGCCCAATTGTTTCCACATCTTTTGTTCTCCCCCCAACATTGATTTTGCTACTGTTATTTTTTGTGCCAAGTCACCATGCAGATGCCTTTATAATAGCAATCAATTTTCTTTTGTGCTGGGATATGATGGCGTGGTGATTTTCATACACAAACAGGCACAGTGTGTGTGCTCAATGAGTGTGTGTGCGTGTTTTCTTACCCTGGCTCCTTTCTCGCCGTTGGCTCCAGGGAACCCAGGGAAACCGCTCGAGCCCTGTCAATAGGAGAGGGAGATATCATGGAAGGGAATGAGAAAAAAAAGAGAGAGGCTGGGTGGGTCAGGGCATGCATTATAATGAAGGCTCATCCTGTATTTATCTGCGCTATTGTTGTATATAATCTTCAGTTGCACACTGTAGTTTCACACAGTTAACACCATGGCCCTTGTGTAAAATTCAATGAATTTAGCACGAGTTTTGAAATATAAAACTGATAACTTCCATGACCTTAACACTTCGTTCCTTACTGATTTGTTAATGTTGTTTTTCTATATGTCTCCATTTCAGTTGGGTTGAACGTGACTATTTAATTCAATGAACGTGTTAAAACTGTAAAACAGAGTCTCTTTTATTCTGTGAAGTGAAAGTTTTACATAAAAATAACCTAAAATTTCCTGCCTTCCCAAGAGAATATATCAAATTCAGAAACTTTCTCCACTCTGGTATCTCTACAATGTTTATCAAGCTGGCAGAACAGAAGAAGTTTCTCAGGCAAATTATCTAAGCTTATATGAGTATGTGGGACACACACACACACACATACAGGAGGAGGAGGACTGTAAAACAAAAGGCTTAGCACAAGACTCCTGTAAACACAAGACAAGGTGACATGATTTTCCTTCAGTCAAACTCTGTGAACAGGGGATTAAAAAGCAGCTTACCCATTCTGCAGCACCTCACAACACGTTGCATTGGGGATATTCAATAAAAATTAATCAATGACAAACCTCAAACGTAAGCTGTCAATTTAATTTGATTTGATTTACTTAATAATTAATTTGGTTCATCATGTTTTGAGATTGTGAGTCATTTTCAGGGCTGTTCATAGGCTGTTACAGGTCTAACAACCTCTAATGTTAGGCCATCAGGACTCTTTGCAGTATTCTGATGACTGTGGCTGTGAGTCCCATGGGCAGTACTTACACATGCTCGTGGCACTGCTTCAACAGAATCCAAGCTGGCAGCACCTCTCAACATCTACTCTTGTTCACTTAGACTGACGCTTACAGAAAGTGGTTCTATAGGATCATCAGACATATGAGAGAGCTTTTGAATCCACATGTAGGGTGGATGATGGCCAGCAGGCGTGTGAGAAATAAGCAAGTGCAAGGTGAGGTTCTAAAATAATCTTATATGATATTGCGCCTGTATGTGAATTATATAGTTTATTCTATGTTCTGGTAAATTCTGCTTAACAATTTCATAGAATGAAAGACTGTTGTCACATTTTAAAAGACAGCAAAAAGGAAAAACATCAATAAATCACTTCAGCGTAAACTGTAAGATGTTTCATATGATTCCCATGATTTCCAAAAAATTAGACCATAACTCAGAAAACCCTCCACCAGTGTCAGCCTCTAAAACACATTCTACAGTGTGTGACACCACGTCAGATTTGGCAGGAAATGGCTGCATTGCTTTACAGCAAAAAAACAGAAGAGGGCGCTATTCTTTCATATTCAGTTTGTGGGGTGGGGAAGGGCAGAGACAAACTACGTTCATGGGATATACTGTATGTCTTAATTATAAGAAACACAAGAGCAAACTGCTGGATTGAGAATCTGACTAATTTAAAATAATAGTGCCATCGTAATTGTGCAAAAATTAATTGACAATGATTGATGTTGAAATGTTCTGTAATATTAATAAGATAGCCTTAATAAATTGTTTATAAGTAATAACTCATGACTTTAAAAATGGTTAACACATCACTTACTAATGATTCACAGATCAGTTATAAGGACGTTTTTGGCTTGCCAGGTTGTGAAATATCCCTTTGGTTGTTGTTTGGCCTTTCTATTTGGTAATAAGGGAATAATAAATATTGGTAACGCTCGTTTCTCACTTTCAAATAAATGGATTTTGATACAAATGCTCTGCGGCATCTGCCCAGAAGGTAAGTGGTCTAACAGTCCATATGAGGGAGTGTTTCTAATCAATAAAGAGCTAAAAACAAGTTTCACGCTGGAGGAGGATAAACACAGGCCAAAGGCTTTTTTTACAACCTGGCAATACACATTTTTTCATAGTAATGGCTGCAAATGACCTATAAAGCAATAAATGATGTATGCCATTAATAAAGCCATTAGTTGCTACTTATTAGAATGTGAGACCAATTTTTTACAGGTACCACTTTAGGCATGCTTCATTTCCAGAACTGTCATTTTTAAAATATTTCTTTATCAATGCAGGGTGTAAAACACGTACTGCACAAATGATTAGCACTAAAGCCCTCCTCCTCCCCAGGGATGCAAGTAACACTTATCTGCTTTGACTGTCACGCCGTACTGGTTCTGCAATAAAACAGTTTATCTTGCCAGCTGAATGTTTTCACTATGAACAGTTTCTAATAATTCTTTACAGCATACGGTAAAAACCATTTACATGAAATCATCACGCTGTCCATTGCAGACGTTTTTGTCTATTGTGTTATGCCAGCGTACTTTGACACCTTGACAGTTCTGATAACAGAGCACACTGGTGCAGATTCTGTCAGAAATGACAAAAAAACATCCCTTATTGTGGTGAGAGTAACTTACCTTAGGTCCTTGTCTCCCTGGATAACCTGGCAATCCTGGAACGCCCAGTTTACCCTGAGAGACATCAACAGCACAGTTCGTCAGCCCAGCAACACAACTTGAGCTCAACGAGAGCAAGGTTAAAAAAAAAGCAACTGAGATGAAAACATGTCTAGATATGATTCTTTTATCGGCTTTCCGACATCCTCAGTTTTATTACCTTTTCTCCAGCGGGACCAATGGGACCTGACTCTCCGTTGGGGCCAGCACGGCCTTTGGGACCCTCAGGACCATCCTCCCCACGGGTCCCAAGCATGCCAATCTCTCCCTATAACACAAACACATAGAGAGAATATCACAGTGATGTACATTAACGATGATCTTAATTCATGTAAAGAATAAAGATCGGACTGGATGTGTAGGAAGTTATTTGTATGACAGATGATTTCAGATATGCTCCTCACCCGGTCTCCTTTGATTCCCATGTCTCCCTTGAAACCTGGGAAACCATCCTCGCCCTAAAATGAGACAAAAAGAAGTTATTGCGTTTGCCAGTAATTGTTTGGTTATTTCATTATATTGTTGTTTAAGGCATTTATTTCTTACTAAGAGACTTTGAAATGGATTATTTTCTTCATTTCACTGGGGAACTTGCTGTCTCCTGACATTTTAAATTTCTTGAACATCTGTTAAATGTTCTGGCTGCTTATGTTCACTCTGTGGATCCCAGGATTGATGCTGCTATCTGCTGGCCAGATAGTGGAACAGCATATGCAAAGAACTGTGTTTAGCTGTTGGTAGATGAACGATATGCCTTACATTAAGCACCTGCACCAACTGAACTAAATGCATTAGTACGTATCTATATAGCTTTTCAACAATACACTGGATGAAGATTTCGTTCAACGAAACCAAACCAACAATTTTAGTGAATTTTGTAAGTGAACCAAAATTGTTAGCCTCAGATAAGAATAATCAAATGGATGCTGAAGGACACTATTGACTTCAGCCAAACCTCTTCTCTTTGACACTCTCTTTCTAGTCTGTCACCTGTCCGTGTTTTCAACCCTATCTGATGCATTATGCAGGACTGAGCATGTCTGCTGCCAGCAACTCACAAACATGAAGCCCACACACTCAGATGCACACACACACACACACACACACACACACACACACACCTGAGGTAAAGCCCATCCTTTATTCATAACAAACCCTTTCTCCTGAAGGTTTGGCTTTTGAATCTCTTGCTATAAATAATTCAATAAAAAAAATGATATGAATACCTGTCATTGTACAGAGAACAACACCCCTCAGTTAGATAATGGATTTTATACAGCAGTATAACTGTATCGATCTTAAATAAGTGTGATGCATATTAAAAAGCAGCATAGTTTAAATTCTACGTAGTGACACACACAGTTGAACACTTCAAAAGTGCTTGAGATGGATTGCAGCGTTCTTTGAAACCAAAAGCCTCGAGCATGACAGCTTTACATTCAACAACTGATTGAGGGTCACTCCAACAAAGTCTCCACTGAAGATAGCTATTGACTGACCTCTACATGGTACTTTCAGGCTGCAGCAGCCGTCCACTCCAGCTCAAAGGAGTCAAAACAAAGTTGGGAAGGCAGGTAGACAGCCACAGTTACAGACAGAGTATCTGTGACATGAATACATTTACAGGCTATTCCCAAACTTTATTTTGCTGTCTTCAACTTCATCCTAAAGTGAAGTTTAGACAAACCCTGTGACATACAGCATCTCAAATTTGGACAGCATGTTTCTGTCTTATACACCCGTTGACTGTAGCCTGATTTTAGTCTGTAGATTCAACTTGTCAAATTATTATCATCATTATTAAAAGCACTTCCAACACAAGATAGAGATCTTCATGGGATCATTATGATTTTGGAGGTTGGGAAGAGCAAAGTTCATAATTCTGAAAAAATATCTGCTGCATTAGTTTGAAATAGTTTCCAGTGTCGTCATGGGTCAGAATATGTACTTGTAATTATCTCTGTTCACAAGCATCTTATATTTTGTAATTACATTAACACACACACTGTATAATTCATAACCTTTTCTGGCTGCTCAGTGGCTATAACCCAGGTGGAAATTTCAGAAAGGATGTGGAAACCATTTAGCATTTTAGGAAGTTTATACCTTCTCTCCCTTTGATCCCTTGAGACCACGGACACCATCGGCACCCTATTGGACAGGAAAGAGAGATTAATAAACATTACATACATAACCGAATACAATGCAACACCATTATACACAATGCAACAAAAGGGAGGACTTTCTTAACTGGTGAGGAATAAATGCTGCTGGTCAATCAAATGTCCAAAAGGACTGAAACCATACCTTGACACCACGAGGGCCAGGATAACCAATAGGACCCTGTGGACCAGCTGGGCCCTGGAGAGAAGAAAATAGTGCATGGTTACTATAGTAAATGCAGTGCGATTGGAAGAGGATAAGGAAGGTGTAGGTGTTCAGAAATGGAATGTACCACTGCATGTCTTCATTAGCTTATAAACGCAGGTTGCATTTACTATAGTTACTGTAACTTAGCAGACTATGTATGATATAACAAGTTTTTCAATTGTTCTGAAGTCACTAATTCTATTTTCAAATACAGTGACCTACGTAAATACTGTGTTTTTGGCTGTGCTCTCCATTAAAGGCCCTTGATTAGACTTGCATCAGAAACTGGCCACTGTTAAATATTTGACCCATGTATGTAAAGAAAATTCTTATAAAATTAACTACTATTAAATATTATCATTAATCTATGACAGAAGCTTGAGGACAGATTTCTTGATCCAAATGCCACAAAAATACTAAGTGACTCTAAATTACAATGTTTTCTGTTACTGTGAAAGGTTTGTTTTAATTACAATCAGCTGACACGGAAACACACATTTTTCTTCTAGAATTTACATTTGATTTATATATGAAAATGAAAATGAAAAAAAAAGTGATCTATATTAAATAAATGATGAATGTAATTTGGTTTATCAAGGTAGACAAACATATAAAGTTATGTTGTCCTTTTTTGCCTACATACCTACGACTTATCTTTGGTGTACATTTAAAAGGAGTTACTGTACATTTTTAAAACACTATCTTTAGTACTTCAACTGCACTAAGACATTTTGTCTTAAATGCACCTACCTGGGCTCCTTTCTCTCCAGGTGGACCCTCCTTACCAGGATGACCCTACAGAATAAGAAGTCACAATTTGGTTAAAAGAGTTGTTACAATGTTGTTTTTAAACTAAACACTCCACATAGTGAATGGTGTGAACAAATGTATGTTATTTAGCTAGTTGATTGCAACAATTTATGGTGTTGAAGCATCTTTACAAATTAGAAGTGCACGTGTATATGAGGATTGGCATTACCACCATTATCTACGGGGGGAGAGGCCTTTGTGTTGTCCTAAACAGCTGCTACAGATGACATGGCAAAGTGACAGATGTACAAATCTGAGAATGAGAGCAGAGGGATGACCTCACTGCTTGAAGAAAAGCTTGTTTACCAGGCAAGGAGCTAACTAACTAATGAGCTTCATTGTTCAAAAGTCACACAGAGTGACCTGCGTGTGTGCCTTTTCAAACCAAGGCTGAGCAGCATTTTGTGTGATTCACACCAACAGCACAGGTTTTTCCCTTGTCCTTTGGGCGAAAGACAGGTCAGTGTGCGCTCTATGGTAGTTTTTCCGCTGCACGAATTCAGTGCTGTGTGTTAATCAGTGAAAGAGATGTTGTGCGGTCTCACACAAACAGCTGCAGAGGCTTTGCATATCTGTGGGCAACACAGGAGGAAAACTAACAGTAATTGATGTTGTGTATGTCAGCAAAGCAAAAACAAAAGAAAAAAAGAATAAATAGAATTTCGCAGTGGCAGTTAGATGGAGATTCATAGCCACTAGTGTGGTGGCCACTGGTGGTGTCAGAGTGATGGGGCAGGTAGGCATGCCCATACAAAAGGCTCAATACACACCTTTACACACACATATGGAAACCTTTGGCTGTGAACACCTGGCACTTTCAATTTGAGGTGCGAGGCTGAAGCAGAAGGCTGTAAATCACCAGGCTCTGGGGCCTGAGGGCAATTAAGGGCTGCCTGCCTCTTGAACTTACACACCTCTCCCAGCGAGGGCAGAGAAGGAGGAATGACATGAGCGACTACAGGTCTAGAATAACAAAACTCAAAGGCACATTATTATATTTCTGCTGATGAAAAATACCTTGAGAGATTTCTGAGGCACAGTTCTGCAGTATTTCACAAGGCTCAGTGTGTGTCATACACCAAAAGGGTAAACCCATCAAAACAGTGTATCCACAGTCTATACACATTTTATTGCTGAATACAGTATGCCTAACTTTATGCCTAACTTTATTAATTTACAGTCTAAAATGAATTAATAAATGAATTAATAAATCATATTCATACATTAATATAAATGATGTAATTTATAAATATGGCTATTCCCTTTATGATGGCCACTGAAAACATTTTACGTAAAGCTCTACATGTATAAGCTGGGGTGTCCAGTGACTTGCATGCTGAAAATGGATTGAAACCGCAGGGCTGGCTGTAGAGTAAACAATCAGGTACTACCTGACCTGCGTCACATGCCCATATATTGTGTAACAGTTTAAAAGGGTCAGACAAGGGTCAGCTCTGTGTTGGAAATTGTGGGTTGAACATAGGTCCTTGGTGTTGAGAAAAAAACTTGTGGTCAAAAGTGGTTTTATACCATATTCTGTACAGTTGTAGGAACATACATGTGCATGTACTGTCTACAGATTTGTCTTTTAGTGCAAAAAAAAAAGAGTTTCAGAAACAGTAGTGTCTGAGGTTTGGGTGGATGTTATAGGAGTAAACTGGTGTCATATTTCTGTTTGCGTGTGTTTGTAATACTGATATACTGTATGTACGTATATAGGTGATAAGAGCACGCACTGGAGGCCCATCAGCTCCAGGTAATCCAGGTAACCCCGACCTGCCCTGCGGTCCCTGTATGAGGAAAAGAAAAAGACAAACAAGGTCAAAGATTAGAGGTTGCAAAAAAGCTGAACATGAAACATTTTATGACCTTTACTTTGTTACCTGGAGTTGGATTTAAGTGAACAGTCTGTCCCTGATTAAACATGACTAATTAAATGTGTTTAACTACACATGTTCAGTTTAAGCTTTGGTAGAATAGGTAGGATTCTGATTAGTGATTAGTGATTTTGGGCTTTATAAATAAAACTGACTTGACTTATTAACCCTGCTTTATCAGTGGACACGTAGCAAAAACACGTTGTTACATGCTGAAGAGACTGTTTAGTATATTAAACTAAAACATTAACATTTTATTTAAACCTCTACAGTTATATAGTTCGACTGGTTAAATTTCTTGAGTCTAAACAGGGAAAAGGCAAAAGTTAGCTTAACAGACAAAATATCAAGCATTTCTCCATCCTAAATCAGATTTTTGAAATATAGGTTACTGATTATCTTTGGGTAATCAATAATTTCTTGCAATTGGCTATGATTTCTTATACTGAAACCATGAGTTAGGTTTATATATTATGTTATGCCAACTGTGCTTCAATTTTTATTATACATCTTCACAGAAAATAATAAAGAAAAAAGGTTACACACTTTTTCACCAGGTGGTCCGATGGGGCCTTGAGGACCAGGAAGACCCTATGAGATGGAGGCAAATACACAGAAATGAGAGGCTGTTGCTATAGCAACAACAAGCATGCTCAAACACACACACAAGCTGGACAAACTGAAGAGTTTGTTGGAGCTGTAAATAGTTGAGCTAGTGAAGAAATGTTAAGCTTGTGTCTTTGTGTGTGTGTGTGTGTGTGTGTGTGTGTGTGTGTGTGTGTGTGTAATGAGGGGGGTCAGTAGGTATATTAGCATCTAGCATGCTTGTGGTACTGCATACACTTAAATATTTGTGCATGTGTTCCCATATATGCGTTTCTAGGTGGCTACCATGTGTGCCAGTGTGTCTGTGTATCTGTGTATTTGTGTGTGTGTGTGTGTGTGTGTCGCAGGGTAATTTGAGGCACTGAAGCTTGCTCCAACAGGTGTGGCAGCTTTGCAGGAATTCCACCAACATGAATAAGATGCTTTCAAATGGTTCAACCTCGAAACATTCCCCGTCCCAAGATAAACCCCTGAAAAATATTTGAGAAAAATGTGTGTGGAAAGTGTGTGTGTGTGTGTGTGTGTGTCCTTTTTCTGTCTCCAGGGAGAGGTGGGAGAAATGGTGGAAGGGTGGGCAGAAGAGAGGAGGAGCAAATTCAAAAAGTCAAAATGAAGATGACCATCTCTTTTGACAGTTCAACTTCTGATTTGGTGCCTCAAATTTAACTTAGTATAACATTGTCTTTTACACCTGGAAAAATAAACAACATCACACGCTGTGAGACTGAAGCTGTTTAACTGTGTATCTAATTCATCAAATATATCTCTGAGCTCAACAAGCTGTCAACAGTGAATCCAAAGGAAATCAGCTTTTCTCTGTGACAGCGATGAAGACTAGAACAAGTGTGTCTGTGGCCACTTCACTGTATTTGCACATCATGGGGCGTGTATCTAAGCTGCACTTTGTCTTTGCTTTTGTCATGAGTGTCATGGGTGTATGATTGATTGGTTCACCTGTGTTCCGGGGATTCCTTGCTGCCCGGGTGGGCCTGGTTCTCCTTGTGGTCCCTGAAAAAAGATGGAGGCTGTCAAAACTAGACACTAAACACTAGTTCTAGAGTAATCATCTGCCCCAAAAACTGCCACTTGACTTACACACATCAGTGCCATTGTCAACAATCAGGTGGGTTCCATCCAACCTTCTGCCTATCAACAATCAAGTTACTATGGCACTAAAACATGTTTTATTTTAGCTGGTTCCAGTGCCAAGTAGACTCAAAACTTCAATTTGTAGAAGATGAATCACAGACTGATTTGAATAACTAATTGAATTACAAATAATACATCAAATGGCAACATTTATGTTGGTCCTTTATACATAATGTAAAAAGGGTGGGAAGGGGGCCGACATGATACTATTTAATGTACCAACCACAACCAAACTTTAAGATAAAATCCAGCAATGCATACTCTTACTCTATTTAGCACTGTCATCGTGGTCTACTTAGGCAGCTGCCAGTGTAGAAATTTAAGGATCTGCCTCTTAAATTATGGATTTCTGATTGTTGAACATCAGTGCAAAATAGAAGTTCTAGCCATTGCTCTTTGACTCTGAAGGAACACCAAAAAGTAGTGTTCATCCTTTCTGGTATCAAACTGCACTGCAGCGGTGATGGAAATATCATGATGTGATAACAGAATATTCACCACATGCATGATAAAAGCTGTTGTTAAATGTATTCAAGGGCTTGAGGGTACATTTTTTACCCTAAATCCGCATTTTATTCAGTAGCTGTTGTAAGTGTCAAACCTAGCCTGTCATACAGTATTCATCTTCAAATATCCAGAAAAAGGCAGCACCACAATTTATTATTTGACCTTGTGCTGCCTTTTAAGAGACAAACTCTCCTTCTCAGGTCCTCCGAGGCATAGGGATGACCTTTGACCTCACAGCTGTGCATCCTAAAGCATGCAAGCCTAACCTACACTGTAGACAGTGCAAACTTATAGAAACAGTCATGCACAGCTCAGGCAACACCATGAAACTCTGCAGCCAACATTTTAGTCAGTTTACTGAGAGTAAGTTGTGTTCATACCATGTTTCCTTTGGGACCTGGAGGCCCGTCAACTCCAGCAACACCCTGCAAAGGACCAGTCAGAAAAGATTAATACATACTTCATATCAATTACAGGAAGTGATATCAGAGGAAAGGATGGTAAGGGTAATGGTACATACAGGAGATCCAGGGGGTCCTGGAGGACCACGAGGTCCCAGCAAACCTCTAGGACCCTATGAAGAATGAGAAGCAATGACTTTTATTCTATGCTCAATACACTGATGAATTATTTTCAGTAAGGCACTAGCTCTGGTGGATACTTTTGTCAAAGAGGGATCAGACATCAGAGATCACTTAAAGAGCATGCTTAAAGAGGTGGTCTTGTTGCAACATGTTGGAATCCCATACGTTGTGGATAGCCTGATGAAACAAAACCAACAGCAGACAAGCCTTACACTCTCGCCAGCTAATCCTCTGGGCCCGATCTCTCCATCCTCGCCCTAAGGGATGAAAAAGATAAAAGTCTGAGTAAATTTATTGAACTGGTCTTCATTGGAGCGGTTCAGTGTTTCATGCTTCAACAAATAAAATCTGAAGTAAATACTGGCATCTTGTTTTGAAATATCAAATATCAACTATCACCACCTATAATCATAAGCTCTCGAAAGCCTTATTAGCCAGGGCTTAATCTCAACCTAACCAAACATTGTTGAATGTCGTAACCACCTGGGGGTGGAGGTGGGGTAGTTAATTTAAGAGGGAGGAAAGGTTAAACACAAGCCCTCCTCCTCCCCAGTTCATAGTCTCCGCCCAGCTGCCACTGCCTGAAGGCTGAGCTGGTGGACCACAGCTGAGGTAACTGAACATGTTGGTGGTTCACCTCAGTTGAGTGCGAGTGTCTTAAAAGTTACTAAGGTGTGTTAAAAGAGGAAGTACTTACTCTCTGTCCATCCTCTCCAGAGGCACCTGGGGGTCCCATTGGCCCTGGCTCCCCCTGAGATAGAGAGAGAGAGAAAGAAAATAAGAGAGAGGAGAACTGACCAGGCCTTCATATTTCAATCTTGCTTCCAAAAATTTCTAATCAATCAGCTATAGGCCTGTTACATGTGTGATACTTTTTCTTTCAGCTTTTCTAAAATATATTTTCTACTGGTTACATTTTGCATCATTTTGCCTTTCATGCTGTTTTTATTTTGAAAACTCTTACTATGCTGTATCCCATGTGTAATACATTTCAATCATACAGTTCTACTCATGTGGACATTGTTGGTTACTTTAAAACCTTCTTCTTCATTCGTATGCATCGCCTGGTTGTTTTTTGCTATATTATGATGTTATTTGCGAGTGCATCTCCCTAATCTAAAGACACATCAAAACATACACTTTACTATTAAAAATGTATGGGCCTACTACAGAGGAGCTCATTAAATTGGAGTAAAAGACATATTCGAAATCAAAAGACAGATTTGGAATAACCAGTAGAGTTCATCAGGCTTATGCAGTCTGCAATAAAATGACACACAGCTTTGATTTGGTTTATCTTACAAACTGTGGCTCATTCTACAAATGTGGAATGAAATATGGCTACCTGGCTTCAGTGCAACACTAACCTTAAATTTTTCCATGTCAGTCTTATTAATTCAGGTACATTAGTTGAATGAAACAAATTACAACTTCTTATTCAAGCATTTCCCCCATGACATTGCAGTTATTCACTCATCACACTGAAATTGAAGCACGTTACTCAACGTGATCTTACACAGATACTGAAATTCCAAACCTGATTGCAGCCAAATATATTTCATTACATCCAAAATTTCTGCCATCTAAAAGATACCCAACCCTTCTGTAGATCATAGTAATCTAAGACAAATCCCAAATAACTAAGGGACTTTGTTTTAATGCCAGTTTTGTGATTTATCACATGAAGCTGCAAAGAAGCTTTAAAATATCTACAGGAGTTGTTTCCCAGGCAAAACAATACTCTGTTGTTCATAAGGATTCCTTCAAAATCTGGTTCATTGTTACTCTCAATGGGCAAATCTCACACATATTCAACTTCAGTGGAATCTGAACTTGTGATAACTACCATACTGTACTCACCCTGTGTCCCTTTTCACCAGGCAGTCCAGGGAGTCCATCAAAGCCTCTGTCACCCTGTATAGAAACACAGCAGAGGATGTCACCTAACCACACAACATCACCACACACCAAAGTCATCATGAGCTGCAGTATGGTCGTAGCAATTCTTTACAAAAACAATACGCTAATTCTCATTTCTTGGCATGAAAAGTTGTGGCATATGGTACCTTGGCGCCTGGCTCTCCGGGCATTCCACGGGCCCCATCAGCTCCAGCACGGCCCTTAGAAACAGCAGCAGAAAAATTATATGTATAGATAAAGACTTACATATTGTGTCAGTTAGCCAGATGAATTTATGGCAAAAACTATGACTACAACTACTATGATGAGATTTGTTTTGTTTTTTTGCTTTATTGTGTATTCAACTTTTCTGTTATCCTATTATTTTCTCTCCATTTTGTGTATTACTGTAAGTATTACTAAGTACTTTGTAACTGCTATAAGTTTTATAATCATTAAGTGCCCTTTATTTTGGATATGACTCTGTTGTTAAAAGGTGACATTTTAATACAACTGCTGTGCCCCGCAGGTTTGCAGGTTGTCTTTATTTGGATTGCCATTAGTTGTTGCCAGAGTAGATGCAGCTACTCTTCCTGAGGTCCATATGGTTTGTTGGATTGTGCAAAGACTTGCCAGTAATAAGAACAAAATCTTAAATATCTTTTTATAATATTTTATATATATATATATATCATCAGTAAACAACTGAGTATGCAGCCTGAAGCAGTAGACAGTGTTGGCACCATAGAGCAAGCAGTAGAGCAAAAATAATGGTGACTAACACAAATCACTGGTTGACAAAATATTAAACAGCAATATCAAAAAAAAAATCAATCAAGCAATCAAGAGGTGGAACTAAGGAGGACTGAAAATCATCTATAAAGCTGTTTACAACAGCGGAAGAGAAGTTCTGACAAATCTGTGACAAATCTGAAATACATTTATTATTCTTATACTTCTCAGAATATCTGTAATGTTCATACAATCCTCTTTTGAAACTATTACCTCTTCTCCTTTGAAGTGACAGAGAAGGGGATGCAAGAGACATTTAGTCCAATACAGCAGTAGATGAGTAGTTTACATATTAACACTCATATAAGCAATTCTTTTATCACATTTTGTGACATTAAAATCAGCTAATGGCTCACAATTGACCCATGAATCAAGCTTGTATTACTAATTTGCCTATGACTGGTTTATGTTTATTAGTAACCAATTAGGTCAAGACGTTTGGCCCTGCAGAGTGACTGCACCGTGACACTAATTGTGCCCCACATCCATCGCCAGCTTTCCCATTTTGGCATTTTCAGACAGATTAACTGCCCGACCATTGATCCGAGGATTGGAGGCAGGACAGGCCTTTAAGCACATATCAAGCAATTGTTTGTTGGACTGGAAATAAGCCTCTCAGCATTTGAGAAGTGACCACAAGTACAAACAACCACCAACCAACAAATACAGAGGCATGTGAGCACATACACAACACAGTGAGAGTGGACAAGGTCATTGAGTTCACTCACCCTCTTGCCAGCTTTGCCAGTTTGTCCTGAAGGCCCTTGGATGCCACGAGGACCCTGTACAGACACGAGGACCACTTATTAACCAACAGGACTAATGACCTGGGATGTGGCCTTCAGTCACTGGAGAGGGATATTTTTACACATTATTAGGATCATTCCTTCTTACTCACCTGAGGACCAGGGTCTCCACTTTCACCTTTCAGTCCAGAACCACCAGGGAGACCCTGAAGAGAGAGAACACAAACCAAACTTAAATACTCTTCATTCAAACTGTGACACATGCACTTTGCTACAGGTCAGAGAGGTAAAAAAATAGTGTAAAGTAAACAGCAGATGGCGATATTTAGCTTAATATGCACATTCTTTTTGTGTGTTCATCTGAAGAAAAAAGAATCCACACATTCCTTTTACAAGAGATGCATGAACTACCTGGGAAGTCAAGTGAAGACAGTCAAAGACAATAAGATCCTTTAAATTCTTATAAATTCTATCACTCTACTATGATTATTTTTCTTTATGTGCAGCTGGCACAAACATTGCTGTTCATTTGGATGGTAAAGGTGTGTTTTAAGCATATCAATTATTAGCATCAGCTTAAAAAGGTAGCTCAAAACATCTGACATTAAAAGACATGCAGGCACATTAACACAACTGTCTTCTGGCATATACTTAAGTCTAAAAATGCAATGCTCAACTGCTGGTCTAGGCAGATATTTGGGGCATATACTGTAATCTTCTGCAGACGAGTATAGATTCAAAGCTGGTGATTTGGCAATTACAGGCAGAAATTTTAGAATCAGAAATAGCTCGAATGTCTGAAAAGCTGGGTTTTAAACATGTAATCAATCAAGAAGGGAAATATTTTGGAGAGGTACATTTGCAGCAAATAAAAGTCACACATTCCTTATCTCATCCACTGTTCTTTGTATCTACTTATTGCCATATAATTTCAGAGCATTACGCATGGCCTTTAGCCTGAGAAGAGCACATTTAATAGAGGGTAATTCTTTGTGTCTTTTGTAGGGCCTTTTCCTGCAGATAAATAGTGGATCCTGTATCAACAAGCCCATGAGAAAGGAGGAGGGGGGTGCCAACAACAGAATGAAATTTTCTTGGCAGCTGGTAGCACTTAACAGACAGGCAGTGTGGCTATTGAGCCACCAAGGGCTGATGCAACATATATTTCAGAACAAGTAATCTGGTTTCTGCTGTGTCTCTTCCAATAAATTTGTCCCAAAAATACTAAAAAATACAAACAACATAGAAGATATTTTCCTTACACAATGCTGAACTGACAGTTCAAATTTACTGTTTTTAAGAGTTGAATTAAAAAAAAGCTATTTCTGAAATATTGTTGAAAAGCATGTACCGTCAAGCTTTGAGTAAACAGTACCTTTAAATGTCATAACATTGATCAGAATGGATATCATGTGTGCATATGACAACTTTAATTATACACTGTATAATTGTACAATACGTTTAATAATAAACAAGCGTTGGAAAAGCTATGTTGCCAAAAACCAACCACAAAAAACAAACAAAAGAAGCAGAAACTCACCACTGGCCCTGATCTTCCTGTCAAACCCATTGGCCCTGGGGGTCCCCTCATAGCCAGCTGCAGGGCAGACACACAGACAAGACAAGGTCAAATTCCATTCAGAAAATGTACTGTATATCCATTTTTGAGGAAGAAAATCTACATACTACATGCTTTTTTCACACTTTTATTGTTTTCATCTTATGTCATGCTTCCATTTTAAACATAACATCAAGTTTGTGTTACATGCTATATAATATGTATTTTATTGTACGTTTGCCCTTGCATGTCCATGTTGAATCTGTGATTTTTTGTTTTTGATTTCTTTTTGTCTTGGATTCATACACATTTAGACAATCATGTGTATGCTGTTTTATGACAGAATACAATCAAATCAATAAAATGTGCGACTATCATTAAATGTTATCATCGTTTTAACTTGGTGGTGTCCATCATCAAGAGCAGCCGTAGCATTTTTTAAGTGGTAAATGACCTTGATGATGATCTTATTACATATTGCCAATTACATATTTTGATTGGTCATTTACAAAAACAATACTTTTCATGTTTTTTACAGTTCTTTTTATACTTCAATTTGCTTTAAACTGAGTATACTGAAAAATGTATTCAATGCATATCTGTAATCATTGTATCTAGAGTTTGCATTATATTCTTAATTGTACATTTCTGTGCATATTCTCATTCCGCTCACATACTGTATAAGTCTTCATAGCAAAGCATACGAGACAAAATCATTTTGTAATTTCACCATGTCATTATAATATAGGCCTATATGATGACTTTGGTTCCATTTCCAAACTGTACACATTCTGGATCATTTTCTAATTGCTTTCTTACTGTGTTGTCTTATGGTACAGCAAACTCAGATATTTATTTCCACACTTAATCTCTTTGTTTACTGTGGTCTCTGACTGTGCAACTAATGTGGGATATTAAGCAGAAACCAACAGGACTCCTAAATACCAAATCCAGATTTTCTCTTTTCCTCTAATCACCCACCTCCTCTCCCACATATACACAAAGACATTTTCTACACCTGTTGGTTTAGCCCACACGCAGGTCGAGAGCCCCTAAAGTATTTTTAACAGTCTCTCCTGTCTGTCCATCTGTTCATAGTGCCTTTTTATGTTGTTGCTCTTCAGCCTGCTCGGCATGTCTCCTTTTAGCCTTGCAAGACCAACGAAATGCAGTGTTCCCTCTTCCCCTCCCCACTTCATCCTTCCCTTCCTTTCCCCCTACAGCTGTGTGTAAGGGGCAGGGCGGGGGTGGGGGTTTGTCCACAGTCTTCTGGCTTCCCAGTGGCTTTTTTAATGTCCTTTTCTACTTACTCTGGCCTGGGAGAGGATGGCCTGGGCCTGGGCCTCTTGGGCCGACACCACTGGACCCTTCTCACCATCCCCACCAAAACGGAACTGTTGAACACACACAGAAACACAGGCATTGAAAACATTGCTCAATCTGTTTGTCATCACTATTCAATACTCTAGCAATTAGCAGGGTTATGGAATTATATGATAATAGGTGGCTGGTATGTACTTCTGTTGCGTTATTCTAAGCACTTACTGGCAGCATCAGCATGGTACCAGGGGGTCCTGCCAAACCATCAGCACCAGGCAGACCAGCACGACCAGGAGGACCCTGCAATACAGAAGACACATCATCAGATTAATAAAATGATCAAATTTATAAGATTAACTGTAACGTGTGAGAAAAAAGAAAATTTAAAGAGGACAAAGGGATGATGGAGATTTAGGTTTCCTCTCCGTCAGTGACCATTAACAAATAAAATTCACATAGCTGCTTGTATGTATGTAATGTATATGTTATCATATCTAAATATCTAAATTAATAACTTGATGGTTTAAAGTAACCTGCCTAACTGCCTACCCTTCACTGTTGGCTTTGACATATGTCCTGCATATGCACTTCTTATGGTTTTCATGTAATAACATTTATATCTGGGATCTCTGAATGTTAAGAATTTATGATGCTGTAGATCACCGAAAATACTGTAAGAATGTACAACAAAATGACAAAATGTACAAACATATGCAAACTTATGCTGCGGTATTGCTTTGAAAAATGTACCTGATCCTCAGTTCTTTGGGTTTTCACTCTTAAATTGTGCCATTACAGATGCTGTAAACAGTAGCAGTAATATGGAAGGAAACACAAACACAACCACACACTTACACATGCGCACACACACCACACACGAGCAGACACGCAAATGGAGTAGTAAATGCTGGATGTGTGCTGTTTGTTAGTTTGATCAACATGTGCTCCTCCTCCTCCAGCACACATAGACTAGGCCTGTCCATCTGTAAACCACGCTACTGTCTACAGTCCAAAACCAACATCCTTTTCCATGAAATCTGGTGCGAATGTTTGTGTGTGTGTGAGTGTGTGTTGCATGTCTGTGGAACAGCGAGAGTCTAAAGAGCAAAGCGTTAAATATGGATACCTCTTACCAAGGGAAACCCATGGCAAATACCATTCCCCGTCTTCTAATCTTCAAGACTTTGACCATAATAATTGACCTGTTAAAACTCACGCATATGTCACGCCCTTTAGGTGTTACTGTATTTGGGAATTATTTGCGCACAGTGTTTAAAGTATGCCATAATGCATGAGTAGTAAAATATAGCGAATAGTGAAAATAATGGACGAGGTGGAACTCAAGCATGCCACAACACAAAACAAAAGGTTTCCCTCCACTGACTCCATTCTGTTCTTTAATGAGACACCTTGGAGTGCATTATTGTGCTTGGGGGACATTGTCACAGTTTGGCTGTGTTTAAACTGACAGCTAGTTTGCTTGTAATCAGTTTAAGCCATGGTTAGTTCAATTTCGCTGCATCATGTGAAGCATAAATGTTGTTGCTAAGGTTACTGCTATTTAAGGTTACTGCTCTTTCCACACTGATTTATAATGATGGTCGAACTGGTGAGCGATGTTTAAGGAGTCCCAGTATACAATTTTATTTGGCACATGCCAACCAAAAACGTATTTAATGTAGCCATGGTAAAAAAAAAAAGGCTTTCTAAAATGGTTCTATGCAGCAGTAACATATGATTTAATGTGGCACATACACTACCCGAATACCAATCTTTCTTTTTTTGAAATAAAAAAACCCCCACAATTTTTGCAGACTGTCTTAGAGGTCACCTTACCAATTAAGTGACAAACATACACTCAAATCAGCCATTGTTTCCTGGCTCATTGGCTGTGATGTTGCATGCTAACACTTGACAGTAAGCTATTAGCATGGTCTCAATAGACAGAGAATATGAACTTTAGCAGCACTAGAACATCATCAGTTCATTTAAAACAACATACTGCTAAGTAAGGGAATTTTGTGTAGAAGATTGGTAAACTTTTACATATAACTTAAACAAATATAATTCGACATAAGAGGCTTTGCATGGTGTAGCCGAGTCAATGATCTTCCGGCCGCACCCTGGTTTGATTTTTGCTGTCAACATTTTATGACAACATAAAGCTGACCAATGGATTGATGTGTGACTTTAATTTTTAAACACCTTGATCTTTATAGACTAGTCTCTTAGTTATTGTCCATCATGCATAGTATATCCTGCTATGAAGTAACCTTAGGCAAAGTTCCTACGTAGCCATACTGTGTAATGTATATAACATATATATCATTCTTTGTATGTTTTACCCAGTTTCATCAAATGAGTGTCTATTTTGGGGTCTGAGACATCCCTGTACCATTATCTGAAACAACGCCTTCCATTTTACAACTTTGTGTGTATGAACACACATTATATTTATACACATTTAAAAAAAAACTGTGGCTGGTTTGGGGACATAAATGGCAACTCACCCTGTCTCCAGGATCTCCAGCAGGGCCTGGGGGTCCTTGTAGGCCTGAGGGACCTGGAAGACCCTAAAACAGACAAAGCTAAGTCAGCAGACCACCAGCAGGCAAGCTCATTAAATTCTGACAACAATGGTGTATAATTATACTCAGGAGCAAAACACTGAGTTGTTTCTTTTTTTAACAATATACTCACAGCTGGGCCGGGGGGTCCCGGTGGTCCTTCAATCAGCATACCCTTTAAAAAACAAACGCATTGTTTCACACCACGAACACTGTCCTGTGCAACAGCAGCACTACAGACAAGTTCAGGATGAGTCAACAAATTCAGGGGAAAATTCTGCTGCAGGTTTTGGGTGTTCGACCAGTGCTTTAAAGGGTCTTAAAAGAAGTAAAACAGTAAAGCTGTAAAGTTCAGGAGCTGACTTCATTTTGCTTGGTTTAAGATCATTTGCAATTTATAGTAAAAATGAGAGAAACATTTGACAGCTCACTCTGTAAACAGAATAATTTGAGCTAAAATGATATGATAATATTACTTTAGTGCATCTGCATTGACTATTTGGGCCTTACAGGTTCAATGACAGCCGGCTCGCCCTTTTCTCCCTTCTGGCCGAAGGCTCCTCCAGCACTGGCAACCTGTAGTTACAAAGCAAGCACAGAGGTGACATTCTTCACACAGCAGCTATAGTCCACAGGTGAATGAATAGCAATGATGAGCAATGATGACTGAGGAGGCAGTTCAACCAGTGAAAAGAATGTGTGTTAGTGCTTGAACAAATTTTACGCAATCAGTCAACATCATATACTCAGTTGCAACTACTGTAGCTATGTCAGAGGCAGAGAGTGAATCAAGAACGACACAAGGTGAGATGACATTATGGAACAGGCAAAATGTTAGTAGTAATGAACAAGAATGGACCTCTATGTGCTTGAAATGGAGCAATGCTGTCATTGCATTGCCTTTGTGCAGTGTGGCTAAATAAAACATTGCTTAACACCAACACGTTACTGTTGTCATGCAAACCGCACAAAATAACACAAATAGGTACATATATATAGAGAGATAGTAAGAGATATTGTCCTACAACGCATAGTTTCACATTGAAGTCAAGTTAAGTGTCTTATTTTTTAACATTTGTGGACATTGCAAATGACTAAATCTAAATAAATAGCTGAACACTATTGTGATTTCATTCGTGGTAGTGAATTAGTTCAGCTGCATTGTGTGTTTATGTGTGTTTTGGGACTGAAGGTGAGGAAGGTGGGGTGAGATGGGAAGGATTAAGAAGTTCTTGTCTGTGAGTGAGTGTGTGTGAAGTGAGGTACTAAAAAGGTGTACAAGACCAATAAAGTTCTTGCCCTCGCATGAAAACAATGCCCCAAGGCACACAGACACAAGGTTGTGTTTGATGATGTTCTGACAGTGGGTAAATTTAGACAGCACGGGGGCCAAAAAGGCTAAACATAAAGACAAAGTGGAGAGAAGATATATGTTAAATATTTATAGTAACTAGATGACAAACTGTGACAAGCTGTGACTGTTGGTTGGCGAGGGCAGAGTTCAAAAGTTTGGACGTGGAAGAAAGTGAAAGGAATCCATGAAATCTTGGTTACAACTGTGTGTGTGTGCACTGTGCACACAGCTGCCTATGAGTTATGGGCTCATTGCTGTGCATACAGGGAGGGATATGTCACAGACAGGCTGCTTGTTAAAATGGCAGAGGAGGGGAGGGAGGGATCAGATCTGACTGCAGAAAGATGAGTGGGTGGGGAGGGGGCGGTATGGCTGGTTGGGTATGTACAGGTGGGGTGCAGGTTGGGCTGACATACACTGACTGAAGGCTGTGTGTGGAGAGAGATGAAAATGGAAGAAAGAAGAAAAGAACGTGAGTGTAAATAATTTCTGTGCTTGTCCACACACAGTACAGTATGTCAGAATGAGATCTATTACATTAAGAAGTAATCAGTTACACCCTTTCTAAGAAAACACAGATGCATGCATTATCCCTATCATAGCTATCAATCATTAAATCACCAACCACACACCGGTGACAGCAGCAAGACTCCACACTCAACATGTCAATGACACATTGCCAAGCAACCAACTAGGAAGGCGTGCACTGGAAGACCCTGACGCGTGCCGCTCATGCTCACACCCCTCAGTCACCAGGTCAGGGTGTGGTACTTACGGTGCTCTCAGAAATGTCGGTTTCAGCCGCAACCCCAGGCCCCACCTCATCGTCGTAGGTTCCCGTGGGCTTGGGCAGGGCCGTGCCATACTCATCATATGCCCCGTAATCATACAACCTGTTGTCAACCTCGCCCAAGTCATACTCCTTTAGGTCATATTCCTTAAAGTCATATGCTTCCGCACCAGTGTCCAAGCCGTCCACCGTTTCTGGGACAGTAGTGGGCTCCAGACCAATGGGAGTGGCCTCGGTGACATATGCACCGACAACATCCTCCTCCACAGCCTTTCAGGTGTTACCCAAGCGAAGATGGGGGAAGTAATGGTGAGCAACCAAGGAAATAAGGATGTTAGTTAAGCAATTGAGGCAAATATTCTACTTTTATATGTTATTAAAGCAGATTGGAAATTAATTCAGCATGATATGCAGAAAATAACACTTAAAATAGCAACAGTAACACCTTATTTACTCCAAGTATAACAATCTTAAGTATCTCGGAGGAATGAAGAAAATATCTGACAGTAGCTGGCCTGGTAGTGTTATGTGGTTGTAATTTGAATATAAATGGCTATTCATCAGTCACTGAGGACATGTTTAACCAAAGGGCTAAAATCTAAACTTTACACTGTTAAGTAGGAGATGGATATGTTACAAATACTGTATGCTCTGTTAAATCACACACTCCTGACATACAGTAGTGCAGTGATCCTTACAGCACACCTCAGTTCAGTAAATAAACTTGTTATAAACAAAGGAATAAATGAAGTGTTACCGTAATGAGTGAATAAATCATCATCATCATTATCTGAAAATCAAAAGTTTGTCAACCATACATGTCAAGACAGACGTGATGTTATCTCAGCCTTCTTTTCTTTCTCATCATACAACCATACATGATAGACTGATACAGACAGTAAAGAAAGGCTGAAATAGATGTCTGAAATGACACTAGCGGCAATTTGCATGAACATCTAATCAATCATCAGATTGTAGTAGCTGTGCAGATATACAGAGTGCATCAAGATACATACAATGAAAATTTTAATTTGCTGGTCAACAAATCTATTCTGATGGAATATGTTTTGAGCCACCTGTGAGTTTAACCTGGTGAACTCTGTATTTGGCACAAGTACTACAACCACAATCATATTTTTTCTTTCATTCCAAACTGTGATCACTGTGGATTTAGGTTTGGAGAGCAATAAAATGGATGCAATTACACAGTTATTATTGGCAGTCCTCCATCTTGCCAAATGATATATTTAAAGTTGCCTGTAGAATCACATCCACTTTGTCAAACACTGCGGTAGACAATGCACATTCAGAGCTGGCTGTGAGGAGTTTTTAGCCTTGTTGATCATAGTTCTTTTAGAGGTAATTAGCAGAACTAGTGATCAAAACCAAGCTTATGGTGTGATGGACAGGGCATATATTGTTAAACAGATAATCTCCAGTATCATTTACTGTGCCATTGGCTGAGAGAGGCTCTGCCATCATTATCTTCTTCTAATCCTGGATAAGGCTGCGAGTCTTGCCAACCCTCCACTCTTTGTGTGGGTAATTAGAGCAGACAAGCCACTGCGACTAAGGCAAACAGCACTGTCTCTAAATATCAGGAAACATATTTTTGGCTCTTGGTAAAGGAGCACATGTTACTTCACTAAAAGTCTGAGTGGTTTCTATCAGAAGGAGGGCCACATGTTTCCAGAACAAACACCCTTTTCTAATCATAATATTAACATAAAGTACAATAAGTACATACTTGCATACTTAACATACTTGCTCATTTTTATTTATTCATTTTTATTATCTAGACAACACATAGTGTCTCATACTTTAAAGTCACAATAACTTCCATGTGCCACATATTTTTAAACAACTTGGTGAACTTGCAGTGACTCAATAGGTCTAATGTGTTCACTTGCTGAGAACTAACAAAACCTGCAGCCTTAGCCAAAACTGTATGACATGACATAAAGCTACAAATAACATCCACAATGTCCACTGCAATATTTTCTAAGCATGCAATGCATCCCTAGAATTCACATGGTGTATGCAGTGGAACAAGTGGGTTGTAGCTTTCGATTTAAAGAACTTCCCCTGTCCATCAGTCCTGCCACACACCAAAATCTTAGTACGTCAAAAGACACATTGATTCATTTGAATGGTTGTGTCTTTGTCATTTCATACCAGGTACTTCCTTGGGTAAAATCTTCCTGGCTCACAATTCCCAAAACACCTAACACTGGTCTTTAAAAGTAGATAAGAATAAAGATGAAAATTACCTCATTGGGTCCGCTCGTGGCAAAGGGGGACTGAGTTTGAGTACCATCTACAGTTCCGTAGTCAAAGTCTGTATTGTAATCTCCTTCTACATTGTTTGGCTGAGTCATGTTGAAAAAAGGAAAGAAATATAAAGCGAAGGTTAACACAAAGGCTCAAACCAGGGGTTATTTGCTAGGGGTCCTTTCAAGCTGGCTATAGACTCTGCTACTTCTACACAGAAGAGGTTAGGGAACTCTAAGCCTGCCATCATAGATTTTCCCTTCAAGGCAGGAAGATCTTGATGGGATTTGGTCTTTTCTTTACATGAACGTTTACCCTAAAATTGCCTCTGGGTCGTGCTGGCGCTGTGGCCTGGTAGCCAGGCATCTGTCGCTTCTTCTTAGCGGCAAACTTTTTAGCTGGTGATTTTTTGGCAGCCAAGAAGTTTAAGGGCTTGGCCTTAGATTTACTGAGGGACTTTCTGGTCCTCTTCTTTTTCATGGAGACACTACGTTTCTTTCTCTGGAAGAGGTGGCGGCGACAAAGAACACCAAGACAAACATGGAACATTCAAAAGTGGAAATGGTTTAAAGGCACAGTCCGGGACTGTTATACAGAGTCTTTTCCAACACAACTGTCAGAACCCATGTGCTCCACATTCTAGTAGCAGCCCATGTACAGTAGTTGGTCTACATGGTGTTCTTTAAAATGTTGACCACGTACACCAACTACAAGGGCTGCAATCAGAATGCTGACCATGTTAACGTTACCTTTAGATTATGTGACAGTTGGGCAGAAAAGGCGCTGTACAACGATCGAGGACTGGGCCTTTCATGTGATACAGGAGAATTTTGGTGCATATATAAGTGTCTCTCTGGGACAGATGCAATAACAAAACACAAAGGATTTGCCTTTCAGCAACTCTTTAGAGCTATTGCAGTAATAAAATAGCTACAGTGATTAGAGTAAAATGTTGCGGATATCCCATAGTGTATACAATAGTTTTAAAGACATGCTGAATGCAAAAAAAACACTCAAAGCAGATGCCATTTTCCCAGTCAGAGAAGGCAGCAGCCTCATAAAACAAACACAAGAAGGATTGACACACTGAATATGTTTACATGCACACTCAAAATTCTACCTCCACTGCCTTACTGTAAGGTCATAATCAGAGTAGGCATAACCAGGTCAGGACACCTGGATTACTGCTCAATCTTTCAATGATGTGGGGCAAATCAACACTTTTGGCTGATACTTTTGGAGAAACATTATAATCAGAATATTATCATAAAGCTGATGTTCCCAGTTACTGGAGGATTGGTGTGCACGTAAACATAACATTGAGACACACAGACAACACGCAAGACGAACTGAGGAATGGGATGGATGACTGACAAAAAGAGACATTACAGGAAACACATCTTTTTCCTTTTCTTTTCCTTTTTTCATTTACCTGTGGTTCAGAATACTCATCGGTTGGAATGATGTCTGTGGCTCCCTCAGAGTAATCATAGAACTGAGAGTAATCTAAATCATCAGTAGTGTACTAGAGAGGTTGAGAGAGAGAGAGGAGAGAGAGTGGGATGAAGAGAGGTCTTAGTGTTAGCATTAGCATCAAGGATGCGGAGTGCTCTTTAAGCAAGAAGATGATACATATAGGACATATCATCCTGAGCATGCTGCATGTTCGAACAGTTAAAGCCAAATAATTTTATATAATTATTTATGACAAAAACATATTAGAATATAGAACTGTGGTAATGATAAAATAAAATAAAAAATTCAATTTGCATTCCATGTGCTGGAACATTCATCAGTGCAACTGCACTGAAAAATGGTTGGAGGTTAAATAATGTGAGTGCATTATTAATATTGTTCACATAGCATCATATGAAATGCTACAAGACACACAGTGTAAAGCTATAATGCATAATAATGTATTATTTATAACATATTAACATATTACCATTCAGGTCTACTAATAATTAAAAAATCATCATGACCTTTAAATAACCAAAGCCAAGTGTTACCAAATTAGATAATCGTCTTAATATGGTGAACAAACAAGTAAAAAATGCTGAAACTAGCCATGTGGGTCTTAGCCTACAAACACGAAAGCAGATGGGATGTTTAAAAGCTCATAAAACAAAGGAAAACCTCAAAGACAAAAATACCAGCTGCATTTCAGGGATATCGTAATGGAACTTTCTCACTAGAAGCATGTAAATTATACGCTTCAGGCCTTCTAAGTTCAGCAAGATTAAAGGGGTCTGATTTAAACAAAGTACACACTCTTTTTGTTATGTAGTTCTCTGGCAGTTCCTTATCAAGGAGGCAAAAATTAAACTATATAATAATAATAATAATAATAATAAAGTGCAGGGGAAAACACTGACTTGTAGTCATAAAAGTTTATCACTTCATGCTGCAACTTGGAAGTGAAGTCTGAACACGATACCGTGCTTAACTGATTAAAAATGATGGCTTATGGTATTTGGCAGCATATGTATGTCCAATTATCAAATTAATCAAACATAGATGGATCTCTGGGGTTAAGCACTGACTTCGGTTCAGGCTCCACATTGCAATTTTATAGCTGGTCAGTGTCCATGATTGTTTCACCATTCCCCTCATAATCATCTTAATGATTAATGGGTAAATATAAAAAGGAGGGTTTACTTGTTGCACGTAAATGCAGATGTAAGTGTGTGAGTAGTTAATACATCTATGGACTAACACAGAGACACACATATTCCTCTGTGTCCCCTGCTGCTTGGTCTTCTTTTCAACTCTTACTCACTCAGGAATAAGAATTATAGGTAAACACATGGGGTTAATAGGCTTTTATATATTGCATCCTTAAGTTTGAAAACGATAAGTGAGGGACAGAGAAAAAGATCAGAGAGACAGAATAGGTAGCCCAATCTGCTGCTTTCATTATAACTTCAAAATGAATATTTTAAACTGTAGGTCGATCAATGCTGATTGAACTCTGTACTCAGTAAATGAACCTGTCATTATGTTGATGCTTTAAATGGTAAATATACACTAAATATCACTGGTCAGACAACAGCTGCTGCACTGCTTACCATGGGTTAACATTTTCAAGCAAGGTGCACATCTTGCCACACCTCAAATCAGGGACATCACAGCAGGCACTTTACCTTTGACAGCTAACGGAAAACACCTGCTATGACATCACTGATTGGGGTGTGGCCACATGTGCACCATGCATTGTTTCAACCACCGATTGATGGTGTATTTACTGTTAAAGTGCACACCCCGGTGCTTCAATATATAGTATGTCTCCCAATATGTGAAAGTAGTGAAATACTGTTTCTGATAGCCTGAATGATCAGTACTGATTTACTCATTAAAATCTGCAGTTACAATACTTGATCTATTGTATGGTGACTCTGCTCACTTATATCATATTTCAGCAATTTTCTACAGAGCTGTTAAAACATGTACAGGTGCATCAGGACCATACACCTTTTCCAAAGTGTAAATCCTGCTTAGCCACACACTGAAGTGGATCTGTGAAACGCATTAACAGAACAAGGCAAAAGCCTCGCTAATGTGGACACAGACACACAGAAAACTATGAAAGCACTTTATCCCTGGGAATTTCCCAAGATCTAATAAATCACTTATCAAAATACTTCAGCCATATCTATTTTAATATTAATTAATTAAAACATTAAACCCCTTTTAAACAAGTAAAAAATAAGGTCAAAATGTTTGCCTCTAAATTGAGAGAAAATATGAGGGCACACCGATTCATCATGTCTAAGACATCGGCAGGTCATGGATATGAGCAATAAGCAATGCACAGGTTAAAGCGAAGCTCTTCAATTCTTCCTCTTAAAAAATTGCCCCTCGACAGGTTCTTTGTTGAATCTCCCCCACCCTCCCTGGTTGGCTGACCTCTTCCTCTGGCTCCTGGGCCTGCAGGGAATCACTGTGGGGAGTGTCACAGTCTGGGCTGTAATGTTCACAGTAGTCATATGCAGCTTTGGGATCAGCCACGATCAGAAGGTGCTGGATGTCACCCTGCAGAAAACAGAAAAAGAAACTCGAGTCAGTTCACCATCTTTACACAAGAACAAATTCACCCACCTGTAATCTTCCATGACAGGTTAAAAAAATATAGTTAATATTAGAAATCACCATATTTTGATCTATTTACAAAAGGTGATGAAACCAGATCACTAGCAACAGACAAGACAAGGCTGCACAGACCTACTGACAATAAGGTTGTGTCTCATCTTGCTCGGACACTCACACATACTGTAGTGGCATAAATGTAAACTTAAATTGCAGATGTGATCTCTTAGGTCCCATACACTTATAGAGTCTGGCAGAGTAAACTACCCCCCCCNNCCCCCTTGTATAATTAAACAGCTTGGCACACACCCCACACTCCACACTCACATGGTGCAGGGAGGAAACTAAGTTCAGACAAAATTATTATTATCAGAGCCAGGGTTTACCTCAGGAAATCAAATAAACATGTATCATCAAAACACAAGGAACACCTGGCATGGCCATGTGTACTACAGTAAAGCACTTCATCCCTACTCTTAGGAGCAACAGCAATAGCCAGCACAGCATATAATGTAAATGTGTTTGTACAAAACACATTGGCAAACCCATATGATTAGTTTATATTTCATATCCCAGGCAGCATGTCATTAAGAATTTTGAAAGAAATTGCAGCACATGAATGACCTACACTACATTGTATGTGTATTTAATCCTTTGTTTTCTTAATGTAAGTGTTATCTATGCATTTCTTTTGTTTTTTTGTAGACATTATTTAGTTACAGTTACATTTTCAGTAAGGTTTACTCCTCAGCATTTACTGTTATAGTTACTATTGCAGTACTTTTTTATGTTTAAGTTTTAGTTCAACTGTAAAATATCCTGCCACAGTATATAACTTTGTCTGAACTCTTAAACAAACAATTTTGCAAATCCTTGACAAAAATGTTATGCAAAAAATAAAAAACAATATCCGTTTTTTCTTACACACTCAAATGACAATATTGTTACTGGCCACAAAAGCTCTGAATCCAACCCAACTGTCTACAGCTTTTAATTTGAAGACTTAGCCCACAGAACCACATGGTTACCGATGGTGTCTGTTGCAATGAGTGTCAAAGGGGATTGTGCTAAAATTGAGCCATCTCTAAAAATGTCCCTTGGAAAAAAAACATATTGAGCAGAAACCAACAATACACAATGGCTTTGTCTGAAAACCATTAAAATAGCACACAGGAAAACGTAAAACCTTGAAAATCTCAGACATGGCTTGGGAAAGTGACTCAAACCACAATGTTCTCTTATGGTTGGGATGGGACACCACAGTGCTTGACACCATTCCAGCA
>NTHP01000568.1:519026-565706 GCA_003416845.1 Oplegnathus fasciatus | reverse complement strand
GTGTGTGTGTGTGTGTGTGTGTGTGTGTGTGTGTGTGTGTGTGTGTATTCTCCCTGTGTTAAAACTTGATCTATGGATCCTTAACATGTACCTTAGTATAAACATCAATGTGCTAAGGCTTGTCCCATGGGAAAACAAGCAGTGCTCCTTGAAACTTTCTCTGTGTAACCATCCATCAACATCTCGTTGCACAGCTTCAGTTTGACAGTCCAGAGATTCCTAACTGTGTGCCTCTGGGTGGGTGGAATACTACTTTAACTTGATTTCTTACACTGGTTGAATGCATGTCTAAGAATAAAAGCATATAGTCAGTCAATTACAAGCAAGACACAGTACATCTGCACACCAAACTTAAAACAGGATACCAAGCACCCCATTCTGTCCTGCTTAGCCACTACATTCACAGGTTTTTGGCCCAGATTGCCAAATAACTGATCTTATCTTACTGTTGTGCTTAAATCCAGCCTTCTGGTGCACCAGTCACATTATCTCTACTCATAACAAGGTATTACACTGCAGACATTTTTAATGACTACAATCCTTGATAATGCAGTGTAATCATCTCACTTCTGCTGTCTGAAACATCAGTTCAGATATATTTTCGGTTGAAATACATAATATTTATGCACTTTGGAAAAGCCTACAAAGTAACTGTCATGTTAAGACTAGGAGGAGCTGCAGCAAAGTGCGGATTCGCTTTCTTGCTGAGAGTTAGATGAGAAGATTGATACCACTCTCATGTCTGTATGGTAAAAATGAAGCAACAGCCAGCAGCTGATTAGCTTAGCTTAGCATGAAGACTGGAAACTGGAGGAAACAGCAAGCCTGACTCTGTCCAAGGGTAACAAAATTCACCCACCAGCACCTCAAAAGGTCACTAATTAACACGTTACATCTGGCTTGATTAATCCGTACAATTAATGGCTCCAGCCAGGTGATTTTAATCCTGCGTGTCCTAGTTGTAAGAAGAATTATGCACCACCCCTGAAATATATAATATCACTTAACTTCTGTGTTAGCCATTGAACGAAAACATTTAGTATGCTGACCATGAAAAGACAAAACTGACCTGCCAAGCGGGCATGGGACAGCAGTAAACCTAGGTGCCAAGTCTGGAAAGGCCTCAGTTGAGGTGTGTGTGTCTGTGTGTACGTGTGTTTGTGAAGGCTCGACAGAGAAAGAGAGATCAAGCCTTGCCCTGAGTCAAGTTGACATGTATTACCTCATGTGTCACCCTAAGACCAACAGTGAATGCTTGAACCCTTCCTAGAGTCAGCTCTAATTAGTCCATGTCTGAGAGCCACCCGTCTGCACACAAATAGGCTGTGGAGACATGGTGTTCAACCCCTCGATCAAATCAGCACAACTAGGAAACTTTTGACTGTTTCATGGGAGGACATGAGCAACATGACAGACACATTCAATAATAAATGCACATGGAAACAAGAGAAGACAAAATGATCATATACTGTGGGTGTTCGTGAAAACAATTAAGTCTATGTCTTGCAGCTGAGTCATCTAACAAACAAGAACCAACAAACAAAACCAAGACGAGGCAAGTGAGAAACTGATGTCAACTCAGGAAGGGAACACCAAGAGGGATCCAGAGACAGACAGGCAGGGATTTAGAGAGAGCAGCTGGGATGGTAAAAGATGTTTTGTGCTGGGAAACACCTGGGGAGAGTTATGCCGAGGCTCTGGGCCTGTCTTCCATTGTGGACTGCTGAGATAAAAGCCCCTGGCAACTTGGAGCAAAGCCAGAGCTCCAAAATATGCCCCTCCTGGCCACAGCATAGCACAGTACAGCACAGAAACAGGCCCACGAGGCTGTGTGTTAATGACTGCGGTGTCAGGGGCCAACAAGAAAAGAGAGAGGCTGAAAGAGAGAAGCGAGGTCAAGATCAACAGCTGAGACTTGCGGAAGTCTCTCTACCTGCTATATCCACTGTTTCGTTATGCATTCTTGGTAGTGTTCCCCTTAAGTGGAGCTTATGAAGTATTTAAATGCATCAGTAACATTTGAAAAACACTTAAGTGCATGACGATTCTTACTATCAGAAGATGATACACAGTGATAATGTGAAAAAAATGTAAGAAATAAAGAGGAGAATAAAGTATTTGATGACAGTAGAGAGCTCATGATGCCATACAACATCTTTTTCTATATTATATACTATCCACCTTGACCTCATCCTGACCACAAGGCACCATGGGATATAAATACACATGGAAGGGGTCAAAGGTTACAGCAGTGCACAGTAAAAGTGTTTGATTCCCACAGAGGAGCTGCATGAAGACAACCTCAGTGAAGTCAGTACAGCAGTGTTTGGTTTTGCTGTGACAGACAGCTCTTTTGTCTTTTCTCTACTAAAATCCAACTACATGTTGTAATTACAGGGTGAGCACAGGGCATCACTGGCCAAATCAAAACACAAGTAGTCGTCACCGTTGGTCCTTTGACATACCTTTGCCCAGGGCAACATACCTTTAGTCCAACCATAGCCAACTGTAATTACACAGCCCCATACAACAATTAGTCACTTCCCCAAAGTCTATACAGTACAGTTTCCCTGAGATGAGAATTAAGAAACCAAGAAAAGGCAACAGGAGTTTCCACACCAGACAGTTGGAGGTCAACTCTCCAAAACATGTCATAGACAGAAAAAAGCTCATTTAAAACATAACAGTTAAACGAGCTATAAAGTAGTCGGATTGTTATGCACTACTATAATCTGTTTGCAGTTATAAAAACAAATTTGGAAACTCCATGATATATTCCATCTGAAATTAGCAAAGCACAGTCAGGCTCTCCTCATTTATGCTTCTTTTGCTATCCAGGCTAGCAGACTCGCTAAACAATATCCACCACAAACCAATATGTTATTTTTAGACAAGAAGCATTTTCTGGCAATACTGGTGGTTTTGGCATTGAGACATAGAACATCTCAGCTCCATCTAGTCCTTAAGGGGAGACACACTGAGCACTGATGAGAGTTTGCTACCCAGAAATAGAGGGAATAGGCGGGTATGTATATGAGTGTGCTCGATTAAGACAGGTAATGTCAGCCAGGCATGAATAGACGTTCTCATGGTTTTGGCACGGTAGGGAGGCCTCAAGGCGGGGAAGAGGTGGTGAGCAGGGTAGAATATGCAGGGAGGGGAGGAGATGAGGAAATGAGGAAGGCCTGATGGGGCAATGAAAGACTCCCATTCATCTAAACCAGATCCCTTTGCGATGGTGGTCGCCTCCAACCTGGGGCAGGTATGGCATGAATAGACGTTTATGAAAAATGCAGGTCAGCTTGTGAAAACAAATGTCAGAGTCTGAATAAGGGAGCAAATGTTTTATTATTATTGAATTTATTATTAAATCTGCCCCTGGAAATCAAAACACATCTACCACAGTGGTTTAAAAGGGGGAAAAAAACTGTAAATAAATAGTCACTGTAGGACAGTTAAGCTGGTCCATGTATTTCTTACATTCCTCCATTCTTATACATAGGTTATACTGTAATCAAATCAAATATAGCGAGGTCTGATAGAAAACCTGCTAATGTGCAACATTTCCTGGGCACACCTTTCAGCAAAACTGATTTTACCTATTAATTTATTTTCTCATTATAACCACTGGCTTGAATGCAGAAGGCCAAGGTATTTCCTTCCCCTCTATATCCCAGCATGCATCGGGCCCTGTGGATCTCTGAGGAGAGCAGGGACAGAGAACAGACAGGAGACCTGTTCCAAAAACCACACAGAGAAGACCCTGTTAAATGACTTATGGCTCCTATTTTCAGCCCTTCCACCGGCCAACCTGTGACTGGACACACTGTTTCATACAAACGCTGGCTTCAGTGCCCTCTCATAAATCTAATCAAAACTGACAGGAGATATGAAAGCAAATCTACTTATAAAACTTTGCACCTAAAAAAAAGTCCCTCGATCTACTTTGTTGAGTAATATGATACAGTAATCTCAGTCAGTCTACAATCAGATATCGGCAGCATCCGTACTACAAACTGATTTCATATTTTTCCTCATCATACTATGTATCATTAAACTGATATAACTTATATGTGCAATATGATGGCAGCATATTTACAAAAACACAAAATCAATACTTTTCTATTAAATGTTATTTTTATTTTTTGATGATAACGCACATACTTTTATTTAACTCTTCATCAGTGAACACCTGCATGTCATAATCCAAAGGACCTCAGTGTAGCACACTGACTACACAGACTACAAGACTACACAGAGCAAGACAAAAATTCAAAGCATGATATAATGACCAACACAGAACTAAAAAAGTAAATCACTGCGCACGCACATAAAATGGCCTCAAATGGGTAGGGCCCTCTGTCCCCATGGCAATGACAAGGCATGCCAAAAAATATGGCTTTAAAACAAGAGTAGCAGCATCAATCATTCAAACACAGCATTAGAATAATGACTAGTCATTCCTGCTGCCCATAAACAAACCAGCACTCTCTCACAAGCAAACACAGCCCCCGTTCAGCCTTACAGTGACCTTTACTTCCCACCAGAGAAGACCACAAGTGCCATGACAATTCAGCCATTGTCTGTCATTATTTACATCCGCCTGACCTCATGCCAGCTTCCATCTCTGGACGAACTGTGCCTCCAAGCATAATGTTCAAATCACTGACTAAGGACGTGGTAACATACCCCAAATCCCAGAAAGTTGCGCTTATAAAGTTGAAGGTGAAAGATGCAGATTTGTATAAATGCAACATAACTGCTATTGTACTTAACACTTGATAGTAACAGGACAACCTTTTTGGCCAAAAAAACTCTAGCTCAGTTTAGTACACTTATCATCTCTCAATCAAAACAATACTATCATGGCTGCCATCAATCTAATCAAGTTAGAAATCCATTCGTTGGTAGGTCACTTCAACCACTTCACTTCAAGTCAATGCAAACAATCGGATTAAAAGTCAATCCAAAAGAACATTTCAACAAGGCCAGTTATTTTCTGGTAAACCTATTACATGTGAAGCACCCGTGGCACTAAGTGTCACTAATTACAAGGTAAAGAGAAGCTTTAACAAAGGATCTGAGAAGTCTGAGAAGTTTACCAAAAGCCTTGCAGAAGAACGCAATCAAACAAGGTATAATGATGTACAAAAGGTCCAACTGCTTTGACATGGCCAAGGTCACAAAATGCGATCACCAGATGAGGAGGGCTACGAATAACATCCCAGTTAGCCTAGAAGCCATTGTATTACCATCTATTTAGCATTAGTGTCTGCTGGGACATTTTTGGGAGAAGGACAGCTCATGAACCTCGGCTGATGTGTGGGTGAGCTTGTCAGGTGATGAATATTTGTTACAAATGAACTTTTCACTTTTCATCCATCACAATATCATATTTCCATGTGTCTGTCAACCGCTATGATTTGATTTTAAGAACAGCAACAGAAAGCTTCAGTTCTCACAACATTCAGCTGTACCATTCAACAAGCAACTGTAGAATGGTTCAATTCACTGTTTAAGTCAATGATAAGCTCCAAAATCCCCTTAATGATTTGATTCTTTATTTCTCTGAATGTATTAATTAGTACTAATTAGTGCTTTCTTGCAGTCTATGTTGATTGAGATTTTGAAAAATACTGTACAAAGTGCCTGTTTGACCACTGAGCTTCTCACACTCCAAAATAATTAGAATAACACGTTGACCAAGTTACTCATGTGGTAAAGCAGTACTGTAGGTCAAAAACAAGAAAAGCTGAAAACTTCTGCAAGGACTCTTCTGCACTGTCATCAAACTGCACTACAGCACCAGCAGCCTAGATAAAAGGCCTCAGATATCTCAGATAATGTATGATATCTATGTGAACTAAAATCAAAAGAATTGAAGACCTCCAGATCCGTCCTGGTTTCTATCATCTCCACATTCCTTTTTGGCCGCATCAAAGGGGTCCAGGGCTGCCTCGGTAGGATTTAAACTAAAACCCCCTTTAGGCAAAACACTTCATGCAAAGTCTGAGTTTAGTCGTAGATGGTTGCTACATCATTTCTGATCAATATGCCAATAGTTAACCTAGCAATATGGAGCTTAAGTGCTCAATCATAATGGACACTTCCACCACACTGAAAACTTTACCTGGAAGACCTCCTCATCCAGGATCCTGGTGCCAAACACGGTAATGCCATTGGTGTCGATGGAAGCATGGTCACTCCTGAGGAGAGGTTTGGTGATTTTCTTCTTACAGTCCACAATGATGGTTACCGTCTTCTTCTCCACGCTGATGGCCACACGGTGCCACCTGGTCAAGGACACAACAAGGAGAGGTGAGAAATAAAAGGAGCCAAGGTCAATCAGTATAAGAGTCACTGATTGTTGTTAAGTCATTCTGAAACTTAAGTTACTGTGGCACACATAGGGCATCTTAAGGCACTGTAACTGCATATTGTGAGTGTATGAGAATTACTGAAATCAGAGCATGGTGTAATATAAAACACATGCAAAAATTTGGACAATGAATACTTTGTGGGGCAAATGTTTAGTCAATAACACGAAATTCGATTGTATGCAATTTTGTGGTGTTTGTGTATATTCTAAGGAAACCTTATCAGCACTTCTAATATGATTATAATCCGCCTTTTATACATCCCAATAAACCCCAAGGAGAAAGAACTCAGAATGATCTGTTGTACAATGTGATTCATTACAGAAGCAAATGCCCTCAGAAACATGAACTTCAGAGTTATGTATGATATATTCCGATCGACAACACCCATAGATGCAAAGGGTTAACTGGGGTCACACGTGAGTCTGACACCTCCTTCGCCTCTGGACCATTTGCCACTGCACTTAAGGGCTATTGCATACCAGGCAGCAGTGGACCACATTCTTGCCCCCACACTCTGGCCCTGTTTAACACGGGATTACACTCATTAAACTCCAAACTTAATCCTTCTTCTGGGTTACTCGGCATGACAGACATGGTGAACATTGTGGAAAGTGTGTGTCAGGATCCAGGAAGGCCTGTCTTGCCAGAGCAGGAGACACACAGTCAAAACATTGTTCTGAGGTGGAAGATGAGACCTGGCACCACTGTAGCTCAAGATGGCAATATAAGAAGCGTTTATCACAGGTGCAGATATACATCTGATATCATATTAATATATCTGTATGGTAAATCTTTTTATCAGAAGAAGAAAATTGTCCAGTTCCTTTTTGAACACAGCTATATCATACAGGCACATTCCAGAGGAGGCATTGGGGCTTAGAGGAAAATAAACGTGCAACACTCTCTGGGCTTAGCAGTACAGCAGGAAGGATTACTTGTCACCTTATATGGCAGAAAAGCAAATGTTGACTTCAACAGGTTTAAACAATTTCTCAAACTTCTGAAGTACATTATGATCAGAGGACGAAAAGTAACATTGTATTTGAAAACGCAAATGTAAACGCAATCTTTTGAAAAGCATGTTTAAAGAGCTTAAATAAGATACAACTGACTGTATACAGTTAACAGCTCACTAGAAATCCTCCCATTCATCACCCCTTCCCTTTAAAGAAAAGGATAATGCTATTTTTCACCTCATCAGTATTATCATTGTGCATCTCTTTTCGAGCTTGCCGTATGCTTCTTAGTAACAATGAATACATCCACAGGAATCGCAGACTGTACGCAGCCTGAGCTGAAGTCACTGAAGATTTAGACAAGGCCTGGAGCTGGGATGCATCCAGACTGAGAAGAGTTAAAAATCTTCTACAGAGAACACTGCTCCTTCGACAGTGGGTCACAAAAACGACATACTGGACAAAACAGCCTCACAAGACTAACGCAAAGCTGGCTTTGTTGCAACCTGCACATAAAGCAGAGTTATTGCTGACATGAGACTCTTGAAGGATTTACTAAGCTTCCATCTATCATGATAACTGTGTACACACTAGATCTCATTTTAAGCCACTTTGGGTTACAAAAATATTGTGACCGGGTTATGACTTCCTTCAAAAGCTCAAAAAATCCTCACATAGCATGTTCAGCAAGTGAAAAAAACTTTAATAACACTGGATACCACCATAAAATACTATTTCAAATTATGCATTTTCCCAGCAGCATATCTGTTTATTTATTCCCCTCTTGCCCTTGCACACGGGCTCATGTCATCTTAGCGGAAGCTCAGAGTGAGAATTCTGGGATTTCTGAACCTGGGAGCAGATAATCAGGTTTATGCTAAAAGGTTAGGAGCGCTGTTTCTGGTTGGGTGAGGTAATCCACGAGGGTAAAAAGGAAGTTTAGGACTGCCCCTTTCCCCCCTCTCTAAAATAACAGAGGCAGTGAGTTCATGGATGAGGTCAGGTTGCCCATAGCAGTCCCCGCTGTGCCCCAATAATCCAGTGTCTCCCTGTCTCTGACCTGTCTCTGTGCCCATGGACCCCTGATGAGATAGATAATCCGGTCATGAGCACCTGTGGTGCAACAATGGGAAGATCTGGGTTGTTTTCTTGCTTTTATCAAGAAGAACAGGTCAGTGGAAATCAGAAAATGTTGTGAAAGTGTTTGAATGTACTTGAGTTGGTAATTAAACTAGTTTTAAGACTATGAAATCTTGCCACTGAAATCACCATGCCTCTGATAAGAAAGCATATTCTTGTATACTCATAAAAAATGTATTCAAAATATAGAACAATCTATTCTGCTTTTCCATAGAGAACCAATGTATTGATCAATCACAGGACAAACTATATGTTGAAATGAGAGGACCACTGATAAGCCAGTTTCTACTGTTTTGCAGTTACTTTGTATCAAATTTTATCAGCTGCAAGAACAGGCAGTACAATATAAATGCTGGATGACTTTGTATCAAGTCATTCAGTGCTATAAATTGGCATAGCCTGGATGTATGGATAAGTTTCAAGTCCAGTTGGATTACACTTGGTATGTTCCTTTTGCACCTTTACTCCTTCCTTCTGAATCAGCTTCAACCGTGAGTCTGAGGGTGTGTGGCTGTGTTTGAGTACATTATTACATGAGTGGATGTCTGAGATTTCACATACTTTCCGTCAGCAAGGTTGAGAGTCCGGAACAGAGGGTAGTCCTCCGGGGCTGGCTTGCCAGTCTGATCCTCATACAGGAAGACAGGTGAGCGTCCCACTTCCACGCCCAGCTGCTGGACTCCCTGCTTGTTGTAAATGGACAGCAAGAAGGACTGGAGGCCGGACTTGGGGCGCACTGTGGTCAAGATGGAGAAGTCCTCAGGAAAAACACCTCCTGCACGGCCAAAAGAGGAGGGGTAGAAGAGACAGGTGAATGGGTTAGAGTTATTGTGACAGAGGACACTTCCAACACAACTGACTAGTTAAAAACTATATAATCTATGATACAATATTTTGATTACTATCCATTCATTTCAATGCAACAAGGCCTCAGCTTCAGTTTTCTCATTTAAAGTAATCACCAATTACTTTTTTTAGTTTGTAAAAACTTCTTTTATCACACTGTGTCACTGATGTACATAACACTATAATGATGTGACCTACAGCCACTTCACAAAGGGGCTTTTACATGTCTTCATTTAACCTTGGTAGATGTAATATATAAAATTTGAAGACATACTTAATTTTGTTCTCTGTGTGAGGCACATCTATAACAATGTTTTGCGCCTCCAAGAATACAACACCACCATGCATCATCTAAGTTCTGAGTCTACAGAAATAGCTACAAGCTACAAAAATCAGTTACATGCACAGAATTCTTGCAAAAGTTATGTTCTTTGTATTTATAGGCTAGACTTTTTATCTAAAAGGTTTTGGAGAGACAGAGAAACTAAGATTTTCTAATAACAATCAGAGCAGTCACAGAGTTGAGACACAATCAAAAGGAGAATCCACTGTGAAAAGACACCTTTGAAACACACTAAAAACACCAATTTACACATGATAGTTGAAAGAGATTAAAGGTTGCGAAGTTTATCTTACCAGGGAATAACTGCGTGGTGGGGGCACTGATCTGGACCTGCTTGGCAACTCTGTAAGATGAGTCCGGCTTTGATGCTCTTCGGTTTGTGCAAAATCCTGATGTTTTCGTCACTCCTTCGGGGTAATTTTGAAATTCTAATACTTTTAGCACATCCACTGGCTCTGCTGATCAGGGAAGCAGATAAAACAACAGTTAGGTCATAGTATTGGTTTTTGACTGCTTGGTTCATCACCATGAACAGCACATGGATGGTGGATGACAACAGTGAACATTATATGCATGCTGTATCAAAGGATTTTATTTTCAGTTTGTTATAGGGTAGGTTAAATACATGCAAGTGTCCTAGTCCGGTTCCGGTAAATAAACACAGGGCAGTGATAGAGACACTGCATGATTCAGGTCAAAAGAGACAGGGAGGATTAACCCAACTTAGGCTGTGGAACACTTCACATGATGACCATCCCATATCAGTAATGATAGTTGTTTCTCTGTGTCATCAAAATGGCACCATGACACCTTTGCCATGGTATCATTGACACGATACACCGTATCTATGATTAACTTAGGCCTTAAATAACATTCAATAACCTTTACTCAAAGATCAGCCCCCCCAATGAACAACACGTCTCAACAGTTAAGTTAGGAAATGCTACCTTCCTGTGGCTCTACAGGCTCATCTGACAGGAAATGTCTCTGTCAAGGCCAACCAAAGAGCATAATGAACAATGTGCCAACAGAGATCTAGTTCTATAACACCTGGATAGGTTTACCTTGATAAGGGTCACCAGAGGCTCTCTGGGTTTTTCATTCTCTTCAATCTGATGCACTTTACATAAAGGAGCCTGTGTGGCCTGATGGTGCCCATAGAGATCCATGGGAAAGCATTATAATTATGCCTCTTCATCAAAACACCCTCTCAGTATAAAACAGTAGCTTGGTGAACATGATAGGGGAGTGACCAAAGTGCTGCAGTATACTGACCGCCTGTTCATGGGCCATTTCTACCTGGGAGATGTTCGCAAGGTCCAATAAAATGTACAAAGTGTACAAAATGAGACCATAAACATTATTTACATGCCTTATTTTCTAACAATACAATCCATACTTAACAATGCAAATGTTATTCTATTGTTATAGATCATATTGCTTTAAGAGTTCAATGGACATATAGTAAGTAATATCTAATATATATTGAAATAAAAATGGGTGCTCTCTTCATTCCACAGAGCACAGCAATATCTAACTAAAACAAGCAATACAATGGCAGATTGTTAAATGTAATAACACTAATCTGTTTTTGTGGGGTAAATAAGCATGCCAAGGTGTCTGAAAGCATCAGCAAGCCTTTTCTGACGGCTCTAAAGCCTCTGTTTTGGTTGGCAAGTAGAGGTGAAATCACTCTGAAAGTTTCTTTAACTTCTTGATACAAGGGGATCTTAAAAAAATGTCACTCTCAACACTCTCTGGTCAACATTCCAGCTGTGGCAAGGAAAAGCAAATCAAGAGCCTGGTTCATTCTGTTCAGAAAAGCATGTGGTTTAGGGACAAGACCCTGTTTCAACTTGAATCTATTTCTTCTGAACATGAAGAAAACAATATGAAGCACTGCTCATACAGGTGGTTTGTACAAGACCATCAGACAGCCGGTGCTGATCACACTGCTATTTGAGCACATTATTCAGACTCGGTAGACAAAAATCCTCCTGTTACTGTGAGTTTGTCCCATTCAAAATATTCATTCAATGTGTTCCGTTGCTTGCCTTCCAGAAAAATTCAATCCTTAAGTTTTCTGTGTCACTTTATCATGCTGAAGGCATTTTCAAAGGGTCTGGCCTACATCTGGTCTCCTTAGCACCTTATACAACACTTGCAATGGACCAGATGCACATCATGATGACAGCAAAGAGAGCTGGTCTGCTTCAATCCATTGTACAAAACTCTGAACTGTACGCTGTCCAAGAATAAAACAAATGACTGAAAAAAGAAATCTACAGAACTCCACCAGCAGGTCCTTTCACAAACATCATCCACTTTTATTCTCTGAAAAGCAACCTGAACCTGAAGGCAGAAACTGTATGTCCCTCTAAGGGAAATTGGGTGAAATGATTGAGCTCAGTAAGAATAAATGAGCGTCCCAAGTGTCAGCCCACCACAATCCAACTCACTCCCATTTCAACAGAGGACATAGAGGAAACAAAGATAAGCAAAATTATATAAAAACATTAGAAAAAATGTGAAGTTGAGAGCAAGATCAGCAAACTGTTACTCCGTAGGAATGCCATCACTGAGGACAGCTTGGCCTTTTTTGGAGCTTGTGAGGATGAACCAGCTACTTACTTTGGAGAGTGAACTGAGGACCTCATTGTGAGTTCCTGCAGAGTTGCTTTCAGTTCAAACTCCAGGACTCATATGTTCCAGATGTGGCAATTTGGCCAGGCTACGACCCTCACACAGAGGTGCTGAGAAAACGTCAATACTGGCCAATCCATTAAGGTGGCCAAATGAGTGTGCACAGGTTTTAAAAGAGTGCATCTGATGAGCTGGTGTGAGTTTGCCCTCTGGGCTGAGCAAACAGGCCATATAGCTACCAGCAGAACTCAGGTGGCATGGAGGGACTGACGTTCCTTAGTCTGGAGAAGAGAGAAAATTCTAGCCAACCGTAAGATCAGGCACATCAGCCTCTATTGCTCAGTTATTGGATCATCCAAATATCATTACGCAAATTGCAGAAGCATGCAGGGAAGGGAGGAGCAGTATAACACATCACCATAAGACATAGATCGTCTAATTTGATATCATCTCCATCATGTTCACAGGTGTACATTGATGTAAACAGTGTGATCCAAGAAATAACATAACACCATTCTTCGGACAGAGGCCAAAAAAAATCTGCCTCAGCTCATCCTTTATCACATAGTATGTAAGACTTGAGTACACTGATATCATAAATCCTTCAGCTGTGTCATTTTCAGCCCTTACATCTTTACAGAAAGGGGAAATTGACTGGTAAAGGGAGGAGGACCTTTTCACCTGCAGCTCCCTGAGACTCTAATAATATCTTCAGCCAGAATGTCTCTCTCTATATATCCCCCCCTCTCTCCCACTCTCCCTCTCTCCTTCCTTTAACTTCCACCACGCTGCCGGCTAAAACAAGACAGCTTTATGCTGGTGTCATACCAAAGAAACTTCACTGAGACCTACCCAGTTTTTCAAAGCATTTTTCCCTCTGCTCTTCCCCCCTTGCTTTTCCTCTCATTAACTCCTTTTACTGTATGCTTCCATATGAATATCAGAGCATGTAGTGTTTAAACCTTTTTCTAAATCCAAACAGGTCATGTAATAGAAAGAGAGATCTCTTGAAAGCCACTGTGATCATCCCCATTTCAGAATTTGGGTTTGAATTTGCAGTTATAGCACAATTTTGAGTTGCAGCTTTGTGTGGAGGAAGAAAAGCTCATCTCCTAAATGATCCAGCAATGACTATAAATATGTGACAACTACACAGCAAGGAGCTGATTAGCTGATGTTCCCGGTTGACCACATTAGGGAGAGGACTCTGAAAATACTAGCTTTGTCTGCTGGAATGCACATCTGAGCCTGCGCCCCGGGGGCTGAGAAAACGTGTCTGTACACTGCTAGATGGAGAGGGCACCCTGCAGAAACAGCTTCAACTGACTGAGACCCCGGAACACAGAGCCTGCAGCAGCATACTTAAGATTTTAAAAAAGAGGCAGGAGTTGGTGTGATTGGGAAAGTGAGATTTTCAATCTGAAGTTCAATTCCAGTCCAGTGTCTTCTGAACTATCTAATCCTAGCAGGAAACAAATGACTGTCAAAGGAGGAAAAGTTAACTGGGTAAATTAACAAAAATCAACAAAAACTGATTTGTGCCATAGAAATTAAAAATGCAATGAAACTGCATTAACCCATTTTTTGTGATTTCTTGCTTTAACTTCACTAATTATTTGGTTAAAGGTTGAGACATTTAACCGCCCTTGTGTTTATGAAACCTTTTAGCATAAACTAAACTTTTATTTTAAAAACAAGACTGAATTTCCATCCTGGAAAATTGTCATTATGGAGATACAAGATGCATCCTAAATCTCTACCTTTATCTGTATGCAACAATAAATCCTTACAGAGTTGTCAATAGGCCAAGGTGTGAGGCCTATGCAATCCTGAACCCTGTGACTTGTGGCCATTACGACTGCAGGCTAGGCCCATATGCTGGCTTGCTCTTTGAAGGCTCTGAAATCATAGGGAAGTGCAACAAGGACCATCATCAAATAACTGCTCAGTAGTTAGAGGGGAAGCATTCCCACCGCTCACACAACACAGCCTTGTCCTGCAGCCGACCAAACATCTAAGTGCAAAGTTGAGGGGAAGAGCTGGGCATTGGGGGGGTTGCACGAGCCAGCTTTTGGGCTTCAGTGTGGACCAGGGCAGTGTGGAGATAGGGTGAACCTGCCTGACCACTTAGCCCCCTGCAGACCCAGAGGGGCTTTGCACTGACAGGTCTGAGATCCACTGAGGCCTTTGTGAAAAAAACACTTCACTGCTATGTATTTATTATAACACTAATTCTGTACACAGACAGGACATCCTTATAGCTGCAAAAAAAAATTAGTGCGCCTCATAACCTTCAATTAATCATCTATTCTGGATAGGCTATCCTCCTCTTCACATGGCAGGATTACATCCACTGAATTCATTTATATTCATACAGCACTCCACAAAATCACACAACTCAAAATCCCATCAGCCTGACTCGAAATATAGAGTATTCACTAAGGAGCATCGATGGTTCCTGTACAATTCAACATTTGTAAGTAACATGTTATCAAAGTCCAAGTCTGACAACTGTACAGTGTCATCTGGCTGAAATCCACCCTGCTAACCGTGTCCACATCCACCTAGCGGACCACAGTTCAAACAAAGAGCTTTCTTTCAGCTTAAGTGAATCTTAAAAAGCAGGGAACGCTGCTCTGTTTTCCTGATCTCTATAAGCACATACCAGCGGCTTAGGATGAATTTAATTAGGCGAGGTGTTTCATCTTCGGGGCGGACGCTTTCCATTCATGCGTAAAAGTAGCCCGCGGTAAACGTGTGTTAATGAATATAGTGTTTGGGCCAACAAAATATGTGCACCTCAAGTAATCATCCCCTGAGAGCATGTACTGTTTAAGTTGCCTCTAGAACAGGGTTTAACCGTACACTTCACTACAGTAGTGAGCAGGTTAGTTTCACTGTACCTAAGCTTTTTGTTTCATGGCTTCCACATAGCGCTCAATCATACAGGTACACGGGCTAATCTCGCCTTGCTGTTACTACTTTGGTTGTGGAACAGGGAAAAAACACATGTAAATTTAACTACGAAGCAATCATGACGCCGCGGTGTCCAGGTAAATCTGTTAATCCCCCAATCTCCATCATCAGTTACCGAGTTTTCCCAGCCGATCACCGCTCCGTCCCCTTTCGGCCAGATAAAGTTCATTAGAGACGTTTGGTCCCTAATAATCTTACCTGCGCTGACATTGGTAGCCTGTAGAACCAGGGTTAAAGTGATGAATGCGGTTACAGTGGAATCCATAAGCCACCTTTTCGTTTTCCACCTTGTGGACCACCTTTGCATCTCCATGGTCGGGCGCCCACAAGTGAATAAAACTTTTGGGCGACTTCAGGTGATTTTTAATGACGTCCCTTCCACAATCCCAAGTGATGATGGAAACTGTCCTACAAAAAAGCCATAAGTGAGGAGCTTTAGCCTCTTCTCTCAGCCACACCGAGGCCCCCGATCCTCCTTCCCAGTGCCCAGCCTTCACAGTGAAGGTAGTCGGGCTTTAACCAAAACGCAAAGAGTGCAGTCGGTACACTTGGTGAGTCCACGGACAGGAGGGCTGGGCAAGCTCCACAAACCGGAGCTACGATTACAGGGAAATGACAAGGGAACCAGCCCCCGATTAGCAAATCACGGGGCTGGAAATTCTCCTTCGGGTCCACCCATTAGGTCTGTAATGCGTCCCCAAGTCTCTCCCGAGTGCGTCTGAGGAAAGAGGAGAAAAAAATAAAACATTGACAAAGTTGGAAGGGTTGAAATGACAGCATTGTGCATGCAGGGTCTTTCTATAATACTGATAATATCCTCAGTCCACTAATCTTACACCGCCTGAGCTGGGGCACACAACTGCTGTTATTTGCAGCATAAATACAGTATTTAGTGAGCAAAAAGATTTCTAGCAACTCTTTTGGCATGACCTACTCTTCCATGAGTCCTCCCTGACAATAAAAGATACACTTTAAAAAAGCATCTCAACCTTAACAAAATCAAAATCATAGTAGCCAATGAAATACCACAAATACAGAAAATTACAACCACACATAAATATACACAAACAAACATGCAATAATCATATAAAATGAGAACAATAATTATGAGCTTAATTAGCTTGACATTGTGCAAGTAAATCAGTGCAGTTTAGTGGTGTATCACTGTGCAGACTGGATCAACTATATTCCAGGTGGTTGATAGTTAGTATTAACTGTACTAACTAACTAACTGTATTACCTGTCACTATTCCAAACACTAATACAAATGTTAGTTAGATATAAATTGCACAGACTTGAAGAATCTATGTCATGGCACACTGAAGTTGTTCTGGTGACTCATGGTGGTCCAAAAACTTTACTGATACTTCATGTTGGTTTTCACTTTTGTTTGTCACCCATTTATGTACTCTAAGAGCTGGAGAGATATTAATAATGTATAAAATATATATATTTTGACCTTTTATCAGTGAGTCATGTAAGAAAATACTCCCTGAATGCAGTTAAAAAACATGATCCTATCAAGACATTTTATTTTATTTGATAATTCTATTATTCCTTTTTTTGACTTCACCATATTTTGAATTAATTCCTCATTTAAATGCCAAATAAATATATCAGAGTTTCCTTATCACTGAATTGGTCTACAGGTTCACTATGCCTTTAAAATCTGTCTGCGCTGAGAACAAATGTAATCATCTGCCAAACGTGTGAGCTAACTCCACTTGTTCCCAGTGGTTTCCCCTGTTTCAAGAGTTTTCTGCAAATGACTGTGTGAATATCCTGAAATAAGACACAATAAGGCAAGCTGATCAAAACGCACTTTTGGACAAAGAGTGATTGCAGGGGGATGAAGGATACCAGGGTTCCTCATCTAATGGACTTTTAGAAGCAGGGGTCAGTCCAGAAGACAGTTGCTCCTTGTATCTCTTGGCTCACTCCAGTGAAGGCATGGATCCTGACCAGGCTCTGTCTGTCAGCCAGCTCGTCCTTCCCAGCCAGCCAGACTCAGCCTGTTTCCAGCCAAACAGTATCAGATGCTCTTCCTGGATGCCCAGTGGCAGAAAGCAGAGCCATTTCTCTGGGACGAATTGGTGTCTGGGCAGAAAAGGTTTCATGCTACATCTCATCCTCTCATGGTTCAGAGAGCAGGGGCAGTCATTCCCAAAGTGGGCTCCAGTGTCTTCCATGGGTTCTTGTTGCTGTCCAATTTTACTAGGGACTACCCCTAGTAAAATTAGTAAAAGATTACTTTACATTTTGGTTCACAGGAAATGATTCTAATTAAATAATGAAGACCTGCTTGCCATTGCTTTGGCTTTTCTAGTTTGTGGGAGGTTTCACTCTCTTTACTAGTATCTCCCAACGTACCAATTCTTAAAAAACAGTCAGAAGTGCACTTCAAAGGAGATATTAGTAATGGTGAGGCAGTCAGCAATGGGTAATGCAATTGAAAGATGCTAGGGTGACAGCAGCAGATGGTAGCCTCAGGGATAGTGAGGCGTGCATATGATTTGAAGTTTGCTGGTTTGATTTCCTGTTGGATGGGGAAAATCTGGACAATGAGCAAGCCACATTCCCCTTCATTCAAAAAATGCTTGAGTACACTTGCCACCAAATAAACCACAATTCTTCTGTTAGAGGTGCACTGTGACCAGCAGTGGATGACTATAATATACAGTGTTGGGAGGCTTTCAGGTATGTAATCAGTTGGGTGCAAGACCAATTCTGCTATGTCAGCCAAGACAGAGTAACTGCAGTGCTTTTAGCAGCAGCAGCAGCAGCAGTTATAACTTTATTACTTGTAGCAGTATGCACGAGTTGCTACCTCAGTAGTAGCATGTACAACGATAGCGTTATATGGATAAATGTTTTAGATAACCTTGATAAGGGACTGCTGTATGAATCAGATGTACAATTCAAAGTGTCACAGTAATGTACTGCACAGTGGACATTTCGACTCATTAACCTAAATTCTTTTCATTTTAGAAGAACTTCAGCTTTGTGACAATCAATTAGGTTTGAACAGCTGATTAGTAATAATTTGTAATCATTAAATAATTATAAAAAATGTTAAATCTGTGTGTAAAACATATAGACTGTCTCAAATATTCTCCCATGATTACTGCCAGCATGTGCATGTAATTGTTAAGAGCTGTGACAATAATGACAATCAGCCTTTGTCCAAAATTGTTACTGTCTCCACTAATGAGATGGCCCAAAAACCAACAGATAACCAAGCCAACTAACTGCTACCAGACAAGTGATGAATAATTTCTCTGGCAATACAGTCTACTCACTTACTATTGTAGCAGTTACAATCAGTGATTCTGTACAGTAACTTGTGTTTTTTAAGTCCTACAGTGAGTTGCTGTGTATCAAGTTTTGGACTGCACCAGACTTTTGGTATTATACTGCTGCCATTTTTTGGGACAGGGGTGCTTATCCTTCCTGCTGCACGTTTTTGGGCCTCAAAAAGCAAAAATTGAGAGTTTCTAACTGCTTGTGATTAATCTAGATATTAGAGCTACTAGCTAGAGCCACTTCACTTTAACTAGCTCTAGCTAGTAGCTAAAGCTAGCTCTAGCTCGAACTAGTTGAGAGCAGCTGTTCCCCAGCCACCTCCCTTTGAAGGTGTTCTGGGCATGACTGATGGGAAGACAAGCTTGGGGCATACACTTGAGGACCATCCAGGATGAGATGGAGCAAAGAAAAGGACGGCTCTATTTGTTCTTTTATCCACCAATGACACAAACCAGGAAACCACCTAAAAAAGTTGATGGGTAGAAAGAGTAGACGCAAACTATGTAAGATTTAATAAAGACACAATGTGACATCTTTCAAACAAAATTCAGTGACAAAATATGTTGTTGGTCCATGCCCTCACCAAAAACGACACGTACCTATAAGCCTTTTCTGAGCTGACGCCATGATCGACAGGGCGATATTGCCATTTAGAAAATAAAAAACATTTTCTGATCTTACTTCACTATGGTTTTGATTAGGCTTAGGCACAAACCGAACTTGGTTAGGGAAAGACAATGGTTTGGTTTAAAATAAGTACTTGGTTAAGGCTAGAGGAGACCTTCATCATCATGGTTACAAGAATAAACACCTGGCTACATTTGACTGTCGGAAGGAAATGGATCTCCCATGTTAAAGTCCGTTGTTTTGTTGACCCATGCATCCACCCCCGCCTCCCCCTCTGCGAACTTGGCTCTATAACAACGACACCTGACGTCCTCCTTTGCTCCGGATGGACAAGAGTCATAATTACTACAGCCGCTAGCCTTTGTTTCAACATTCATTTCTTTAATACAACAGACACCTCACAAAAATCACTGGCTTCAGACTGCATGCACCTTTCTTTATGAATGAAAACTGAGGGAAAGCAGCTTTTACTGAGGAATGCAAAACCTCAAACAGATTAAGAGGGGTTTAATGCCTCAATGTTTTGACAATTACCAGCGCACTGTTACATGTTGTCTATATATACATATGGCCAGGCCAGGAATGAAATCAGGCAAATAAAAATCGAGTGCCTAAGAGCAGCCACACAATACGCTCCACTGTTGAAATGCATACAGCTTTATTATTTAGACTAAATACTGTATTTAGAGAACCAGATGGACCAACTAGATCAACCAAGACGGACCTAATAAGAGGTTGAATAGAGGAATGGGTCATGAGATAATAATCATTTAACACAGGTACAATTATGATATCAGGAAAGTATGTTGTGTTATTGGTGTATAGGAGCTGGAATCAATATCATTAACATCTTGCAATAAATACTCAAAACCAGTGAAACAACCGCTCAAGAACTTAGCAAGCCGCTGTTGCTGTTTTAATTCACTACAGAAGGGGCAGAATGCAAATCCGGGTCAGGATCCTACAGCAACTGAAAATCGTTGTTGACAGAGTATTTTGGATAGCCATTTGGCAAAGCCTCAGTGCAACAAATGAACTAGGGAAGCCAATGACATTTTTAGAAAAAAACACACAGGACCTTAGTGCTATAAAAAGAGACCTGGATTCAGTATCTGATATTTATTTTAAATATATGCTGTTAAACACGTTTAATGGGTACCGTATAAATGTTAAAATGAGAATAGTTCTTTTACTTGCTATGAGTTTTACCTGACATGGTATCGAAACACAAGCACTTTTCACAGGCACACTCGAGCCAACCACCCGCCACTGTCTGTCACTGTTTACACACTGTGCAGAGGGGAGTATAAAGGGCTCTTTCTCCACACTCACTCTAGTCCTCTGTGTAACACAAACAAGAAAAAGTTCCTTCACTTCACTAACATTATTCTTGGCTACCACAGTATTTCATAAGAATAAATTCACTTTATAATCTTGTATTAATTGGTAAGTTAAGTCATCATGGGACTGAAGCGCTTTTATTAGAAGCCTAACCCGATTTTGGGTAATTTGAGGTAATCTGTGGAAAGCCAGGGCTTCATTTGTTTGAAGGTTTCTATGCCAAGGTTTTGGGATATATTTTTGCCATTGAAATGATCCTTCGTTGTCATACACAGCACCCTGCCAGTGCCAACCATGTATTTTCAGTGTGGTCTACCAAAATTAACATCTGGCTAAATGCTGCCTCCATTTTGAGACAGAACATGCAGGCCCAAGTTATACAATTATATGGAGATGTGTCAGTGGAGGGCTTGCTGCTTATTTTATTTAGATAAACACACAGAAATAAGACATGAATAGACCTGTGCATGAGCTGCAGACCTGAGTACGGAGATTTAATCACTTGTGATATCAGACTGTCATGCTTAATTTACAGAGCTATTTGTGTGTTACACATCATTTACAACAGTACTGCACTGCAATCTGTGAATATAGAGCATGTCCTGGTTTTGTTTCAGCTGGTATTTTCTTTGATTTCATAAATCTGTTCCAAACGTTTAGCTACTATCCAATACAGTACTTTCTTCAGTATTTGACCAAATGTTTATGGTTTCACGTGTCCTTAATCACCAGAAAAGGGCATATTGAGCCTGTTTACACTTGGTTTTAAGATGTGTTTCGGTGATCCGAAGACAAGTGGACAGGCGAGACACATCGCCATTCACACCTGTGTCTATCATGCGTCTCCAAGGTGTCCAGCTGACCACTTGTGTCCAGATTTTGTTACTGCCTACGTTATTACATCACCCTGTCGCCAGACAAGCAACAGGTTTGTTTCACATGGGATAGCTAAGAAAACAAAAATGTTTCAAGAACTAATATACATGTACGGGCTATTCCAACTGTAGAGACTGGCAGGACAAAGTCACTTGCACCTTGCAAAAGAAGGCTGGGCAAGACGCATTGGTGATGTATTTTCCTGTTACGTCCTTGTTGGGGACGCGTATTTAGCACTGTCCACGTGTGCTCCGATCGCCCAAGACGCATTTTAAAACCAAGTGTAAACAGGGTCATTGTCTCTTATATATAAATCAATATCTGATTTACAAATTGTGATGGTTGTGCTCTAAAATTCTGATTTAAGCATTCAGATATAAGATGAATGTAGTTTGCATGCAGGGAAGCTACTCCAAGTGTGTTTCACGGTTCAAGGTCCATTTATCACGCTACACACATAAAACATATAGAAATATTTAAATTAGAATAGAATAAAATAAAACAAAACACTATATACAGTTACTTATATACATACAGTATGCACCTACACATGTATACACACACAAAGTATGTACGGTATGTGCAAGAAGAAATACTTTGTGTTTTTAGTGATTTATGTTTCTGTCGTTCACACTGATTAAAGCCCACAGTTCCCATGCAGAGAAAAAAAAAAAAAGTATGTTGGGAACTGAAGTCAGCCTGGCCTGGGCTACAGGTGTTCGTAATGGGAAGCAGCCTGATTCTACAGCACATGAGAGAAAGGAAGCAGCAATCTTACAGCCAGACATGCAACAAGCCGTTTATGTCTCAGAAAGTCAGGAATGTCCTTCTGTCTGAGCACATTGTAGCTGAGAGGCATCTAAAGTGATGGCTTCAGCTGATAAAAGTATAATTTCAGGGCTGCTGTGATGTTCCTATGTGAGATGACTTGATAATTACTGTTTTATTTATGCTGTATGAAGCACAGTATGCCATATTGAGGAATAATGACAGCTGGCATTCAGATCTCCGGCGAATTTGTCTTAGAAAACCGAACAAGAATCAATCTACATTTTTGGCTCTGCCATTTGTTTTAATACTTTTTTGGCGCGTCAACCTCGTTTAAAGAACTACTCTCCACTTTGTGCTAATAAACCTCTGTCAGTAATTTACACAGCAATTTTCAGCCATAACAAAAATTTTGTTTTAGTTTAGTTTTAGAAGTTAATGGGGCTTTTGAAAGTTTGCAAAATTGCTGTGGGGCACACCACGATAACTCTATGTGATAGCTTCACGGACAGTTTGAGTGCAACACCAATTTCCCTCCCTTAATAGAACAATTTATCACCTACTGCGCAGCTATGCTTTCAGTCAATCCTAAAAAGGTGAAGGTAGAGCTGTACGTTCGCACCACCTGGTCGGGGTGGATCTCCAGTGAGCCCTCAGGACGAAAATGCAGAGGTAGGAGAGTTGCATGACCTTGGTATGTGAGGCTGCGGCTGTTAAAAAACAGACAGCAGACATATTCTGGAGCAAATATACTGTACACCCTCTGTTGCACCATCCTTATTACAGGTGGCAAGGTGAAAGTTAGAGGTCCACACTGTGAATATAGTCTGTTGTAACAATGATATAATATAGTTGGACAAGGAAGAAGACTTTAGTAAAGGTCATGGCAAAATGGGCTTAGTTGGCCAGATGGTGGGCTGTTGACTGCAACAGGGGTGAAGAAAGCAGGGAATCACCCTGGCTGAATGGGAAGATAGAGGGACTACTGTGAAGTGACGGTGGGTGGCCTCAACCAGCTCCAAGCCTGTGTGTGTGTGTGTGTATGTGTATGTGTATTGGTGGTCTAGGACATTTGTAAAGCAACAAACCTTTTGATAGGTCAGTGAAGGAGCCATCTATCATGACTCCTGCACAGGCAGATTTATGATTCAACCAGAACCTGGGCTTAAGCGTTCACACCAGCAGCACAGAATAGCCGTACACTCACATTAAAATCATTGACAAGTTAATTTGTCAATAAATGTGACAGTTAACTGGATAGTATTAGTATTAGACAATTTCATATGAAGACTAAATTTACAGTGTGGCTATATCTTGGATATAGCTCTCGGAGGCTGCAGTTTGTGGTGCTGTCGAACTGTATTGCATTATACTGACAGGTGTTTCGATTATTTATATTAATGAGGGTTGGCTGAATAACAGAAATACCTCTATGTATAATGCAATACAGTTCAACAGCACCACAAACTACATACTGACTGTTGTAACATAAAATGTATAATATTTTTATACATTCAATCTTGTTATAATGCAGTTATAAGACACTGATAAAGTGCCACAGCAGCAACACATGTTACCAATATAGAGCAGAGGTTTGCTCTTCTTAGCCGACTGACTAAAATCTTCTTTCTTCCATTTCCTGGTTTGCTCTGTGGGCAGTGGAAGTCAAGCCTCATTCACAGAGCTCCTTTTCATATGTCTCCGTGTCTCCCTCCCACCCTGTAACTGAGTTGTTGAGAACTGCCCTGACAGCATGCAGTGTGCACCCACAGGGGTGGCACTGAAATACTGTGGCCCCTAAATAGAAGCCCATAAGGCAGGGTTCACAGACTGGCTGAGTGATGCACTGTAGGAGGTATACTGTATGTCACTATTCATATTACAAAATGACAGGGTGTGTGCGCTACTGTAGGCATTTGATGTGGTGGAGTTTGGATGCACGTTTGATGCAAGTCTGTCTGTCTGTGACTGCCATATAGCTTTTAATTGTAAGGGAGCATACAGTATGACCACTACTATACCAAGCTTTTTTCATTATCTTATTAAGGCCCTTGTTCCTGTAAACCTTCCTTAAACGACCCCTCCAGTCATGTTTGCTGTTTCAGCCCATACACTGTATCCTACATGCTGATCCATGGTACTGAGTAATTTTCCCTTCACAGCTCCGTATGGCTCTAAAGCTGCTCCAAAGACTCTTTTTAAAGATTGTGTCCAAACTAAAAAGAACACAAAATCACTAGTTTATACAACTGAATCTATAAGTCGCCAAATATTTAATTTTGGGTTGTACTAGCTGCCTCCATTTGCAAATGTGTATACATGAAAAGCAGAGCCATTTTGTCACTGTAAAACAGCATGCTTGCCCAGCATACACTCCTTGAATGTTCTGTTGCACGCTGTCTGTCTGTTAAAAACTGAGAAGAATGGGGTTTTCCAACAGTGTGTATAAAAGACATCACTAAACGAGTAGCCATGGCTTGTATTAGATAGGTAGATGCTTTAACCTTTAACTCTGATGACCGTGTTATTTGTTTAGCATTGGACTTGGACCACTCAAAGTGCTTTGCAATACATGCCTTTCACCCCATTCACTCACACATTCATACACTGAACTGATTACATCCTGCTCATCAGGATCTAATCTAATACATACACACACATACACTGATGTATAGGGAGCAATTTGGGGTTCAGTAGCTTGCCGAAGGCCACTTCGAGCCACAGCCACCCCATAGCATTAAAATGTGCCACAAAATGTGCTCGAAAAGATAGAACATAAAATAAATAATGACTTGCTTTGAATTGCTCTACTTGTTTGTAGAGGAAAAAAAGAACACTTTAAATGTAGAATGATTATAAATGATAAAGACTGTTGTTTAGCAGCTGACTAGAATCTGGGATGTTGTAATTCCCAGAAACACTTGAACGCACCAAACATTTCCATGCAGTGACGACGCTGATGATATTTGCTGTGATGGATTACCTACTGTATGTCAGGCAGGTTACACGTTTCTGCAAGTTGGTGCTCATACCACCCAGTCATAACTTGTAACCAGTGGCTGCCCGGAAGATAGGAAAAATTCATCGGTTCAACATTTTTTTTATCACTCTAAACACCTACAACACACTTTGGAAAAAAGAGTAGTAGTGTGAAGTATGCTTAATTTGCAATGAACAGGATAAAACATACAGAAACACTGGCTGTAGACAAGCTTTGACTAATTAACAGAAAAAGATCCATTCGGTGAAAGTAAAAGATGCCTGTTTGAATGCATGAGCAGTGTGCAGGAATCTCCTTTTTTAACAAACTATCTGAGCAATTAAAAATGTTTACTTTGGTATTCAAATGGATTTCAACTTCTGCTTTGTTAACTTTAAAACCAATCTTTCCCAGGATTTTCTAAAAGTGACAAAAGGAACAAACTCGTGTCTGTCCCTCTACTGAATAAGAACATTTTAGCATGATGTATGTATGTATCAGAAATGGAATAACAACTACATGACAGTAAATTGTAGTGTTGTGGTTTTATGGCTGCCTTTGCTGCTTTGTAAAATATTACATAAATGGCAAAAACATGGACATATAGATCTTAAGTAAGACGAGACTACAGTAACAGTATACAGCCATGCTAGCTGCTCAGTGAGGATGTACCTTGGCACCGTGGTGCTTTGAGCAAAATGCTAACATCAGCATCCAACATGTTCAAAATGACAATGCTAACATGCTGATGGTGAGCTGTTTTACTGTTTACTATGTCCACCTTCACCATCTTAATGTAGCGTGTTAGCATGCTAACATTTGCTAATTAGCACTGAACACAAAGGACAGCTGAGGCTGATGGGAGTGTCATTAGTTTTGCAGATAGTTGGTACTGGACAAATTAAAATGTTATGCTTGGTTTAAGTTTAGTTTTATTTGTCACATATAATCATACTGGGTATAATCATAGTGACACCTGCTGATGGCACAAGATGAGAAGTCATTACAATCCATTAACTGTATGGGAATATGAATGTGTGTGCAATCAATGCAATAGTTTTCAGTCAAAATCCACAAATGTCAAACTCATGGTGGCACTACAGGAAAAGTAAGGGAATTACAACATCATTAGGATTAATCCTCTGGGCACTATGGATATCTGTATCAAATTTTATGGCTTTCCATCCAATAGTGAGATATTTTAGTCTGGACCAAAATATTGGACCGACTGACCGACCAACACTGCCATCCCTCGAGCCATGCTGTTAGCATGGCTAAAGATATAAGTAAGAAGAACTGGCAAAACTTGTTAACAACATATTTAGGGAGTAAGACCTGAGTTCTGCATTGAACTTAATGAAGTCTTTGCCTAGCTGACTGTGTTTCACTACATTAAAACTCACAAGATAATTTGGTTCCTTCGTTCCTGATTGTGTAATCAGTTCTGGTTTTGGCCATCAAATTCATTAACTCGCTGTCAGGGGACTGATTGAAAAAGGATATAGTGTCATGCTGCTGTTGTGTGCAGCTGCCCTGTTTGACCTTTGACCACTAAGGGAGTTTGGTGAAGAGGTCACAACGCAGCTCAAGACGAGTCATGTAGCGCTCACCTCCAGTCAGAGCTGCCTGTTCTGTGCTGCTTGTGCCTTCTTTTACCCTGTCAGGCTCTGGCAAGTTATCCAACACAGCCCCCCAAGGCGAGCTTTCAGTACAGACCCTTGGTGTTCAGGTATGCTGCGGAAAAGCATGTCGGAAGAATGGAGAGAGGGAGGGGGAGTTCAGTGAAAACCTTTGGTGATTAGACAAAATATTTCAGCTGTGTTTTTTACTTTAGTCATTATTAGCAGATGTACTGATGAAGCATTTAATTATACAGTTATTAATCCAGAAGGCTAATATTTTACCATCATATAACTTCTTCTTCTCATAACACATTAGTGCTTTAAAAGCTCGATTAAGCAAAGAGTTGCTACCTGCAAACCAAAAGAGACTTAAAGCATGTTTAATGTGTAAAACATCAAGGAATTCAATTAGATTTTAAGGAAATATTCCAATAACTGTAATAATGATTGCATTCCATTTACACATACCTGTTCCAGGACTCTGGTATAAACCATTTTCAAAAACGTTTTAACTTTTCATTGCAGAAACAGTACAGATGTAAGAAATTATTTTAATTACGGCTGTGTTCCATTTAAAAGTGCCAGTAACCCACATCAGAGCCAGCATGCACAATACCAAGAATACAGCCATTGTTAATGTTATTGGTTACACCTGCATTTAACAAGTCAAAAATGTCTTCCATGGAAAAGGTCAACTGTGCATACTAGCTAACCCGTAGAGCTTACTAATGCGCCTAAGTGTAATGTTAATTTCATTAGTTACACCTGTGCTCTTTTCCTGCTGTGACAAGTCAAAATGTCAGATATTAGAGCCACACATAACTTGCTTGTTTTAAAGCTCCATTATGCTAATTTTGTAGTAACGTTATTACCACTGAATCAAATGAGACCCTGAAACAAGATGCTAGTATTTGAAAAACCAACAAGAAACCATCACCCTAATGGACAGGTCTTTGTAGCTTTTAGCCACTCTCAACTTACAGTTGTAGCTAGTGTGGTTAACAAGCTAATTTTTATGTGTGCTGACATTTGCGTCTAACTGGAACAAGGCGGTGTGATAAATGTGTAAACAATATATAAGCTAGCTTGCCATTACAGTAGACAACTATAGCTGTGACAATTAGGACCTACTGTAGCTGTTAGCAGTTAGATAATGTCACACTAGCAAGTTTAGCCAAACAGAGAAAATGACATATTATTACGTTGCTGGAATATGATAAAGTGCAAATAGAGGTAGCTTACAGAGGAACTTACTCAGTATTTAACTTTTCTCGGTTTTCTTTTGGTTTATCTCTCAAGTACCCTCCATATCAAGATCCCCCCCCCNCCCCCCCCCCCCTTCACACACACCTGCACTTCATTGCTGCTTAATGTGCCTCCAGTCTTGCAGGTGATTGGCCAGCTGGTCTGACTGTCAGCTGAAAAATAAAATGAAAGCAACTGCTAACCAGTATGCTGTCTTAACTGTTGAATCACTGTTCTGGCAATTTTCAATTATCAGCAGTTCCAGTAGTAAAAACTAATCCAGTTTAAAATAAACCTAATGGGATTGGCCGGCTGTTACAATTACAATCCTTAGAAACAGGGGCGTAATTTACGGGGGGACACAGGGGACATGTCCCCTGCACTTCTTCAGAAGGCAGTATTGGAAATATAGACTATATAAAGATGGACGACATGGCAGCTCACCAAAAGTGAAGCCAAAAATAAAAATAAAAAATACATTTTTCCCAAAGACGGTTTCTGCCATTTTAGGTAGTTCTTATCACGCCGATCACTACTGCACAGACTCTGGCTCCAAATGACGTTACCAGTGCAAGATGGCAGCGCCCATATCCGGGATATTTTGGCTTAATTTTTGTACAGTGGGAGGAAATGGAGACGCGTCGTCCATCTTTATATACAGTCTGCTGTAGTACTGTGTACTGTACCCATCAGTTGTGACACCCAAATCATGTCTGTCAATGATGTCTAGCTCTTATGTAATACTGTGTTTGACCAGAAACATATGTCATTTGCTATGGTCATATGGTATTGAAATAAGCTAGTGTAAGCTAGTAGCTGCTCTGTTATGAGGATGTTCATTGTTTTATGGTAAAGCCAGTTTCTTTGAGAAAGATTGGAAGATGGAACTGATTTCAACCACTTTGTATAGTGTTGGTCAGTTTAAATCTATAACAGTGCATTATCTTTTATAAACTGATCACCATGTTTTGTATGTAAAATCCTAATATGTAAAGTAACTAGCAACTATACTTGTTAAATAAATGTGTTTTTGTACTTAAGTTAGAGGCAGGCCTTCTATAATTAAGGAATTGCAGCCAGCCAGTAGAGGTGGTGGAGACTAGCAGTCGAGACACAGGAAGTAGTGGTAATCGTAGTGTCAGATTCTTACATCCTCCCTACACTAGAATGATAGGATTGTGCTTAAATGGCCCTTTGACTTTAACCTCTGTATATCACTTTAACACTTTGTGGATTGTGGATGTTACTATGGGCCACAGGTGACTGCAGTAAAAAGATATTTTAAAGGATAAGCTAAGCATCATGATATACATATATCATGCATATCATGCATGATATATGTTAGCAGTGGTTTTGAGCAGAGCAGAGCTGCGACTGGAATCACTTAAAGATGTGAATGGTCTCCGTATGTGCAGTCTTTTGTTACCAATGCCATTGCACTCTCAGAGGGTACATTATGTGGCCTGCATAGATGATGTCAGAGCAATGTGGAACTTCTCTTTAGCTTTATTTTATTACAGAGATCTTTCTTGTTTGATACAACAGTAGCATGAAAGCAGTCAGTATCCCCTAGGTTTTACGTGTCAACAGCTCTGTAGCATGTTTAGGGGGGGTATTTTGTGGTAACGTCGGAATACACTGGAGATAAAAACAAGATTATACCTAATTGTTGTGTTACATGGAAAGTTCTCACCCAGACCCCAACAGCTGTGGCTTCATCACCAAAAACCAAAACTGTACAGCAACTACTGTTAAGCTTAGTAAAAGCAACTTCAAAGGGTGTACAATGTCCCCAGAAAACATCATTTCTCCTGAAGAAAAAGTGGAAGACGCCTGCTTTGTGCCTCCATTCACCATGTGGTCCAGTCGAAGCTCAGGGAGGTGCCCGTGCATTAGAGACATAATTAAAAGTTTGGAGAGGGCAGCTCGGCTGAACCGGTGGATTAGGGTGAGGTGGAGAGACCAAACATCAAACAGGATGGCGAAGCAGAACACAGGGTTCAAGACTCTTCAGTAAAATTGTGATTAAGGGATCTGAAATAGAACAGCTGTGTCCCAGCATACATTTTGGTTTCTGTGAAGAAAGTAGAGATCTCCATTGCTAACTTTATAAGTTGAAAGCTGTTGCAGTTTCAAGGATGGGTATGTTTGGCCCTTATTTTCACTGACGGGAAGCAAAACTACGCTGGATACCAGCTGACTGTACGTCCACAAAGCATGCAATCAATTGCTGAGTAGTAGTCTGTGTTGTCTTGAATAATGAAAATTGTCTTTCATGCTTGACAGCTTGTTTTTATTTCATTTGTGGGATTGCAAATAGATAAACTGCATAACCTCTTCACTGCAAAGCTCTCTGAGTGGCACTCCTTCAAACAACTTCATGCATTTGGCGTGAATTTACTCTTGGACCCAGACTCTCGCTAATATCACTCATCCTGTAACTTTGACCCTGAGCCATTACTCTGCAAATCCTTAGATGGTATCTCTCTGTGGTCGCTGTTTTTCAGTGTTCAGGTCTGCAGGCAACATTCCTCGCATTCTGCCTTTACCCTGGATCCCTGACCTCCCTTCACCCTCGGCAGTCTCCTTCCAGAGTGGGTGACACCGTGTTTGATACCTGCACACTTCTTACCTTTCCCCACCAAACCTTCCCCTACGTGGCCAGGAAGAGAGCAAATGAGTAAACGTGAACTGGTTCAAGCCTGTCCAATGAGAGTGCATGTTGCATTAACAGAGGTCCCTCATTATCATTAATCATAGAGAGCAGCTAAGGGCAGAAATGTGGCAACTCTGTTTGGTTTTACATGGATCCTAAAATGGAGGAATTTGGGGCTCAGTTTCACCTGTAGAATTACAGAAGATTGCTATCTTCTCACTCAGTTCGACAGTGATTGAAAACAGGATACAAGACTGATCTGAGTGCTGCTGCACCAAAATGAAGCTTGGCGTGACGTCTGCTGTGACTGTAGCTGCTCCTTGCTTCGTTTTGGGATGTCTGATGTCAGATCCAGGCAATTTTAAAAGCTGAATAATATAAGTTCACTGCATCATATTGTTGCGCATATTCTGTGCATGTTTGGGTTGATGCTGAACCTGCATGTCATGTAAACCTAACGGGCTGAACGGGCCATTTCCTTAACACCACCATCATTTAAATGCTTGCTGGGAAGTGCTGATTAAACAGAGACTACCCAACATTCATATTATTTTTGTCTTTGCCTGGACTGATCAGCTGTAGGGACTCCTGACAATTAAAGGTTCAGTACCTGAGATCCACTCTGCGCCATGATTATCATGCTATCCACAATACGCAGCTTTAAGCATTGTTTAGGTTTAAGGGCAAAACAGAAATTATTTTTTATTCTTTCCAAGGAGTTATTTCATTTAACAAAGAACGGCAGTGCAAACGTAAAAGAGGATGTACAAAACATGACCAGTCAGCTTTTCTTTTCCTTAGAAACAAAATCAGACAATAACAACTATCACATAAATTACAATGACAATGAAATTAGCAGCTTAATACCTACGACATGGCACATCTGTAGGCCACGTGAGTCTTCGATGCTCAGTTGGCTTCATGCAGCACATCTGTCAGCAGGATGGCTTTGTCATCCATTCCGACACGAGTTAAACACCATACATTTATGCAAGCCTTTAATGGTCTGATGTAAACAGCATGTCTGTTGTGACTGGTTGAAATATAACTCATACGTACTGTCAGCTTGGGGCATTGAGAATTGTGATTCAATATTCATGTGGGACATTTTTACCTTGTCTTTCAAGACAAAGTTGTCTTTTCGTAATCAGACTTGAGCACTTTTATTTTGTGACTTTTGTGACTTTCCTCCAGTGCCACCATGAGGTTGACATTTATGATTCAGAGTGAAATATACTGACAGCTATTGGACGGATTGCTGTGAAGTTTGCCACAGATATTTAAGGTCCCTGATGGATAAATTCTAATGACTTTTGTCCAATACTTTGGTTTATGACCTGCAAAACTAATGATTTTCCCACCAGCCTCAAAAGCCCTTTGTGTTTAGCGCTAAGTGGCAAATGTTAGCATGATAACACACTAAACTAAGATGGTGAACCATCACGGAGCTGCTGGCATGGCTGTAGACCCTTTATCCCTGTGTACAGCTAATTTTCCAATGGACCTCCTTGTTGGTGCCAGACAAGAGGGTTACTGGAAGACTTACGATACAGGCTTCCATTGATGTGACCGGTAACTGCAGGTGTGGCTCTGTGCTGGGTCTACTTTCTTGAACATCATCTTTCAGTTTTCTCCCATAAAGACTGATCTACGGTTATTGACCAATCGTGATCACTGAATAAAATAATAAAAATAAGTAATAGTAAAAGATCTAATTAAAATCTCTCTCCCTGATTTTCTCCCCTCATTTTTCAGGAGGGTCTCTCAATTTGTGGAAGTCACTGTTAACAACAGCTTACTTTGTGCAAACATATAAATAACCTATTCAAACAATTAGCTTGGCTCGTATGCTTCTGTAATCATGAATGCCTGGACTGAAGGATCACTGGCTGTGCAGACTTGAAACCAGTCGCTACGTTCTGGCATTCCACACCAATCCGAGAGATGGGCTTTGTCAAACACACACACATGCACAGTGTTAAACAGACAGGCAGGAAGAGGAAGGGATGTGGCCGCCTCTTCCTAATGTTATTGACAATATTAAAGCTAGCTGGAGTCACTGTTAAAGGAATAGTTCAACATTTTGGGAAACGTGTGAATTTCTTTTTTTACCACGAGTTAGTGAGAAGATTGATGCCTCTCGCGCATCTCTCCTTTAAATATGAGGCTGGGGCCAGCAGCCGCTTAGCTTAGCTTAGCATAAAGACTGGAAATAGGGGGAAACAGCTAGCCTGGCTCTGTCTGAGGGTAACAAAATTCACCTACCAGCACCTCTGAAGCTCACTAATTAACACATTATATCTCATGTGTTAAACAGTACAAAAAACAATGTGTGGGGCTATGTCTTGGCTATTTCTTTTAGATACAGTTGTTAAGAAAATACAGGATACTGGAGATGAAAATGCTAAAACTAAAAGTGAGTCCTAATAAGCCCTGACCTGTTTTCCAGTGAAATAAACCGAGTCTTGTCTGTGACATGTTTGCAGAGGCACAATGGAGGCATGATATCCTCAGGACGTAAGTTTTTCAATGCAGTTTCCATGCAGGCTGCTGGAAACACACACTATCCCACCACAGAGGCCCCCGCTGCCCATTCATTGCCCCAACCATGAAAGAGTCCATTTAAAGCCTCAGAGGCTGGACATGACCTGAGTTTACTGTCTAGGGTGTATTAGACTTCCCTCTGTGCACAGGCAGGGAACACACAGGCCAGGCGGACTTGATGAAGACTGTAGGACCCTGTTGAAGGTGCAGAGCCTTAGATTCTCTAAACCTTGAAAGACTACATATGTTGTTCCTTAAAGGTCCATAATTATTCAGTGTATATTATTTTGTTTCCTAATAAGTCACAGGCTCAGGACAATAACGATCTTCATGAAGTATTTATATTGTTTTTTATTAAAAATGTATTTGAATTGATTCATTCTGTGTCCGTTCAAATGCTCCAAATTTAAGAAGGACTTTTTTAGGCAGTTTTTTATTAGTAAATCCCTCAAACTCACAAACAGGACTGGATGTGTGAAGTTGCCAAATCTTTTCATCTGAGGCTAGAACCTAACTGGAAAGTATTTCTGTGGACAACCTCAGACAGGAGATGAAATACTGGAGAGACATGAGTAGAATTTAGAGTGTTGACCTTATTTCGAAGGCACCCATTTTGAACAACCAGGTGGGAAACTGCATCTGGAAGCTTACCGTCAGTAGAAAGGTAGCATTAACTTCAACGCATACCTAAATAAGATAAATTACATAAAACTATAATGTTGGGATTTTTTTCTTTCTTGGTGTTTTCTTCCAATTTATTCCACATTACGAGGGGAATGTCCAAAGATGTTCTTTCGCCAGGAGGATGTAACACAAGGTTCATATTTTTTGGATGTCAAAGTATCTGCTGATGCAGTACCTCCCAGGCATCGCTGAAAACATGATAGCTTCCCCCTCAAAATACAAAGTCAGCCAAATTTGTTTAGATGTACTGGTCAGAGCCTGCTGGCTTAATTAACAGGATTCTCACATTGTCACACTCAGCCATGTTTGTTGCTGCTTCCTTGTTCCTCCTCAGTTCGGCTCCACCATTGCCTGCCCTAATCTGGATTTCCTGGCTTTAGTAACTGCCAAGATAGCAATGAGTAAAAATGATAAAACCGCACATGAAAGCTCCACCACGTCCCTTCAGAAACGTAGGAGTGGTATCACAGTAGACATGTCCACGTTCTTCCACAGTCCGTAGAGTCATTAGCATGAGTGGTGGTTACTGTTGCTGAGCAAACCTATAGATATTCAGTAAAAGATATTTGTGCACACTGTTTGAATGTGAGTGTTCTCCTGGAAGTGCACCAGGTGCGCCAAAGATGGAAACAAAATTAAAAGACATGGATCTCACATTCTCACAGACTGCCACCTGAGTGGAGCATGTTGTTTTACGTGCTCCACTTTCATGTTGTTTTTCTAATGAAATATCAAGACGCTGCTGAGCTTCAGTAAAAGCCCGCTGACTGGAATAAGACACTGACTCCGTAGCCATTCAATGTAATTTTCTCTGGATGAGAGCATCAGCTAAATGACTAAAATTACAAACATCACTATTCATCCTGCTGACTGCTTTGTACTTTATAATGTCTTGCTGACAGAATCAGAGGCCTTTTTCTGATCATTACCTCAGCTTGCCTACAGAAGCAGTAACAGCTCTTTATCTGCCTTTTTTATTGCCTGAAATTCTGCACTTTTTCAGTTTTTATTTATCTCCTGTCCTCCATAGTCCAACCTCTTGTACTTCAACTCTCTCATTAGACTGATATGTAGGCTGGAAGTGACATTTTATAAAGAATGAGATCTAGTTCGGTCACCTCCTCTGGTATGGCAGATATAATTACATGGTAAGTTGTCACATTTGAAGATTTTATTGGTGCAAAATGTCAGCTATCTGCAGCTTTATCCCCAAAATACTGCTATCAGCTCAGTCGATAGAAACTGAGTCACTCCTCCATCAGACTCAGAGTCATTTTCCCCTCTCTGTCCCCAGCCACCACATTCCCGATCAGCATCTCTCTCTCTCTTTTCCTCTCCCTCAGTCTGATGTGCTACGTCGGAGGGAGGAAGGAGGATCGAGTGTCTACCGTTCCTCCCATCACCTGTGAAATTTCAGAGCCAGGCCACGGTGAAAGGGGGTATTGTGTCCCCCTGATGAGGAATGCCCTTGCGTTGCTCCTCAAAGAAAAGGCTTCATTTGGCCAGGAATTTGGAGGCATCTCGAGAAGTGTAGGGGAGATTTTCTCGGGGGTGGGGATGGGAAGCTGAAGGCCTTCATAAGGCTGGACAGCAGAAGGACAGGCCTTCCCAAATCTCAGTGATACTGATAGATAAGCATTCACCCAACAGAAAATCATCTCAGGGCTAGAGGTGGTAAACTTTTCATTTTGTGATCTGTTCTATCTATGATAAATGAACAATCTGACCTTTTTTCATTTCTAAGAAGGGTCAATTACAGGGGACATTTTTTAATTGGTCTTAAAACATAATACTTCTAGTTTTGGTTAACTTATGACAGTTTAATGATATATTGTGGTTGAAGAGGGAAACTGAAAGTAATTTCTAACCCACATACAGTAGTTTGAAATGTCAGATCCATTACTGCTGCAGCAGCTGTTATGTCATATGGCGAGACTGACACCTGCTGGTGGAAAAACAACTGAACTTTTAATGTTTGGGGCTAAATACATTACATGGTGCAGAGCTTGATATAAGTGTGTATTATAAATGCAATTAACATTACTAACATGACTATTAATACCTTTATTGACACCTCTAAGGAACATTAATGATGAGTATTAATATCTCTATTATTCCCACTAAAGAGTATGGAGTTGTAGTCTGTGGCCACTAGAGAACAATTAAGATAATAATTTCATGGTAATTTCAATTCCTTTCTAATTACCTCAATTTTCTCACTGTATTTTGAAAGTACTATCCAGAGGTGTTGCTATGCTGCCATCTCAGCATTGATGCTAGCTTGATTAATGCAATTTGTTGCAGTTTCTAGGTGTGACCACTAGAGGGCAGGGAAAAACACAATTTAAAATATATTCAGCTCAACTGTCATCCCCAAATTACTGAGTCTCCTGAGCAACCGGTACGCTGTAAGATAAGACGACGGTCTCTTGACAGACAGAGTCAACCAAAGGCATCAGTAGACTATTTTTCAGTAGCCTTGCTAGCTAGGCAAATGTTTATTATTCTGTAAGAAGTTAATATGTGTCAGTGGATAAGACGAGCTATCGCTAGTACTTGAGCTGTCTCGGCTCTGCCCTGTCTGTCATGTTACCCTAACTTATAGCAGTGCTGTTTATTGGAATGCATTACATGATGCATGACTTCACATTGTTTGATAACAAACTATACATATACTACTACTACGCAGAGCTAGACTATTCGTGCCCATCTCCACTGGCGAGACTGCCAAAAAGTTTTTTCCTCAGTTTTTATTAAGCAATACTGAAATACAGAAACAATTTAACAACAATTAAATAGAGAAATTGGGCCCAAGATGTGAGCACAATACAAAAAAAAGAAAATAATAAAAAAGGAACAGCAGCAAAAAGCAAATAACTAGATGTTTTAAATACTGTATATGTACAAGACACAGCAAAAATATAACATTTTGACTATTATCTATTCATCTTTTATGTGATGCTCGCCTTTTTTTCCTTTTTTTTTTTAAATGGAAGATCTCGGAAGTCTCTGAGTGTTTCTGCCCTCTACTGGTCACAGTGAGCAACATCAACTGCGCTCCACGTGTATAAAGTAAGACATCAAGTAATACTTCTGGTGATTGCTTCAAAATAAAACTTTCAAAACTGTGTTGAGGCAGACAGGATACCTCACGTCAACAGCTACAAATCACATGACCACTACAAACGAGGCCTCATCAAAGATATAATCTCAAAGATTTTCATTTAAATAAACGTCTGTTAAGTTGCGGAATGATGCAATACAATGGTGATTGAGTCTATGGCCCACTGATGAAAGCCCTTGCATTTGCAGTATTACGACCCGGGTGTCGGCAGCGACTTTCCCGGAAAAATCACAAGTGGAGCACAGTTCGGCTTTTAACAAGGCTTTTAACAGACTCGCTCTTCAACTCACCTGTGCGTGAAGCGGCGTACAGTTTTTTTCCGGTCTCTGTTAGCCTTGTGTGTAAATGGGATATTATGGCCGAACAAACAAAGAAAAGATCGATGGCTACAGACAAGGAAAGTGAAACTGAAACTGAAGTGAGGTCCAAAAAGACACCTGAATTACCAATTATTGCCATAGGTGAAATGAAAGTCTTCGAGATTACAACTTTAAGTCAAATAAATGCGCTTGTCAATTTGCGGTGACATCCAACAGCAGAGCTGTAGACTCTGTATAAAATTAGTAAAAAGCAGCAGTAAGCTTCTTTCGATCTTGACTCTTCGGTACAAATGCAATATGAAGGTTTGGTCAGCAGAAGTCACCATTTTAACTACCACCATTATGTGTGTAGTTCTTCGGAAAGCTTCGTTAGTTTCCGTCATCATTAGTGGTGGGCAGACCTACTCCGGTCCAGAAGGTGGCGGTGCTGTTTGTCATCCGGCCGAAATCACCGGTAGAAGAAGAAGAGGCGGGCGGAAGTGGATATGTTTACTGGCTGCTGCAGACAGGTATGCTATCAAAGATATCGCTTGAGCTTTGAATTATTTGCTTAAACATTCACATGTTTGTACTGTTGGTTGTATTTATTTTTTGTAGTCAGAAGGTGACTTAGAGTTGGCAACAGAAAAGTAAAAAGGTAAAGACTACTTGGGAATTTTCTGCACGTTAGCTTCGTTCAGCTATTAGCACTGAGCTAAGGTTGGGGCTAGCCCAGTGTAGTTGTAGAGCAGTTCTTTATTGAAAGAAATGACAGTTTAACTCTGTCTTGCTGATGAAAAGCGTACGCATCCGATAGATCATGACTTTGGATATACAAGAAATCTTAAGGATTGGTTTTTTAATTCGGCACTATTGGTTGTAGAAATTGCGCTCGTTTCACACTAAATTAACGGTAATAACTGTTTCGCACAGCACAAGGTGAGTAATAATTGCAAGCTTGTTGTATATGATTGCTTCAAATTGACAGGTTTCTATTTGTCTTGTCACTCTTTTAAACATAAAGCCAGCAGTCAATAAAACTGGTGACAAAGAAGAAAGAAGAGGATTCATTCTGGGTAGTCTGTAGTCTTTGTTTATGTGTTGTGTAACTGTGGCATCTCTCTGCCTGCTGTCCTACAGGGACATGGACAAGAATGAGGACCTGGTCCAAACAAACGGCAGTAAAACGCTGCTCATCCGCCATTTACCAGCTGAGCTCAGCAAGGATGAGAAAGAGGACCTCTTAAAATATTTTGGAGCTCAGTCCGTCAGGGTCTTCTCCAACACGGGTCGTTTGGTAGGTTGTGCCTCACCGTCACCACGTGAGTCTTTACCTCTTGAAATTAATTTGAGTTGCTGCCCATCCTGAACAGGTTTTCTATCTCCACAGAAACATGCGGCCTTCGCAAGCTTCAGAAGTGAGAAGTCAGCTGCAAAAGTGAGCTATTTATGTAGTGTTTGTGATTATATGACATGTTAGAAAAGTAAATTTAGAGCTAAAAGTAATATAGACATCTCTTCATCTGTCTTGTGTGGCGTTCAATCCCCATCATCATCTGTTTCAGGCTCTCAGCAGGCTCCATCAGTTAGAGGTTCTTGATGAAACACTTGTTGCAGAGTTTGCAAAAGGCCAAGATCATGTGACAGTATTAAAGGACCCACCAGGGTCAGACAGGTAAGTTTCTTGAATCATATGAATTAAGACGCACCATTGATCTGCACGGATTGTAGTTATCAGAAAAGTTGGACTTAAACGTATGGTCTGTTAATGTCCATGTGAGATAGAGCCAGACGTTGGTGTCTGTTGTATAGTCTAAAGCTCATGTTGTAAGCCCCACAGTGGGAAATGATTTTTCAAACACAGCCATTTTATTTATAAGTTATTAGCAAGTAAACACAAATCAGATTGAGCTGACTCACAATTGGAAACACAGAAATTTAAACATGCTGTGAACTGAAATGTATACATAGTGCTAGAGTGAAACTGACTCAGTTTCAGTCCGAACATCTTCTCAGCACCACCCAGTTAATCTTAATTACTACTACTAACATGAAAACAATTATACAATACATGACCAAGGGTGAAAGCTGCAGCAGAATCCATTTTGTGACATGTTTACTTTTTTCTGCAGTGGTAAACATGTTAAGGCAAATCAGAAGAAACAGGAGACCAAACAGCCAAATATTCCCCTGATAGAGACCGGAATTGCACCTAGCCTTGGGTAAGTGTTGATTTTATGTCCTACATAAGCAGCTTTTGATAACATTGGTGTGATATGAGCAAATCTTGATGTATGTTGATTCCTGAATTGCTGAATGGGATGAGGCATTCTGTTTTTATGATCTGTGAGGTCACCTGCCAAAGTGACTGGAGACTTTCTGAAGTTATGACATTCAAATGTGCAGTAAATGTAAATGTCCAGTTCATTATACTTAAGGCATCATATTGAATTCTAGTATTTGCCCTGCCTTGTGAGGTAAAGAAATATTACTATATTACATTCTGCTATTTGGTAGAGGCCATGTCTCATTACCTACCCAGATGATACCTTACACAATTAAATATGCATGTATGACACATGCACTCCAAACCTGGTCAAAGTGCTGTCAGGTTAGGTGTGTAGTGGCTGCCTGGAGGCTGGCTGACAGTAAACCTGGATGAGAATCTGAGAGCATTTGTCAGGAGCTGTCAGCGGCCCTGTGTCCAATTAGATGGTCAGGCCGCCATTGAGCGCCTGACAGGCCGTCTGTCCTGCCAGTTGGTGGGACCAGGTGTTCTTTGATACCTCTCGCTCCAACACTGACAGGCTATCCTGCCTTTTACTAAAACCTGGATCAGCCAGCGGTGTTCACCACCTCCTGATATGATGCAGTTTGCTTGATTATGTATTCGTAGCACGGATCAATATGACACAGATTGTTTATCGTAAGCCCTTAATGTGAATAAATTCTAATGAGATATCCTGATTGGATTCCATACAAGTGTAAGCAAATAAATGTTTTATTCTTCTTGTTGTTTTTAGCAGTAAAGAATTCTGGTGTATTACAGTTAAAATACTGCAAAGAGACATTTTTATTCTGACAAGAATATATCTTGTATCTGGGATAAAACATGCTGATGCCCGACAGTAACATTGTTGTTAAGGACCTTCAAAAATTCAGATTTTTGAATGTTTTTATGTGGGTGTTGAGATTTCTTCATGGTATTAATGTATCAGTTATAAATTATGCAGACTTCACTCCATTGATCTGCCAAAAGAAATTGGATCAATCTGAAATGCTTTGAATCCAACTCATAGCGATTGTTAGCAACAACATAATATTTTCAGTGGGGGTTTGTCTTCAAACTTCATGGTGACCCCCACCATGCTTGCAACTAATAGTAGGTTATAGAAAAGTATGGTAGTCAAAGACACCAAGCAATATTCAGCGTTCCCCAGCCCTAAAATCTAAAGTATGGCAGTGTTTTTGGCTTCCGAAAGAAAACTGTGGTTTTCCTCATCTTGTCAAAACAGCGGTTACTTTGTAAACTTCGCAAAACTGCTTTGAAGTACTGCAGGAACACTGTTAATGTATCCGACCACCTGTTGAGGCCACCCAGCAGTAAGCGGACAACAGTGGAAGTTCCGTTAATGCTGGTATTAGTGTTACTAACTTATTTAGGGGTGGATGATATGGATAAAATCCTCTATCGTGGTCTATGTAATAATATATCACAACATGTATACACAAATATGTGAAGTTTCTGGAAAATGAATTGAGAATTTGTTAGCGATTACAATAACTGGTCAGGAATGTAGTTAATCCAGTGATTAGAATACTTGACAAATCAAGGCCCATAATCAAATTCGTGTAAACATCTTATCATATTATCATAAAGAAGTCCTGCTCATTGATTTGTAATATTGCCTATTATAGCCCAATCCTAATACAGCTCCTTTTTAACAAACTAAGTCCAAAAATTTACCATTTAGCTTTTAGTTCCTCAGTAACAAGCCAATTCCCAAAATGTATTATATATATTCGCCAATTACTCAGTAACAAGCGAGGTCCAATAATGTACTATTTAGCTGCTAGTTCTTGAGTAACAAGCTAATTCCAATATTTATGAAGACACTGAAAATTAGGAAATGGACGAGCTGCTTGACAGACTGGGACATTACTATTATACTATTACATACACTAAATAACTACACATTTGATTTTAAAACACTGGGCCACACAAAATTTTATTTTCTAGACCAGGGTGCTGAATCAGACACATACGTACAATAGATTGGCACTACCACTATTACTACAGCTGGGACTAAAGCACGCTATTGAAATTAAGTTCTAATTAAAATGATGGAAATGTTTGTATTTGTTTCATTTATGTTTTTATCTGTTCACTTTCCTTTTTGAGATCCCCAACGTGTTTTTTATATAATTGTGTTAAGTTAGTCTTCACCTTGTAGAAAAATTGGTGTATTGTCCCAGTCATTATTACACAATTAGGTTTTACATTGCTAACATTTGTTTTAGATTTACTACATGAACTAACTGACCTCTGACTAATAGTTTTGACTATTTTTCTCACCCCCAGTAGGACTGACAACAGATTTCTTCATCATCTAGCCAAGTGGCAGATTAAATAACATACACTGTACCCCTACCTTAAGTCTTTGTTTATTAGGCCTGAGAAGATTCAGATCGTTCTCTGATGCCATACCCGCTCTTGGGTTATAAAAGTTATTACTGCATGAGGACAAGCCTTGGTGCTGACCTGGCATGCCCATCCCAATGTCCCTTAATGGCTAGATTTCACATTTTCTCGGCTGAGTGCTTGTCATCTTAAGAATAAACTACCTAGCTTAAGCTCACTGGCCGGGCCACATATTCATGTGTCTCCATTATTTTGACGTATTTTGTGAGTTGTTAAGTGAAGCGGGTATTGTATTTAAAGCACCGAGCTGCAGCTACAGAGTTTCCTCTGTAAGTAATTTTGTCTTCTCCTCTCATTCTCTCTCCTCCAGGTTGAAATTTCAGTCGAATCCCACTTTGAAATATTTATACCCACCTCCTTCTAATGGCATTCTGACAAATATAACACATGCCCTCATGAGTGTGCCAAAGTTTTATGTTCAAGTGAGTAAATACTGCTTCTTTTATATCATTTTATTTTCCATCCAATACCTGCACATCTTTGATATGCAGATGTTGGTCGTCTGTGTGTATCTATTTGTATTTTTGCATCTTTATACTGTCCCTGCATTCATACTTTCCTTTTTTGGAAAGTGGGAATTTGTACCAAAAAAATGCAAATGTGACAGCATTTCTAGCCTTTAGATTCATATTGTAAAATGGAAATACGATTCTGGAATAAGTGTCCCAGAGGTTTTTGAACTGCATCCAACCTCTTAAAGATCAAACAGCAAACATTTGCCTTTTAAATTTCAATTTGGGGAGCAAGTATTAATAATAAACCGTAAGTGGGAGGCATGAGTTATGGGTTTAACATTTCCCTGGGAGCCATGCTGCCTGTGTTTTCATTGCCGCTACTTCCAGCGTTGGCATCTTGGTGGTGCTAGTGTGTTGCTGAGAAGCTGCCTTCATGCTCAGCCTCACCGCTGGTATCTCACTTCAGCCTCAATCTCACCTTGATCCTTGTATTTTAAATGAAAATGCAAAAGCCTTGCAATCTGTTTTACATATGGAGCCAGAGTTACAGGCTGCCTGTTTGAGAGCAGCAGTACATTTATACTACCTGCTCTCACCCAGCCCCTGGTATGAATCTTTAGATATGACTATCACTGTTTTAACACTCATATCTCCAATTATACAGGTGCTTCATCTGATGAACAAGATGAATTTGCCATGTCCCTTTGGCCCAGTCACTGCCAGACCCCCCATGGTAAGCTTGTATACATTATTGTTGGATGAAGAAGAACAGTACGTTATTTGAAGAAAATCAGTGTTGTTACAAGGAGGCCTGTATTCGAATGTGTCAGAGAAGATATGTTGTGTACAAGGAAGGAACTCAACTATTGAGGGCAACCAGCTCCCAGTTTTAGAGGACCCTCAACCATCAGTGGCGTACGCCGACTGTAGTGGCAATTCAGTGGCCACTATAAACCACCATAGCTACCACCTTTTCCTGTACTGAAATGATTGAGAAGTTTAAATATTTAGCTAAAGATTAAATGTAAAAATAGAAATGAAATATTCCTCACTACATACACAGAAGCGCAGGTGTGAAAGTGAGAGTAAAAGTACATGGAAAGCCTGAAGTACTGAAGGCAGACAGTGGACAAGCTTGTCTTGCATAATGTATGAATCTGGAATTGTTTGGAGATATTGCTTTGTTTGAATGGAGGTTGAATATACCAGTTACAGTAAAAATATCAGTCTCTTATCTACGGTACATTAAGTACTACAGCAATTTTGATAATCATTTAATTATTTTTGTAATTTATTTATTATTATAATTTAATTTTGTTAATGCAAAATGCCTAATATTAGCTTGTTACAGCTCTTTAAAGATGTTTTGCTTTGTCTTACATGAGAGAAAAAAACTGTCTTTAGCTTTTTCACTGCATTCCTGACAAAATACGCACATTGAAGACGCCATTTTTCACAATTTTCCCCCGTTTTATTAGTCAAATGATTCATTTAGAAAATGATCATTAAGATTAATTGATAATGAAAATATAAACTATACTTATCACGGTCTTCTTTTATTGTTGGTGTAGGTAATATTTGAACACTTTGCATAATTTAATTTAAACCTAATATGGATCCCCCCCACTGTGATAGTAAACATGTGGCCGGCCAGGCTTTAATACTTCAAAAATAATCACTTCTACTACCTGCAAGCCAGTGAATCCCAGTTTTGACCATTGCTTAGCAGGTACCTCCACAAAGACGACGCTCATGAAATTTGTCAGTTGTCAGTCAGTTGAAGCCAGAGGCATTTCTAAGCTTACCCATGTTGTTTTGTTTCCTGCAGTTTGAGTTCCTGCCTCCTGCGCCACCCATCCCCATGCCTCCTCCCTTCCCTCCTGACTACCCCCCTTTACCAGAGGAGGAGATGGAGCTGTCCAGTGGAGAAGAATCGGAGTATGACAGTGGGGACGACGAAGACAAGGAGAGGTGAGGAGCAGATAGCCACTCGTATTAGAGAGGACTCATCTCTGCATAAACATCTTCGACACAGTAATCGACTTTCATTTTGTCCTGCATCATATTGCTGCTGCCAGTCGAACCAGTGTGTTAATGTATCATTCAGAAGTAATAACGTTTCTAGAAACACAAGTGGCTCGAAGGGAAATGTCTTAAATTCCAATGGGTGGCAATTTCTTTTGTCCAAGGTAGACATTTTTTTCCCTTATTCCCTATGCTTGCTTTATTTCAGGATTGTTCGTCTGATGGGCCTGGTCAACCAAGCATGCAAGAGACCCCTGAGACCAAAAACGGCTTCAAAGAGAAAGAAGCCCAAGATCAAGGATCTACTCTATGCTCCCAAACCAGACTCTCAGAGGTACACCACAGGCACTCATGCATGTCACAGTCCTCTCGCATAGCTCATCTCGAGACTGTATTCATAGGCGGCTAAAAAAAGGAGGACAAAAACCTCCAGACAATGAGTCTTCCTCATAAAGACAGCCTTGTGTGGCTCAGAGACTTATTGTTTCAGCACCACACACACGCACACACTCCCTTAATGACAGACCACAAACTACACTATAAATACACACACACACACCTCAGTGTCTCCTGGCTGCATGTTTGCGGACTGGGAAATATCTCTGGTTGACCAGAACAAGATATCCCAACCCTTAAGCCGCTCAGGAGCCAGGTTTATTGTGGGTACTTTTTAGAGGCCGCTGTTGAGTGGTTGTCTCTGCCGTCCTCAGTGCTCCAGCGCTGCAGCCCTCCGATGTGTTTGAGCAGCCCCACCCCGCCGGACAGAAGAAAATTGAATTCCACATTTCGGTTCCAGAGGTGGCAGCCATAGTGGAAGGAAGTGGGCCAGGTCAGCCAGATGATGAAGGCAGAGGTAAGGGCTTTCCTATTTTGACCGTAGATATTCACTTAGTGCAACTTATTATTATTTTTACTTTTTTTTTTATTACTATTAATTCATTGATCATTTTGTGATCATTACAATTTCCCAGAGCCCAAGGTGATGTCTTTGAAGTTCTTGCTTTGTCTGACCCACAGTCCCAAACCCTAAAATATTTAATTTACAAACTAGGGCTTCAGCTAACAATTACTTTTTCATTGTGGGATTCATCTGACTGTGGGATTATTATCCCAGTAAATTATTAGTTTGTCCAACCCGTGCTCCATAAATAAGTTATTTCATTTACAATGATATGAAACACAAAAAAAGCAACAAATCAACGCATTTTAGAGGCTAGAATCAGCAAATATTTGGAATTTCTGCTTGAAGAATTACTTAAATGTTTATTCAGTGATCAAAATAGCTGCCGATTGATTTTCTGTCGATCGACAAATTGATTATAGTTTCAGCTTTAATTTGAATTATAATCCACTGTTTAACCACACTTACCTGTTACTGATTATATGCATCTTGGGAAGGAACTTGGTGTTGATACAAAGTAGGCAAAGTTGTAAGTAACCCAAAAAAGCCTCTTCTACAATTGGCTAGTAAAAATCAGACCAGTGCTATAGTCTGCACATACATCGGGGGAATCTGTATAAAAAGTGCAATGCTGACTCTCTTTTGAGCAAGAAAGGCACTGTGAGGATTTGATTATTACTATACATCATGTTTATTATCACATTGAAGCAGGAGGTGGTTTGATACTCCTATTGACATAAGTTAAAGCCCTTACCATGGGTGAAGTCAGAGCCAAGTGTTACACAGCAGTATATCACAGCAGAAACTCGCACCAAAAAGGTCTTACCATTATCTGTGTAAGGAAATGTCATTGGGGGCACAGTCTGTGTTACTTGTCAGCTGTGCAGTTCCCCGTTTGCCTTATCTCCCTTCTCTCTAGCTACAACTTCACTCCCTGGCAAGCCCCTGAGAAGTAAAATAGATCTCAAAGTCAAACACAAAAGATTTCCTAAAGGCAGGGGAAAGATAAACTATGACAGGTGGCTTTTTGGATTAGTCTTGTTTTGGGGAAGGAGGAGGGGGGGGGGCTGGATCCGATAAACAAGCTATTTAAATGAAAAGGGGAGGTGGGGGACTGATAAGGAGGAGGATAATTTTGAAAGCAGTGATCTAGTTCTCTGCCGAGAGTGTATCAGAAAACCTCCCCAACACTTCTTGCTCCAGTGCGCACACACATACACCTTATGTGGATGACAAGCTTTTTT
>NTHP01000568.1:489642-518846 GCA_003416845.1 Oplegnathus fasciatus | reverse complement strand
TTTTCCTCCTCGGATTTGTACAGGCTCACTGCTCTTAGTAATTCCATCTACAACGTGTGTGTGCGCATGCATGCACTCCTCAAAAGTCTGCCAGAGTTATCCTTCCCACTGCCTTTCAAACCCATGTTTGCACAACAGGAATGGATTTTGATTTGATTATAGTTGTTTATTTGACATATACTGAATGTGCTTATGCCTCACTCTTGAGACCATCTTCTTTCAATTATCGATGCAGCCAATTTTCCTTTAAACATTATTTGTGCCAAAGAATAGCATTTATTGCATTAAACTCGGACAAACAAATCATTATTATCAACTCAATCAGTTTATAATGATGCCACGGTTAGAAAGTTTAAACATTAATATGTTAAACTAATTGTGACCAAGAGGATTTGCTTCCACTCTCCCATCCAAGCTTGTTTGGTTTACTGAAGAGGATAAACATTGTGGAAGTGATTATTTCACCATCTGCTATTGTTGAACACTTTGAAAACTTCCATCTGTATTTGCGCTGGAGGCGGAGTGTCCCTCCTCTTCCTGTTTTGTAAACCAGCAAACCAGCAGATCCAACTTGATGGCACATATGAAATGATGTTTAGCTGCTGCCAGTGTTATTACCAAAATGAATGTAGTAACAACTTGCTAAATTGATGTTAATATGCTACATATAGTTCCCTTAATATATTCTTGTGTCCTTTCAGAAGTGGATGAGAGGGAGCTCACCCCCAGCAGCAGTCAGGAGGCGGCTGAGGCTGAGGGTTTCGGGAAGCTTTACCCCAGCGCTCAGGCGTCCCAACAGCAAGAGGAGCACAGCGACGAGGAGGAGGATCTCACGTCAGACGTCGTCTCCAGAAAGGAGCTGGAGAAAGGACGGCTGTCAAGAGATGGTAAACATGACCTTTTCAAGCCGACGTGGTTAGCACTGTCCCCTCACAGCCAGGAAGGGGCTGGGTCCAAACAACTGGGGCCATTCTCTGTAGAGTTTGCACGTTTGTCCCATTTTTGTGTGGGTTTACTCTGCTTGCATTTACTCCCACCCTAAAGACATGAATGTTAGTATCAGGACAGTGATGTCATTGCCCTTAACTAGTGAACTGACCAACAGAACTAGTCTCAAACTGATGATTAGAGACACAACCAAAAAGAAACAGACCTTAAACCAGAGATAAAAACATGAAAAAGCAGATAGGAATAAAGATTCCAGGCAAGGGAAGTGCTTATAATAATAATAATAATAATCCAAAACTGTTTTCGTGTAAGCAAATGTTTTGTATTGGTGCGGTGTATTGCAGGTTGATACTGTACAACGGTGCATTTTTCCGTTTTAAACTGCTATAACATTCTTCTTCCCTCTCACAAATCCCATTATGTGTAGAAGTGATGCAAGAGGAATGGAAGCAGCAACAGTGTTTTGTTTGAAATGCATATTAGAAGAAATTGGCTGTAAGTGTGAGTCAGTAAGAACCATCATGGCTGAACAAAAATGAGAAATGTGCCAGCTGCAGAAAATCAAAATTGACGCAAGAAGCTGATAGATGAGAAGAGGAGCTTGTGCTAAAAAGTTTAACATCAGCATTCTAAGATTAAAATCATTCCAGGATGATGAGGACTGAGGAGAGATGAAGAAGAAGAAGTAAATTCTGCTGTTGGTAATTAGATGCCGCCTGTCTTCAGTGTTTTATTATGTTAAGACAGTGCCAAATGTTGAATGCCAAATCAAAGCAATGACCTATTGTCACTAGTGGTGTCACCAAACCCCAAAACAATTGTGGATTATTACTTTATTACTCAAGTCATTTCCTTAGATTTTTGTCTTTTGTTTCCTAAAGAAAAGGATTGTCAGTAGAATGGCACTTGAATACGGTCTTGACCTGAATTGGATAAAACTGCGCTGGACTTTCAGTCATGAGTTTAAGCTGCTGTAAGTAATATTTTTATATTAACAATGGATCAAATGACCATGTGTAATATGCAAGGGGTTGCTGGTAGTTACAAACCCACGGAGAAATATTACCCAACTCTTCAGTTCCCCTTACAGAACATTTCATCTTTCAGCTCATTGTTTTTGGTTTTACAATTCTACTGTTTTGGATCAGTCTCTCTTCTCTCATCAGTGCCATTTCCAGACTCAAACAGCTGTTTTCAGCAAAAAAAAAAACTCCAGCACCAAACCACGTACAAAGTTAGCAACTAGCTGGTGAACATAGTGGAGCATTTAGCAGCTTAATAGCCAGATGTATTCCTCAGGAGTTAATGAAGACCAAAAGAAGGCTAAGAAGGAGAGTGAATATTGGACTTGCATTCATTACAATGACCAGAAACACAGCTCCACATGAATGCAAATGTTGTTCCATGTCTGCTGGATGTCTAAATAGGCAACTGTTTGCAAACAAGCTCACAATAACAACTTTAATGGTGATAATATGGAAGTACTGTGTTTACAGCCTATTTCTGCTGCCTCAAAATGGCAGAAATCAGTTACTGAAGGTTTAAACATCCTAAAGTGATTGGCTTAAGTTACAGTAAGTAAGAACTTGGTACAGCTTTGGTGTGATGATAATGGAAAAATGAAGATATTCCATCTCTTTAATACAAACATTGAAAAGACCTCGTAGGTGCAAATTCACAATTGATATTAGTATTTCTACATCCATTAACATTGATATTTACACTATGTTAGAAAAGTATTAATGTGTAATTTTTTGCGAAAACAAATCCTGTTTTGAATAGTGCTTTGGTTCTTAAATGAAGCCCTTCACCACAACTTATTTCTATAATGTAAATCTAAGAACAACATAAAGGAGAAGAACTGAGCTGGAAGTGTATATGTGGAAACATTCTTGGTGAGCAACAATACTGTTAAGTGTAATTCTCGGTTCCTCCTTCCACTGACACCCGATGTTCAGGCATGTTTTCCATTCAAATGTAGTACACACCACCTGAGATATGATAGGTCCAAGTCATATCTAAATTGAACTGGCTGGTAGATGTTGGGATCAAACATGAAATCGTTGCTTTAATGTCTCGGCACATCTCTTAGCCTAGTTCTCCAGTCCACTCTGTCTTAAATAAAACATTGAGTGGATGGTATTGAGCTGCCATGACTTTGAATTTACCTTAATGTAGGTACAGGCAGCCCAGTGATGCTTTGTACCTGTTTTTGAAATGCACCTTGCATCAAGTGTTTTTTCTTTTCTCTCCTTCTCTCTTTTGAAACAGAGATAAAAAGGATGTCTGTGTTTAAAAATTATGAACCGGGTGAGCCAACCTGCAGACTGTACGTGAAGAATATTGCAAAGCAAGTGGAGGAGAAGGTAGGTGCATTTATAGCACTTGACCCACTTATGTGTGTTTGTTTGGTTCACTGGATATGATGCTTATTCTGGAGTTTTTATTTATTGCTTAAGACCATTATATGTCATCACAATTCAGTGTTATTTAATGTTTTTTGTACGTTTTTTGCAATGTGGTGTGAATTCCCAAATCCCACATTACTTTTGCATAAACAATAGAATCAATAATGCATTTATATTCATATATAGAGTATTTTTCCTGATACTCATCATTTGTCTTCCAGGACCTGAAGTACATCTATGGGAGATACATCAACCCTTTGTCAGAAGCCGAGAGAAACATGTATGTAAACAGCAATCTAAATGATCTTGACTTTATCTCTCATTGGCATGGCTTGCGTGTCCCTTCACCCCATCCTATCTTCAGGAGCTATTTTTGACTCTGGCAATTTGTCACTTTCCCCTGAGAGTTTTTAGTAATTCATGCTGACTGTGTGTTGTGTTATTAATAAGTATCTAACCTGACGTAGAGATCATGAGGGACATTTTATGTTTGTGCATCAGCAGTACTTCAAATGAGTATTCCACCTGAGTCATCAAACTGAGCTTATGTTGAGTAGAGGGCCAGACTCTGAACACAGATGTAGGTGATAAACAGGAAGATGCAACTCTGCCAGAGAAACAGTTTGTCCTTTCTAACCCGTTTCTAAAGTGTGGCTGTTTTTACTGTTTGAGGGTTATTACAGTTTATGTTAGTGAATTTCTTATGATTAAACATGCTACGCAAATAAATCCTAACCTCTATATTACCAGATCTTAGGTGTCCTATATTGACCCAAAAGTCTGCAGGTTTTCTTTTCACCCAAACACAACAGCAGACCTTACTGAGCAGTTGCTGACAGAGGCGCAGTGAGATACAAAAATCGTGGTTTGATAGGTCTTGCGGTCAAAGTTTTAACTAAGAGTAGGCTACGTTCACATTAAGCCGGTTAAATTTAAAATCGTGTCTTTTTCTCTTTGTCCCAGCCATCCAGACCAAAACCTGGAGGTCTCCAGAGTCTCCAAATCTTAAAACGCCAGCTTGGTGTAGTGTGTACAGAGAAAACAGAGCTTTTGCAAAACGATGTAACCTGCATAGTGAGGGTCAGGGGCTGTGTGTACTATAGGTGGTACCAAACTGCACATCGTGTACTGAACAATAGATGTACTGTTACGCCCTTTTTGGCTTAAGTTGCAAATCGGTAAAATCAATTGGTTGGAATAAAAGCCTGCAGATTCTTGGGTCTCAGTGACACATGATTGACAACCACTGTTTTATGTGGTTACAGAAGCGGTTATCATTTAACATGGAGTACAGTAGCATTGACTCGACTAAGCCACAAGCCTCAAGTGATAATGATGTGTCCCTGCTTTGTTTTTTTTCCTCAGGTTTGACATTGTGTTAATGAAGGAGGGGCGGATGAAAGGGCAGGCCTTCGTGGGACTCCCCAGTGAGCAGAGTGCAGAGAAGGCCCTGCGGGAAACCAACGGCTACGTTCTCTATGACAAACCCCTCGTCGTTGTATCCTTTTATCCCGTCTCGCAAGACGGAACAAGGACAAGGATTTTATAAGGAGAGGAAATCAGGCTATATGCTTATATGGTAGGGTTTGGTTATTTGGTGTGTAGAGTTGGGCACATAGATGTATATGAATATCAGTTCTTTTTACTGGTACAATATATTTACTGGTAACATTAGTTACTCAGAAAAGGCAATTTAAATGAGAGGAATGTTCACTTGCAAACATAAGTTGTTAGTGGAGACAAACAGCAAACAGTTTCCCTAAAACACAAAACAAATAGATTGCCGATGTACTGGGTGAGTCTGGGTTCATTTTGTGGTGTAATATCCACCCCCTGTTCCACATCACCGGGCCATTTTACATTGAGAATTTAGGAGATATAAACACTTTGCCCACCAAGTTTTGGGCAAGATGTTATAGTATATGGGAAATTTAGTGACCAGTTAAAAAAAGAAACATTCAAACCCAGTATATACCAATGCAGAGGATCAAATGTCACTGAACATACAAAAGGGGGCGGTTAAGAGGTGGTGTGTGACGATTATTAAGTGGACTCCTCCCATCACAGATGTGTTGTTGGCTTTGGTCCTCTGTGCCTTCAGGAGGATGAGGACTAATTTCTGGCAGCCCTGAACCACCACCTGCTCTTCCTCAATGCAATGCTGATAATTGCACATCAACTTTTGAACTTGTCTAATGGAACGAGGATATTGATTTTGATGGTCTTTTAATGTGCATCCCTTAACCAATTAGCTTGGCGACAGCATATTCGTCTGCAATGTAATTTACTTGAACATGTTGTCCTACATGTAGCTGTATTCCAGGTAAGGTGACAGTGCTGGAGTTTAGAAGTTCTGCCACCAACAACTCCTGTGTTGGAGTATATAAAAAACCCATACAGAGTTGTCATTTAGTCACCGTTCAGCCATTTAAGAGGTTTGGAAGCTTGAAATTAGACTGCTACCTGGAATGTGGAGATTGATGATGATTTGAATGTTGGATGCACAGGCTGCTCTGTCTTTCAAAGATATTGGCTTGATTTAAACACATTAAATGGCTATTGCAGAAAAAATGCTAACCATGAATAGCACAAAATCCTTGTACAGAAAGGACAATACAAAATATAAACGGACAGTTTGTTAATCACGGTTATTTCTTTAAGACTTTTTTTTTTTTAATTAAGTTTTATGTTCACCTGGCATAGTTATCTAAGCTGAAAATGTACCATTGCAGGTGTGCTTAAAAGGATGCAAATAGAACTCATCATGTGTTATAAGGTGAACTTGGATTGGTTTTAGGGTTTTATTCTATTTGGGGCATCAAAAAGTTGTGTAAGGTTCATTCTGGTCCAGATGTCTTTTTAAGCAGTCAAGGCAGAGGACAGCCGGTCCCAGTTTAGATCCCCTATAATGATTTTTTCAGTGCTAGCCTGAGACTGCTGTATGGCACTTGCCAGAGAGTCCTCAAACAGGCTGCTACTAAAACTAGTGAGGTGGAAGAAAAACCTGCACGAAATGCCAGTTTATTAGCAGGCAGCACTACAGTGACAGCCTTTCACGCATCTGGCCCCTCCCCCTTTATTTATCACAATTTATCAATCTATGTGAACGACAGTAGCAGACACTTACTGAGTGCGCCAACCTCAGGAAAGTAAGAGACCCAAGCTCTTATAAGGTCCATTTTTGGCCAGTAGTCTTCTGGCATTTATGAGCAAACAGCTGTGACCTTTTCTCAAATTAAATTCATATGAGGCAGCAAGTGTCACAAGGAAGAGGGCCCTGTCGCTTAAAGCTGCTGCATACAACTCTGGGAGTAAAACATGACAATATATGACTAAGATATAAATTATCAGTGTGATTATCAGCCTGTGAGCCTGTGCCTAAAGCTGAAATTGGCTTTTCAGTGAGGTTCTGTGGTACTATTGATGTATTACATCGGTAGAAAGAAAGGTAAACATTTGTTGATGTCAAAAATGCAATTATAGTAGTAGAAATGTGGTTATAGGAGCAGATGAACGATCAGATTTGTTTACTGTGTGGGATTAGATTATTGATCAACTTCCCTTTCTTAAAAGAAGCTAAAAGTCCTTGCCTGAAAAAGAAAATGCTTCATCAAGTGAGAGTAAACCTTTTCCTGTTTAATGATGATGTTTGCTGCCTACAGACCTTAACTGTAAATTCACAGCAATTTGCCAGATCTGCAAGACCAAAACAAGATAACACGGATACCAAGAGAGGACCAAAACAACGATGAACTCGACAGGTGAGTGAGACACTAAAGCCTTTGGTGATCTGCAGAAGGAGAATATTAAAATGAATACTGATTTCTTATTATGTCATAGTGTACAGAATGTATAGAACAAGCCCTGCTATCCTTGTAATGGTGTTTTCTTTTTACATTTGTGTTTACACTTTATTTATTCAAGATGCCAAGGCTTGATATTGTGGCCCAGCAGAACCATTTGTATCCTTATTCTGGCATATCCTTTGGAAAACAAAAGAAAATGGGGGCAGTTTATTTGTAGACATTGTGGTGCAATTGGAACTTGAAACAACTCGACCTGTATTGTATTCTAAATTTAAAAGGACTGAGTACCATGCTTTGTTTCTGTAGCTTACTGTATCTTATGTTCTCTGAAATACTTTGTTTAGTGTAGACTCTGTAAACCTGTGCTATTTTGGAGTCTCTTAAACCTCTCTTTACAATGTTCTCTACCTTGTTTGACTGAATTTCAGGTGATGGTCGTCAGATGTCATCTTCTTCTTTTATTACTAAATAAAAAATATTTTATTAAAATAACTTTTGTCATGTTTTCTTTCAATCACAGCCTCAAACATATGTCACCATTTGTGGGTACACTTCAGTCAAACTATCATAACTGATTATCTTGAGTCCCAAACTTAAAGTCCTGACAGCCGAGTAAATACAGACTGGGGAAGGTATATGAGATCTAGATTGGCTCTGAGCAGATGGTAGGCTGTCAACACAGTGGAGAAACCACAGTCCTGAAGAGACAGCAAACAAACCAAACAGACTGCAGTCTGTGGGAAATTGCAGGGACTTGGTTAGCTTACCTTTACAATCCCTGGCTGGCCCCATCTGTGTGATTATAGAGAGTAAACCTTGGAGGGTGAACTTCTCCCCTCAACAGCCATCATAACTGAAGATTTGGAAATCAAATTGGTTTTTGTCCTCTTTTGCTGTAAGCAATGCTGGGAGTATACTTTGGTGCATGTCAATCACAGCTAAGTTAAAGTTTATGTGTGATCTTTAAGACATCTAAAGAGGGAAAAACATTAAATTGCTGTTGTGAACAGGTGGCCAAATGTGGTCTGCTTTGATTCAGTTTTATACTACTTTGGTGGTTTGATGATATATAAAAGATGGCAACATTGTATCAACCCATGTTTTAGCTAGAGCTGAAAAAGATCCTGTTCTTCTTGGTTTGCCCACACAAAGTAACAGAAATGTGAGCCTCAGACAAACTCATGTACGGCAGTAACTTATAGACATTTAATTCTTTCCAAACTAGAACACAAACATTCTTATCATGTGGACGCTCTCAAAAGCTGAAATAACAGCTTACAAAAAATACATGTAAATGTTTCATAAAAGTATATATTGATACGTAGTGTTCTCCTGTTACAAAGGGTTAATTGCTAGATGTCCAGTTGTTACTAAATTGTTCTCTCAGTACTCAAGTGGCGGGTCACGTTGGCCTTTGTGTGTCAGATTTTTCAAGTTTCCCGGTTAACTTTTGTTTCCTAATCCAGTCATGTGTTGGTACATGCAACCATGGCACTTGGTTGCTAATGCTGTTCTACAATAAAAAAATTTAAAAAAACATTAAAAACTGCAAAAAACGAAATTTGAAAATTTACAATGGAATACAGTATCATTGCATTTAAAGCAGTGCAAGTACCAGGGCTCAGAGTTTGATATTACCGCCCTGAAATGATTCCGAAAGCAGCTTATTTCAGTAAGTTATTTCAATTCACAACAAGCCAGAAGGCACACACACAATGCTCTGTGGCTAACCAGGAACATCATCACAGCTCTTGTCATGTAGCCTTGGTTGTTACACATGTTCCTGTTCAGATCTGACAGTAAGAGAACGTTGGTTTAATTTTGCAGAAGGCATATTGCACTGTAGAAACCTCCGTCTAATTGATTTAATTTAAACTCCAACTGAATATTAGTCCTCTCTCTCCTCTATAATGCAGATCTCTCGGTGCAAAGCCCTTTTGCACACACCGCTACCAGTCATGATCAAGAATGTGTAATCTGTGATGATGAATACCTAAGTGTTACATGTACCCTCTATGTGAGAGCACAGTGGCTGTGTAGCTACTAGTTGATTTAACAGGGCTATAATCTGCAGATGCAACAACGGCGGGTTAATGGGGTGTGATTGTGATATCCTCCAGAGGGGAAATCACCATAATTAAATAATTATATGTGCCTTCTTTAATTGCAATATAAGAGCCAAAAGCATATCATGTGTATTTTATAATAGAAAACAAGCTTTTAAAGCTGTTTGGATGCAACTTTAAACCATTGATTTACTGTAATGGTTCCCAGAAACAGGCAGTCTTGGGTTAGGGAAGAATTTCAGATCATGAAATGGCATTTGTTTTGCTCCTGATTTTACTTTTATGTAACTTTTCTGTCAAATCTGTTGTAGTTCATTAAGCCCCGGCCCTGCTCACGAGTTCAGCCTCTCTCTGGTTAAGATCCAAGCGCACGGCGTTATCAATCACACGCGCTCATCTGGTTCGACCCGCGGCTCGTACGTCAACGCCAGTGTGAGGGAGGAGTTCCCATCTGTGCCCTACTCTGCCCGCCATCTCAACGATGACAAATGTGCCACCCGCAGTGGAAATATTGAGAGTTACCAGGACATTTATCAGGTAACGTTTGAGCAATATGAAAGATAACCTTTTGTAAGTGGACGCAGATAAAGATGTATGTTCTGCCTTTCCTCTGCACGGGCTCCATCTCAGTTTAATACTGCAGCCAGAAGTAATATCATGATAATATGTTTCTTATTTTGGGTTCAACCAGGTGTGCAGTCTGTTTGCTGGATGGAGCGCATGGATCGATGGGTACAAGTGTTGGACATTAAGTCTTGTAGGCTGTAGGTTGGATGGCCGTAATCACATGTGGCCTATTTTTCATGGTCACTCCGTATACTGCATATTACTTACACAAATTGAGTGCAATGTTTACTCATAACCTTTTTTAAACTGTTAAAGAAAATACGAGGAAGACTCAAGGCAACATCAACATGCCCCAGGCCATACGGCATCTCCAGACACCTCCAATGACGACGCCGATGTCTGAGTTTACCTGTGGGCTTCTGTGCGGTGTTGTCAAGGTTTTGTTGGGCCTGGTGCAATGCAAGCTTCTGTTTTTACTGAAACTGCATTTTAATGCACGCGCAAGCTAGTATACACCACTCAGTCAGTCAGTCCATTCCCCATGCCGCTGCAGACACAGTTACTAAGAGCCTGTTCGCTGTGTTGCTTTGGATTTGGCTGTATTGGCAAAGAATTGGTTTGTCACATCAGGGACCCAAGGTTCAATCAGAGACACTTCACATCAGGGAAATGACCATTTAGGGCAATTGGTTATACAGTTAGATTTGGAGGAAAAGGTTCTGCTCTTTAAGGGAGCAACAAGGATTCTGCTGGGAGAACTAATCCCCCCCTAACAGAAACATAGAAGAAACTCTCCCCGTTGAATCATCAGTACAAAAGATTAACAACTGCATAAGAAAATATCTGGTTCTCTGATAAATAGTCAAATGGATTCTGTGTCAATTTTGGATGAATTCAGCAACCGTAGCTGCGTGTTTTGTTCTCAGCTGCAACGGAGAAGGGTTTTGAATTCTCTACCGCTTGGTTTTGCGCGTCTGACTGGCTTCTTCGCCATACCAACGTCGCCTGAGGCTCATGGGTATTGTAGTAGTTTGAGCCGCCCACCATGCCAAAATGACGGACAAAACATGATTTCCCATAAATGAAGTTGAAGTAATTAAAAATAGTTATTATAACGTAAACCTATAGGGTCGTTATGTTATGCTATGTTAAGTAAAATTGAGGACATAAGGAATTTTAAAGAACCAGCAGCTCCTCCCACTGCACAACTCAATCTCAGGTATTAATGGCTGACCTGTACACCTGCATGAATATGACTGGAGGTTACTAGTCAGCTGTGAATGAGCCACTGATTGTGAAGCATGAATGAAACTTCTAGTGCCGATTGGCTAAAGCAAATGCTCAGTGCTCTGCTTGAACAAACACTATGCTTCATTTTAATGCCCAGAGTCTCAATTTACTGTCAGATGGGTTGCAGTTCAACAAAAATTAAATATCTTTCTCAGCATCAACATTTTGTTTGTAAAGAAACAAAAGAAAAAAAAGTATTTTAAACAATCATGCTGTTAATTTATTAAATCTAGTGCCACTAATACTGTGTCCCACAAACCTTTTGTTGCTTGCCTTCTTGTTAGAAATGAAATGAAATTAGTGTGAAATTGTTTTTTCTACAGCAATTATTAAGATTTATGGAGATGATGGAAAAAAAAAAGAAGAACAATTTCATCAACATTTCTGCGTGTGTTCACTTTAATAGATGACGTGAACCCAGTGTTTTGAAAGACTTGTCAAGGTGCAATTTACCTGAGAAATATTTATATTGTTTCTAAATTATGCTTGCTGTACAAATTTGTCAATAATTTGGCTCATAAATTAAGCACAGCCAGAGGATTTTAAGCAAAGGAGTGATTTCTGTTACTTGATGTTTGTGCCAACAACACATACAAGCACCTAATGGATGTGATTCTTTTAATCCCTGCTTTAGCACGCAGCTTAATGGGCTTTATTTGTCAGATATAAATCAATTTGAATTTTGGAAAAGGCCATTAAAAGCGGCATCACAGGTTTTCTATTGTAGAGAGCTTGGATACTTTCGTCCTTGATCATCTTATCACCACTGAAACATCAAGCAAACGCTAACCTATTACCCAGCAGATGATTATTTCTCAGTGAGGTATACTGCTCTGTATCACTGTATATTTTGCCACAGAATTCAACTCCAAAATATTATTATCATATTATTGCTCATATTAAGTTATGAGCAACTGAAACATTATGAACACATGGGACTGAAACATTATGAATGAAAAAGTCTGTTCTCTTTTGCCACCCAGCACGCTGCGTGCAGTCGATATTTAAAGGAGGCATACCCTTCCTGTGGCCTAACATAACAAATAAGCCAAAACAAACATTCAGTCAGTCTTGGTAATAAGCCCGATAAAAAAAGGCAAAACCAAAGGCTCCTTACTTTTGACCCTGAATTAAAGATGGAAAACTAAAACACTGCATAATCCGTCCTGACACTTTAATGGAAACATCTTTGAAAGCATTTGGTGCAAAAGTAATACACACATTCTTTCTGAATGTCAGTATATCGTTACTGGAAACCTAGCTGCTGGATGACATTAAAATTGACACTGAGCCTACGTTACCAGGGGTTGCCCGCCCTCAGTGACTCGATGTTAGTGATTAATGCAGTGAGTGGAGTTCACTTGCGACAAGGAGCTGTTGGGGAGCACAGGCCGCTTGTGGGCCACAGCCTGATTTGCATACATATCTAAGCAAATAGGGGAGAGTCGAGGCTTTGCTCAGTTTTTTTTTATAGGAAACAATTGGTTTCAACACAAAGCAAATGGTGAGCAGTGAGCTTTCCATTTTAGCGTAATTCTGGGCTTTTTTTTTCATTAACAAATTTACACTGAAAGACAGACAGTACAAAGAATGTCCACTTTAGACCCCCCAAAATATCTGTTCCCCCCCACCCCCCCACTTGGCTTTACTTAGCTTCAGTCTAGCAAAAATTATATCTGCTACCTTGTTGCTACCTTTTCAAATCTGCAACAATAAAAACATAAGGTAAAAGAACAGCAGGGATGCACATGATGAGCAGTTGTTGAAGGCATTTCTTGGAGCTGATGGCGAGGCACAGACAAAACTAACACCTACAGCGTGCAGTTACAAATTTCCTATTGCTCTAAGCTTTCCATCTTGTCTCCTTGTTTGATGGTGCATATGTCATCTTTTCTTTGCATCTTCCTTTTTTAAGCACAGGATGTAATAACCCTCAATTTGCCATCTGCCTCTTCCCCCACAGCCATCACTGCTCTCTTCATGTACCCCCACTGGTGTGTACAGTAAATAAATGAATACTACCAACCCGCAGCGAGTATTCCCACTTCAGAAAACAGTTTGTGTCTGCAGGGAACAAAATCCTCCTACCAGTACCTCCAAAACTCGCTAGTTACCACATTATGTCTCATACAAAAATGTTGTAATCCAAACAAAAACGACACAAACAAAAACAACTTTAGAGGTGCTGGAAGGAGGATTTTGTTGTTGTTTGGACTTTGCTAAGCTGCTGGTGGACATGAGAGTGGTATCAATTCTGTCATCTAACTCTCAATAAGAAAGCGAACAAGCATATTGCCCTACTTCAAGACTAACTCATGGGTGGACTTGAACTTCAAATTGTTACTTACAATCCGACTTCATCAGCAAGGTCTCAGCATTTAATGACTGGGCTACAGTCAGCACAGTCAGATGACGTGGAAATAAAAATACAGACCCAGGTGGACAGATTATGTCACGTGCTGCACACTGCAGGCTGAGAAGTAATCAAAGTCCATTTTCTTGAAATGCTTTAAATCCCTCTGACCCCGTGGGCTTTCCAGCCACACGCAGACATCAATAAATAGAAAGCCATTGTAAACGTTCACCTTTAAATGATGAATACTTATCCTGAAAGGGATAGTTTCCTACAGATTGATCATGGTCACGGCCACAGAGAGGTGTCATTGTATTCACGGCATGCCATCAGTGTGTCACTCACCATAATTTGACCAAAATGCACATTCAAGACTGACCAGAGACTCACTGATACAGTTCATTGCTTTGGTGGCCTGCTGAGACATTTATTGGTGTTTCATTTATGTGATTATTTATGCAATTCATCAAGTTTGTGTCTCAAAGAGACTAAATTAAATCTAGGCAGACAGAGCGAGCTGTCTGTCGTGACAAATTAGAGCATGGCATATACATGAGCTCTCTCTGAAACAATCACTTTGTCCCTCTAGTTGACCTCGGTTTGAACTGAAACCAGTATCAACAATTGATGTCCCTCTCATTGAATTTTCTTCCTGTCTGGACCAACTTAACTGTGAGCTTTTGCTGACTTTGAAGGAGCAAATAGTGGGAAGACACACAGTGCTTAGTCAACTCCGGGGTGTAAGTATGGCCGTCAGTCTTACAAGTCTTTCCAAGAGCAAATGTGTCAATTCTAAGGTATGCTTATTCATTATGAAGAAAGTGATGGCTTGCCCATGCATATTTTATGCTTTTAAACCTTGCAAGTTTCATGAAGTTGTCTGAATGAGTAGCATTTAAAACTGAAGTGAAGTAATGTGCTTGAATAATTAATCTATAATGTCTCTGATAAGAATTACGACCAAGGTCATCAGTTTTATTTCAGCCAGAAGGTTTATTTATTAATCTTAATTGCATATTTAGCTTGTTTATGTTCGGGGCCTTATGGATGGAATTTATTTGGTACATACAGAGTGAGTAATCTGGTTGTCCCACTTGAGCTCTTAATGATCTGGCGTTTTCTGAGGAGGAGACAGCTCTCTTCACGAGTTATGCAGTGGAAACGGTGAGAGCTCAAGATCTTTGTCAGTTATTGCATAGGCTTGTAAAGCTTGCATCGGTATGTAAAAGTACACCCTGCTTTGCTATAAAGTGCTCATCCCCAATGCGAGTTGCTTCCTCCCTTTTCTGACGTTACACCTCCTTTCTCATTGCTCTGCCCTGTGCTGTCCGAGTTGCCAACTAAATCTCAGCCTCATCTTGTCCGCCGTAACCTTGTTTATTCCCAACAGTGGCATTAGCAAAGCTGTAAAAGTATTTATGGGGGTACAAATGCGGGACAGCCAATCTAAGGTAAATCTATAAATCCTGGCTGTTGATTTCTCAGGGCCAGGAGGTGCAGGCCGGTGATCAGTAGCGGTAGAAAGTATTCCCCGGGTGACTCTATGTGACTAACGCACAGAGGCCGAGCAGCATGCCAAACAGTGCTATGGCGACACTGTTGTGCTTGTAATATGGCCAAGCTGGCCTTCGCATCTGAAGTGAGACACCGCCTGACTATCCATCTACCATGAGCTGGTATCATTAGCTAACACCCAACAGGGACCTGACTCAGCAATTGGTGTGTGTGTGTGCATGTGTGTGTGTGTATCACATTTTGCGCCCTGTCCTTGGTTTGTTTTGGGGATTGTAGTCTTGGTGCAAGCTAGGGCTTACAGTTATGAAAAAAGTGCAAAGAGCACAAACATATCCCACATGTACAAGTGCTCTTACTTACTCTGCAGCAGGTGGGATTTACTATTACAGCTGCAGTAAGCAACTTTTGGCCACTAGGAGGCAGAAAAGTATCAAAACAAGCTGATCAGTACACAGCCACCTACGGAGTCCCTAAGGGGACATGGGCAAGAAAAAAAATCAAATAAGTATCTGGTACGCACCAGAAACTATCCCGTGCACACAGTTTCCCCTTGGGTCTACTTCTTTTAGAATTAAACAAACGTCTTCTTTCCTGACGTGTAATCCATTCTCCTTGCAGTTTTGTGTACATCCACCTATACCCATGGGGTTGGCCAGATGTTTGTAATTGTTCATAAATGAAAGTAATTACCCGATCAAAACTGGTGTATCCCTTGCGCTGAAACAGACCGCAAGACTTCAAAGTTCGTTTTAAATGTCGTTCGAAGACAATATAACGGTGACGACTTGCAAGCAAAGCAGTGATGTCCTTATAATGAAGTCCATTGTTAAAATATAGCTCAACTAACTCCCGTATAACATGTATAACACCCCAACATGCAACTCTTAGCAATCAAACTTAATTTCATCTGCCAAGCCTATAGATGACATTTTAATCATAAAAGTTGATAGGAAACAACATGGCCAACATGGGTTTCCAGTAGACTAGTACTGTCATTTCCACACAGAAACATAGCAGGCCGAAATGCACTGGGTGGTCTCCTGTGTGTGCCAGATATCCCGTGAGCACGGGAAACTTTCTCATGCCCATGGGATAGTTTCTGAAACGTAAAGATTTTTTTTTGCCAATGTCAGTGGCTTGTTAAGTTTTTATGGCTGATGTGTTAGCAAACACACTGCACACTGATATATAGTGTGGTAAACGGAACCAAATGCAAATTAACAATTTACGGTTAACATAATATTGCCACAATCCCTGAAGTCAGATGGTTGAAATTCTCTGTTTAATCACCTGAAAAAGATCGTCACACTTGTTTGCTGTCGGCGTGTACAGGCACTACTTCATCTCACAGCAGAAGTAAGTTGAAGACCACATCTTTTCAACCTCAGTCGAACTTGTCTCTTCTTTTAACCTTGTGCTCTTCTCGGCATCGTGCAGGGAAGGAGCTTCAATCTCTAATAAGATTTACAGAGAGTATAGCAGAGAGAGCGGGGTCGTATGTCTTGGGAGCTCTACCCTCAATATTGGCAAGGAAATCAATGTGGTGAGTAAACCTACCAGCACAGCTTGCAATCAGCTGCTAGGCCAAAAGTAATCACTGAATTGAAATAATCCTGAAAGGTTTCCCCACTGTAGCAAAGTTAATAACAAAAGAGTCGTCCAGGTCTATGCGTCGAATTAGATATTAATCCTTGTATCAAGAATAATTACCAGGAAGGTTCAGAAACAGTGACCTTGCAGAGTGAGCTTCTCTGGTTGTCCGTCTGGACTCATTTCAACATTCAACAGGCGCCTCGGTTCCTGGATGTGTGCTCAGTGACGCAATTTGCAATGGGACAATGTAGTTTCTCACTGCTTAATTCTTTGCACTACGCTGTCAGGGAACGGTCCCTCGGCAGCCAGGAACCTCATCATCAACAATTTCTCACTTGTTTACATTAATCCTATCTAGATATCCACTCATTCCCATGGCAGCTCTTTGTAATTCTGCTCTATTGTCACGGTTTTGATAGACAGTCAGCCAACACTCACTAATTAGCTGTGAATATTAGCTGTGTGCGGCTCTGGAAATTCTCGTCTAATGCTCCTTAATGGGAGTCAGGTCATTTGTTAATACTACTAGGGCAGATTGAAAGGCTTTACGTGTACGCGCTCCCTTCGAGCTTTCACATAAATCCTGCTTCTTTGCTGTTTTATTAATTAGGAGCTATAGCCAGCAAAGCAAGACACTCTGTGGGGAGGACCAGTTGCGCATTACTTCAGGGATGCGATGAGCCGTCTGCTGTTGTTCTTGAGCCTGTCTCGGTTCGGGGAGATAAAGCATATTCTCCGGCAAAGTCTGTCTGCCAGTTAACTGTCAGACAGCGAGGTCAGGTCTTTGTCAGAGCCCCAATCATTTTAGTTTATGAGAGGTCAAGTGGAGTCGTGTTTGGCTGAATTGGAAGCCGCCCTTGTCTGCTTCTTCAAGTGTAATTGCAGTTTATTTTGCAATGCTGAAAAGTAAACGCGGCCATTTCTCAGAGGCGCCATTTAATAAAAACCTTAAGCTCCTGTGTGTTTAAGCCTCTGTGTCTGATATCATTTATCACCGAAAATGTTCATGCCTCTAGGCACTAAATGGATCACCGACTAATAACTGATCAGACGTTATTATCGGGCATTATTACTTTGACCAGATATTATTATCTCAGAATGAACTTCAAATCTGGATGTGTTTCTAATGTGTTTATCTAATGATTTTTAGACTTCTGACTTCTTTGTGGAGATTTTTGCTTGACCTTTGATCTCTATTATAATGATTAATCTACTTGAAGAACTGACAACAACATGGCGCAGGAGCTTGTTAATATAATATCACACACCTCCTAGAGTATTATGCTGTTCGTATGTGGCTACTTAGATGTGGTCATAAACCTTTTTGAAGAGCAGTTTGGAAAGACAAGCATCAGTACATCCACAATATATCAAATTTTCTTTAAAGTCGAAATGAAATTGAAAGTCATTTTAGCTAAACAAAAGTCAGTATATATACTGCATGTCCTTGGTATTTTTGATTGAATTGAATTTCCCCCAAGCAGCATTAATAAAGTACTTCTTCTTTTTGGCTTTGTTTTTGATTTGATCCAAAACAAATTGTAATAATCAAAAATAATATACTATATACATATTTTTTTTCCAGCGATAGCGTCCCCTACATTGGTGTATTCCAAAGGATGTGAATTTTTGGTTCTAACTGACTCGGTTGCTACACAAAATCTGTGTGGGTATGGGCACCCACAATAGTTCATAATATCTCCTAAATGAAATAGAGACAGCTAATGCTAGCTAGTTGCCCTTCTTTCAGTCTTTCTCTTTCCGAAAAGTGGCTTCATGTGTGAATCAGTCCTAACGTTAGCAAGATATAGACTAAGTAGGTTCCACTCCATACGTGCAGCATTCAGAGTGAAATACAAACTTAACAACTGACCCTCTCATGTTGAATGTTGTGGGCTTGTCAAAGAAGGGAAAAAACGTCTTGTATCAGTGTTCGTATCATTGTAGTTTATTCAAATTTTATTTCGACTTTGAACTTTACTTCCAATGGAAAGGTTATACTTGAATTTCTGCAATTTATTCTGAGTTTAATATACAGTACGCTCATGTTCTAGCTTCAAGCTGCAACACGGTGACATGTGCCATATGCGCTGTCTTGCTACACAGCACTGACTAACAGAACAATCTACCAAAAACATAGTGTATTGCTGTTGTTAAGGAAAAAATATTACATAACTGCATGTGTATGTGTGTGAGTAAATGTGTCAAAGACAGAGATGTCAACCTTAGCCACCACTGCCTTCCTCCTTTGATATTGACACAGGGTTCCTATTAGTTAAATGCAGGCTTTAGATCCATCCATCAAGCATTCTGCTCATTGCTCGTGGCTTGTACATGTGAGTGTGAGTCCTCTCCTTGGCCTTGGGTCTGTAAAGCAGCAGTAATGATCATGGAGAGCGGGGCGGGAGATCTATCAGGTCCACTACTGAACTACCATCACATCAGACGAGCGGGCATTTCTTACCCCCTGTTTGGCATGTTTGATAGTGTGTGTGTACATAAGACACTGCTGTGCGGAGATGTGGATGGGTGGTGGGGCTCGCTACGTGGTGCTCTCTGCTGTAGGTCCCAGTGTGGTGTACAATAATGACCTGTCAGAAATGCAGGCCTCTGAAAACAGGGATAATCCACAGAGGCTATCTCACTAAATGAATTCTAACAGGAGCCAAGCCAACCCCCGAGACACCTGAATAGCATAATCTATTCCACTGGTCTCTTATCAAAACTGACACGAAAAAAAAGAAGCTCACCGAAATAGCACATGCTTGGCTCGAGGAGAATGGTTTCTGTTGTAGATGGTGCTGTAATTTGAAACAAGATAATTATTATTTTATATATATTATAAGGATGCCTTGTTTATTTGTTGTGCTTAGATAATTCAAAAGAATTTACCTTTCAACAGAATTTACATTTGTTCAATTGTTCAGTCTGGGTTTGTAAAGATCAACAAGCCTCACTAGCCAGATGAAATTGCATGTATGGATCTCACTTTTTGTAGTTAGTTTGTTAATAATAATTGTAATAAATGAAATTATGAGGATACTGTGACGGGCCAGTTTTATGGTTCAAAAGTGTTAGTGTACCTGTGGCATGAGGCTTGTTTGAGAGTAGGCTTAAACATTTTATATGGACCCCCCCCCAAAAAAAAAACAGCGCTGTAGTTGCTGTTAGGGGAGCAGCTTTAAAGAGGCCGTTTGTGATAACAAATAATTGATTAAAATCAAAGCTGTCAAAACACATCATCATAAACCACAAAGTGGGATTGCAAAAAGGAACAGCATCACTACGTGAGACACAGAAGCTTCTTTTAATCAACCTAAATTCATTCTGGGTGTCGCTATAGTCCAAAACTGAAGAAACTGACAAACCGAAATCATTCAGGTTGTTTTTGACCCAGGTCATATTTTCCTTACTTGCTGTTGCCATTGTGATGGTTAATTGCTTTCTAAACATAATCACTTGCTTCACTGTAGGGCTTCTGATAACTGCTAAAGCTGTAATATAAACCCAAGGGGTGGTAAGTTCTAACAGTTGAACCCAAAAAGTGATTAAAACATGCTCTTTCATCACAATAACGTCAAACTGTAATGGGACCTGCATCCAAATACTGACTATACATACTAAGTAAACTTGTTGTATTAGCTAGACTGCCTGGGACTGTGATGCTGTATTCAGTCATATTGTTCTGTAAACAAAAAACTGCCAAATGGGACAACCTGTTGACATCAGCCTGCTTGTAGTAATTACAAGTTGGATATATGTGATTTTGCTGGTGGGAGATATTGTATTGCGTAAGTGTACAAACCCAAGTTGTAAACATATCAGCACCTCCAACAGCATTGGCAAACAAGGTCAGCTCTAAAGTCAGAGTCATCAGTTATATCTACACAAACTTTACTTCTACAAAACAAAACATCTGCAGTAGACTGCTTGTCATTTTAAATTCATACATACAGTATAAATTGATTTAGGATGTGGGTGTTCTAATAAAAAGACTGCTTTAATTACTTTACGTTCAACTTGTGTTGTTGGCTTTTGCTCTTGAGTATGTGTTAGACATCAGCAGCACTGACAAACACTAGGTAATATTAGGAAAATAGGCTGAAAATATCCAGAATTATGTTTTAAGATCAATAATCCAAAATTGTTATCTAGATGGACTCAACAACCCTTGCTGAAAGTGTGTATCAAATCCATCCCAAAAGATGTTTAGATCCATGAAGCAAGAGGAGGGGAGAGTTTACTCTAATGTCCCATGAATCCCGAGTGAAGTGAAGTCTTTTATATATTCAAAAAACATAAGTCGCTGCCACTTTGGGCTGCCAAAAATGTGAAGCTAACTAATGCAGATTTAAAAAGTCCAAGAAACATGGAGAAGGAGCCCATGCTAAATCTGCTGCGAGGTGGATATTGCCTTTAAGACATAGCTGTCAGCTGTGTCAAAGGTGCTTTCCCGTCAGATATAAGTGACGTTGAATCTGAGCCCTCAGTCTGCCAAAATTACTTTTTGATGGAATCTTCACCCCATAATAATCCTGTTCAGTCAAATAATCAGTCTCCATATAGCTTAGAGTGTGAGTGAACCTAAACTGTCAGCATTCAATTAGGCAAAGATTTTGATCTCCCCTTGGTGCGGCTTGTCAAGCTGAATAATATAGCCGTCACCCCTGAAGGTGAAAAGCGTCCGCTGCGTGGATGGAGACCTATTGTCTGGAGGATTGACAAGGGTTGATGCAACAGGCTAAAGTGAGTTAAGGCCTTCGCGCGCGCACACACACACATACATCGACACACTTCCTCTCTCCTCACCACTCGTCCTCCTTCAGTCCCCAGAGAGGGTATTTTTCATGCTTTCAAACCACCCAGCAGTGACAAGGCTCTGACAACCCCTGCTTACTGTGACACCTTTGTGGGTCCAGAGGAGGCTTCCACCACAATGCCTCCTTTGACGGGCATTCTTGAGAGAAAACACACATTATTCTGCCATAACGCCCTATTTGATTGATTGGCACAGTCAAACTTTTAGGAGTGAGAGATGGCACAGAAGACTTTGACACAGATTTATTTATTTTTTAAGGAGTCCCAGTGAAAATTTATGGATGCTGGATGTGTAACACTTTATGTTCACCCCAAATAGTGGAACTACTCCCTCAAAAACTTTTATTTGCCATTACCAAGTCATACAAAGTGATATAATTTATTATCCATCATTGATACACACACAATAACATTTGAAGTACAAACTTAAATAATAAAGATAATAAAGAAAATAATGTGAAATATATGAAATAACATCCCTGACTCCTAATAATTCCATTCATACCACTAATTTACCAGAGGAAATATGTTTTGAGAGCAACATAATGCTTAATTATGTTTTATATCAACATACAGTCATGAGAAAACATCTTTAATTAACGTATCTGTGAAGTCGCAAAATGTTCACGCTGAAAAACATCTGTAAAATGCTCACTGCCAATGCATTTCATTTGATTTCATTACATGTTTTCCACTTGTAGCAACCAGGGGCGTGTCCAGGGAGTGGCCTGGCCTTATCCTAAACTATGATTGGCTGTCTGTCTGGTCAGCGGTGGGACCTTAGTTCAAACTAAGTGTTTGACGAGTAAACCAGACTTCCATTTATAGGTGCAAGGTTTATTTAGCTTTTAAATTAAAATACACAGGGATCGTGGTCTTGGTTATTGTAGCCTGAATTTAAGATGACCCTGATTATAAGACGACTCCCCTTTTCTAACACTTCTTTTTAGAAAAAGACTTTTTGAAGATAAGAAACACACAAGTCCTGTTGGAAAAGTTTCATCGAGATAATATAAGTCCAAGGAGAAGACAGTCAACATCCTTAAAGCCCTTTCTCTTGTAATAGAGAAACATGAAATACTTCCATTAAAGCAGCAACGTGAAATCCCTCATTTGTGCAGCTTGTCACACACTCGCACTCTCCAGTCATTCTCTTGGAAGCGGTCGGAATGAATGTCTCTATAAGTCTTGGCTGATTGACAGATGATTCTGTCCCCGGCCCATTTCTGCAGTTAAGACGTTGAGAGACGCATTTGACTCGTTTGTACTCATCAGGAATTTATTTCCTCCGTGACGGCAAAACACGTCAAACTAGTCGTGGCCAAGGAAGCACTTACGTTTCAATCAGCACATATTTGGGAAACAATTCATTAGTATACAAGCGTCATTTACAAGAGTGGAAATATATGAGAAATGATGGGATAACTTGTCAAAATGCTTCACAACGTAGTTTAGAATAACTGGATCATGTGCAGAGATCTTCAAACTTTAGGTGTGTTACATTCGTATGTTCAGAGTTGCAGGTGAAGGAGATTCTTTCAGTGTGGTTCATTTGGAAACAAATGAGAGATGAAACTCACCACTGTTTTCATTACATTCTGTGCATTAAGCTGCTATTCTGTGGAATCTTGACGCTGGCTTTTGTTGATTCTTTTTTAAGTTTCCTGGGCCCTTCATCTTTGAGCCTTTTAACTAATATCCTGTCCACAGAGATACCTGTAGCTGTACACTGGAGTGTTGTTGTTTGTGTCAGAGGGCAGCGCCTTGCCTTCACAAAGAGGCCACGTCGGTTTCAGCTGACTGCAGCTGTGGCACTCGCCATGTGTGGCTGGGAGACTGGATACCTGCTACACAGCATCTCGCTTACTGAATCCATCCCTCCCTCTCCCTAAACCCTGCACGGGGACAGTCTCCCAAGGTCAGTCAACCCGCCACACACACACACACACACACATACATACACACACTTATTCTCCCTCGCCTCCCACCACTGACAACCTTTCCCGTGAAATCAGGAATTGGTATGGCTGCAAAGTCGTCGTTCACATGAGGTAAGACAAGGGTGAAATGCCAGCATGACATCCCAATTTGTTGTCATGGCAACCTGGAGGCTTGATGACAAACCTGGAAACAAAAATACAAACACAAAAGCAGGAAAAACAAAAGCATTACAATGGATAATCTGTTTTTCCAAAATGTGGCAAGAAGGGACCGTGAGGTGGAGAATCTGAGAAGTGAAAGAAAACAAAAAGAGCAGCTGCTGACAGCTGGTGCCTTTGGGGGAATCAAGTGGAAGGGAGCATGTTTCTGGACCACAAAATGCGAGGCAAGTACTTTGACATTTTCCCCAAACCAACATTTGATGACTTTTACCCCAAGCAGAGGACACTGCAGACATTTTGGGTGAGGCCTCCTCCTCTTCCTCCTCTCCCCCCCTTCACCTACTCCCGAACCTCCCCCACCCTGCCTCAACATATTGCACCTGTTCAATTATTTAGCTGCTACTCTGTTGTTCGGTCCTGAGCTGCAGTGAAAGCTGTACCTGCCGATTAGAGCGGGGCTTGTCACCGGAGCTGGCCAGATATCTCCATCTCGTCGTCGTCTGCGAGAGAGAGATGCCTTTGGCCACATTACGCAGGAGGAAATGTCATTACCTCATTGCAGGCTTGTCATTTCCAGCCTTTGGTCTCCTAGGGGCAGCAAGGATTTGTATGCGTGTGAAGGTGTGTGCGCAACTCAGTCACCCAACACAAACGCATATGGCCTACACAGTGGTGGGGATACTCGCTCTTGGGATAAAACTACTGTGTTTCTATCTCAAAAGTTGCCTGTTATTATGACAAATTCCCCTAAATCCAAGTACAGTACTGAGTTCTTGTTGAGGCGCAGAATCCTCTGAAACATTTAGATTTTGGGAAGCTAAAGCTCTCCATTAAAACCATCACTATTATAATAGCCGTAATAATTTTACTTGCATGGAATTCAGTATTATATTAAAATTGGTTGAAATTAGGGCTTTGGAATGAAATATGTAATAAAAACTGAATTTTATCCATCATGTCAGAAGTCTGGAAAATCAGAAATAGATCAGATTTTTTAATATAGAAAGGCTCCATATGATACGATATGGGGATACAATTTTGCTATATACCTTGTTAGCCTTTCATAGTGAGTAAAAATGCTCAGGCACAGAAGAATGTCGGGTTAAAACCTTGTGCATCCTACTTTGTCTCTCTACTGTAAAAGAAAAATGCAGTTTCCACAGCTGTTTGTATACAGTTGCTATTGTGATCTTAATGGACATTTAACTTGTTGATATTATCTGCAGAGTGCAATGATTTGATGGTAAATCAAGCAGAAATCATGAAGAGCACATCTTTTCTTCCACTGGGGGGCACTGTTGAAGCAAACACAAGCCTCTAACACCTAATCTTCTTTCACTGTCCAAGGAGCGGTTTAACCAGAGCTCTGCCTTGGTCATTTTTTGGGGGGTTGTATCTTCTTAAACTACTGTTTGTACCAGGAATAGCTGGAGTAGTGAGGTCTCCATTTTCCCAGCCCTTCTGTGTTTGGCAGGGGCCAAGGGCTTAAGAAAAGGATTGGAGATGGAGTGTTAGAAAGTACCCTGTAAGCGTTGTCTGCATCTGTGTGTGTGTGTGTGCACGGTCGCTTGTGTGTGATTTTACCCAAGAATATTCCACGCTCATCCCTCTCCCTGGAGATCCCTCGTCCCACCAACACCACATTCGACAGTTTGTTTCTCGCTGGACTGTATTTACTGTGTGAATGTCTGTCCTCAATTTCAGACATAGATATGCAAATCACACTGGAGTTATTAATCGGAGTGTCACAGGGATTATGCAAATGAATAAGAAAGAGCGGCGAGAGACAGAGAGAAAAGAGAAGAGTCTGGATGTCAGCAAACTTGTGTTGGCATTCACCAGAGGGAGATAGTTTTGTTTGAAAGGGTTGGATCGTGGCTGTGATCATCGTCCCCTTGTGCTGACCTGATTCAGACAGTCCTGGCGAAAAGGTCGTCTTTATGTCGGGAGATGTTTGGCGCGGAAGGAGCCGGGCCCTGTCAGAGTAATGATGAGCCTTTTGTTTCACAGGGGAAAGCCAGACTACACGTTAATATTGATTTCCCTTTTGAATAGATCAGCCAACATTTTTGATGTGCAGCAGATGTCCATATGACAGCTTGCACCAACATTAGAAACCTGTGTAAACATAAATACACAAATAGAAAAAAAAAAATAGAAATTTAAAGTGAAATCTTGATGGAAATAGTTTAATGCCATCAAAACACTTCCTTGAGATTTTTTTAATGTGAATTTTTATCATTTGAGAGAATATTTGCACTTGTCTCAGTTTGATCACTTCCTGTTTGCTTCCTTGCTGGGAGAAGATTTGTCTTAGGCCCCAGTGTTTTACAAATTCCATCCTGATCACAGATAACATTTTCATAAGATGTCCAACAGTTTCCCAGAATAAAATTGGACAGATGGTGACATGCAGATAATCAATTCAAACAAAAGTAATATGACATAGTGGCATGGTAGAAATCATCATGAAACAGCTCTGGAAACTTGTGAATTAATATCAGTAACATACTGTATTGGGTCCTATGGCACCATGCACCCACAGGTTTCCAACACAGGTGCAGGCTGTTAACACCTATTCAATGCCCAAATGTTTGCTGGGATAGAGTCCATTAATTAATACGCTGGAACTAATATTATGCTGTAATGTCTTCCCATATTACATGAAAGTGGCTATAATCAATATTATATATATTATATAATATAATCTACTTGTTTGACTGCAGTGTCCCGCAGCGCTACGGAGCATTTTAGCGTCTTTCAGCTCATTGTTTCGGTTTTCTGGGCCGCAACTTAATTGTTTGGTTCACTCTCACTGCTCTCATTGTGCTGTTTTTAATGAAAAGGAACCTAAAAAACCCCCTGTGTGCTACCCGCTCAGCACCAAACAGCAGACAAACAAAGTTAGCGACTAGTTGGTGAACATAGTGGAGCATTAAGAAGCTAAAGAGCCAGATATTTTGCTCAGGAGTTAATAGAGACCCAAAAAAATATTGGCCTGACATTCCTTAGGTGGCCAGAAAAACTGCTCCAAATGAATGCTTACGTTGCCCCCTGACTGCCAGATGTGTACACAGGCAATTTTCTGCTAACTGGCCATATCAACTTCATATGGCCATAATATATCAAATGTGTGCGATTTTCAGCTTGTTGTGGAGTCCAGCCTCCAATTGGCCATATTTCTGACCAATACCCCCCATTTAGCAACAGGGAAAGTCAAAATAATAATACCGGCCATGATGACACAGCAAGTAACCATTTATGCTAGCATCTAGACAGAAATGCAACTCCAAATGCACGCTAATGTTGCTCCATATCTGCTGGATGTGTAAATAGGTAACTGTGTGCTAACAAGTTTGCAACTTAAAGGGTGATAATAATGTCACAGTTGTGTTCACAGCTTGTTTAAGTGCATTGATGACATTGCAGAAAGCTCTTTAAGGCTGTACTAGACATAAGATTTAGGAAAATGTACATCAGTCTTGCTGCAACGGGAAAGAGATTTTCTATATTTTTAAATCTTCCATTCTGTAAAAGAATATGTTAAGAGGTTAACTAAGAAATCAGTATTAACTATTTTCCTCAAAAAACGAATTGTGATGAATATGGCTCTGAGCTCCTGGATGGTATACTATGTGTGTTTTCCACAAGTGCCACAGGATCCCTGCTGTTGAAGACCACCGCTACTCCTTAAAACCTGTTTCCACTTGTCCCTAATCTACCTGTGGGACTTTACAGATTGGAAATAGATCACATGAGGAAAGCTCGGTACCTGCAGTGATTCTTTCCCGCCCTGGTGGACGATTATTGGCAGGTTTTGGGGCCCTGCCGCGAAGGGTGAACGAATGCATTTCTGCAGATGACTGTGAGGCAAGGAAAGATTGAATTCTCACTCCCTTCCATCTGTGTGTGTGGTGGGGGAAACGGGTGAGTCTCCTAGAAATAGGCAGTGATAGATGAGGTACATGGAAGAAGACAGCTACCCCTGCTCTCCAGCCTGGCTGAATCAGGAAACTGTCTGCCAACTAAATGTCTCTCCCTCCCTCCCTCCCTCCCTCTCTCACGCTCTCATTATAATTTTCTCCCTTTCCTCTTGGCCTCCTCTCTTCCTCTGCTTACGAATCAATCGTTTTGTTAGTGCTTACCAGACAACAGATCTTTAGTCATTATGAGATTGTGCTTTATATCACTGCTTAATGAGCACTACACCCACTGCAAGCATTCCAGGCAGCAGCTAATGGTCAAAAAGCTACACTTTCTTTCACTCGCTTTTTCCCGTGTGTGCATGAATATACATCTGAGTTAATTAAAATGTTTACATACTGTAAGTGATGCAACTTGATGTAACCGTTGTCTGTCAAAACAATTCGACCAGGTTCAAAATACTAGAGGAAACAAGCACTTGAATGGCATGTATTCAGAACTGACTGTTTTCAGTCTGTCTCTCCAGAGTTTTCCGTACGATTGAATAGGTGTCACACCACCTTAAGGAGCTGCTGACCCTAAAAGAATTTAATTAGTGTGAATTTCAGTGGGGCTTTAGTGTGCTGTCATGGTCTGAATGCTGTTCCAGGGGTTTTTCTGGTGGAAATATTCCTGCTCACACATCAAGAGTGGATTTTATAACATATTTGCTGTTCCTGGAAACACTCCAACAGATTTCCTCTCATTGAAAAATCTCTGTAAGTCACCAGTTTTGGTCTCTTGGGTGGATGGCCAAGAGCCCCAGGTCCATTGAGCCAGGCCAAAAGTCAGCTAATGACAGGTGGCAGCCATCTTTGACCTTTGACCTTTGAAAAGGTTCCTTGTTGAAACCCACTTCTCCAAAGTAAATGTTGTTTTTCGTCCTTTCAGCCGTGGCTCCGCTCAGGGCTCTTATTCCAGCCTGTGGGTGCTTCTTTATTCATTGCTTGGATAAATGTACATGACCCTTTAAAATAACAGGAGCTGCCCCAGAGGGCACACTTGAGCGATGTGACATTCCAGCTAACCTGAGATGACTTTTAAAGAATGGATAAGTGAAGGACAGTAGCAGGGAAAAGATGGAGGACAAGGGGGATGGCAGAATGGACAAAATCAAATCAGTGTAAGCAGATAGGTTAAGCAGAAAAGGTTAGAAACAAAATATGAGACAAAAAAAATTACATGACATAAAAAACCTTTCCTTCTTTGGCACTGTCAGATGGAAGATTTCAGTTTTTGACTTTACAGCGAAGAAGCGCTCGCTATTGCCTGTATGCACACACTCATTAGTCCTCTGAAATGGGAAGATCTTTTCACAGTAATTGAGACATACACACTTGACTGCTCATCATTCTATAAAACACCTAAACGCAGTGCGTGGATTTGCATGCAGCTAAGACAAGGTCTTCTGTCAAACACACGGGCGAGCACTCATCAAGGATTCCGTATTTAATCAGTGGAAGTTAATGCTTTACAAACAGTCTCTGTAAAATGTTAAGCAGAGTTCCTAATTAGCCTATCGTGCAGTCATAATCACTTCAGAAATAAATTAAGCTGAAGGTATTTCAGCAGGCTAATGACCTGCGTTGGTCCGCACAGCCACCCTCTTCTACTAAGCTGTCATGTTCAAAGAGGAGCAATGAATAGCACTTACTTTGTTCCTAACCTCTTGCTCTGTGGCTCTGTGGGTAAATATAATATACTTTATCTGTGTATGCACCAAAGAACTAAGCTCAACAGCACGTGAGAGGGGTTGCTATATATATATATATATA
>NTHP01000568.1:475720-489610 GCA_003416845.1 Oplegnathus fasciatus | reverse complement strand
ATTAATGCCACAAAGTAAAATTCTCTGTTGCAAGACAAAGTCTCTATTTATTATGTAAAAGTACTTAAGTAGCAAACTGTGCTTAAAGTATCAAAAGAAAAGGAAGTCATTATACACAATGGCCCCTTTTTTCTTAATAAAGTGGTTGTTTAATTTATATCACTGCATTATACTGTACTTAATTAAAGCTGGAGTGCGGACCTTTTGTCTCCCCTTTCTGGCAGTGAGAGTAATTACATGAACACTGTCGAGGTGCGCTTATGATGTTACAAAAATACAGAGAAATGTTCACAGTTCCAAAACAATAATTCATTATTTAAGTTGAGTAAATGTAATAGCTACATAGCCTACTCCAAATATTTTAGGGTGCTTTCACACCTAAGCTGTTTGGTCCATTTTAATCGAACCCTGGTGCGTTTCGTCAGATACTCCGGTTCGTTTGGCGTGGTGTGAAATCTCATTCAAACTCTGGTGTGAACCAAACAACCGAACTCTGGTCCGCCTGAAAATGGGGGTCTCGGTTCGCTTCCAAGTGCACCAGAGTTCGGTTCGCTACAGGTGAGAACGCGATCCGAACCAAATACAGGAAGTGAACCAAAAAACAGTGCATTGCGGATGATAACTTTCAAATCCACAGCTTATTATGACCAAATCTCGCCCGTCCTCTGTCTAACAAGGACAACACAGCATAATCCTTCTCTCTCATCAGGGCCCGCCTTCTCCTTCTCACTCGCTGTTTTGTCAGCTGCTCATATTGTTCGCCTTCTTGTAAAGCATTTAATTGATGGAAACACCAAAGCAAAACCAGAAAACTCAAGACCACATAAATTTGGTGCTGTTCCATTATTTCTGAGATCAGGAAGTGTCGGTGAGTTTCACTCAGATATTTTGTCCAATAGACGAGCAACCGTTTTGACCGCGTGACATTTGGTTACAATGTTTGGTGCGCTTGACAAAGTTACAGTGTGAAAGCGAACTGAACCAAATGAAAAATGCAACAATGTTGCAACTTCACCCCTGAATCACACCAAGACCACCGAACTACAGGTGTGAAAGCGCCCTTAGAAATACCAACCTGTCCAAGAGCAGTACCGTGACATCTGTGTCTGCTCTCAGTCCCTTCTCTTCTTTCAGTGCTCTCCAATGAGGAAAAGCTACACCAATGGTTATCCGTGTTTGTCCTCGCTGTTGATTGCTTTCTTTTTTCGACTGCAATCCTTCCTCTGAACGCAGTTTCTTTTTTTATCTGGAGCATCAGAAACTTTTCTTGGACACTTCTTAATTTTTTCCACCATACTCCTAGTTGCTGTAGCCTACTCTGTCGCTACGGTCGCTCCCCCCTTCAGCCAATATATTATCGACCTGCAGAGCTGGAGAGCCCCCGCAGACCCACCATTTGAGACGTACGCATTCGCAATTTTGAGACCCTTCAGCTCTGGCAAACCAATCATTGCTGATTTATGTAAAATGCATCACTACTGATGCCAGTGCAGGAATGTTGCCACAGAAAACAGATTAAAAAACTCCGGTATACTGTGAAATACAGAGAGATTTACCTGGCGGTGATAGGCTTAATCAGCATTGTGTGAACTCATTTGACAAGGGCTTGAATGTAACGGACAGGGGCATAGGATGGGTGGGGCAAAGGGTACTAATTTACAGGGTCCAAAGGTGTGGAGGGGCCCACAAAAATTACTTGTAATAATAAATTTAAAATCATTATCACACTGAATCAAACAGGGCTTCTACAAAATGAGTTATGGTTGAATAAACAGACTGAGAGACTGAGCTTTCTATAATTAAAACAAACAGCCTTTAGCAGGTGCTCTAATGGGCCCTTCTGATAGACCTGAAGTGCAACAAGTTCAGTTAACAATTCTCTCAAGCTGTCACAAAAATTAAAGATGAAGGGATCAACACCTGAATATGCAGTTAGGCTACTACCATTTTTATTTTGGTGAGTAGGTTAGGCTGGGCGGGAGGGTTGCAAAACCTTTGCTGCTTGCTGCATGAGAGGGGAGGGGGAAATGTGAGCAGCTCGGGCAATACCCAATAGCCCTAACCCAAACCCTAACCCTAAACAAAAATAGTTTTGATCACAACAAAGTCTTTATGTAAGTAAAATAATAAAACATGTAATCTTTAACAAATGTCTTATACAAAAAAACGGTCAAGGTGGTGGGGGGCCCCTCAGAGACTGCTGATGTACAGGGCCCAGAAATCCATGCTACGCCCCTGATAACAGCTGTTCATTTATATGTAAAAATCCTGCACTACAGTTTTAACTTATAGCATATTATGTTTATAAAACCTGAATCTCCAAAGTAACTAGTAGGCCTAACTAGCAGTCAAATAAATGCAGTGGAGTAAAAAAGTACAATATATCCCTCTGAAATGCAGAGAAGAAAGCAGCAGATGGAAGTAGAAATACTCATACATGCCCTGAAGCTTAAATACAGTACCCGAGTAAACGTAGTTAGTTACATCGTTAATGTTTTACTCCAGCTGTGCTCTTCTCTCTGTCTGCTGCTGCCCTTCAACAAGTGATGATGTCATCGTGGTCGGAGTTGCCTGCTGACTGAGTTGAGAAGAAACTCTTCTCCCTCTGCACCTCCCTGTCTGCTTAAACATGAATGAACACGGTGCTGTCCTCTATAAACACGTAAGTAATTAATAAGCAGGTTTGGCTGGGTGGCATTTTTTGCCTGAAAGAAAGTTATCACCATTTCTTTCTTAATTGGTGCTTATTAATCCTTAATTAGCTTAAAGCGCGAAACATGGCGGCTTTTTTTGTATTCGGTGTTGTGGTCAGTGTGTTGTACAGTGTGTGCCTTGAAACCATGTAATGTTTAATTGGAGGGAAATTTCAGTGGCAGTTCTTGGGGCTATGGTTAATTGCTTTTTTTGTGGAGTGGAACTTGATACCTTGGAAGTCAGAGCTGCTTCCTGTATTCGGCTAATTGTTGGTTAGCTATGGCTACTGTGCCCATAAATGAAGCTTCACTTTGGGTGTTGCTCATTGTTTACAGTGGCAGTCTCCTCTGAAGGAACAGGGAGAGCAGGAATCAGCTGAGGGAGGAAGAAGGAAGGATGAAGCTGGTTTCTGAACACCAGCTGGCTGCCAGGTGAAACATTTCTGCATGATTGAACAACATTTTATCTCCATTGAATACTTCTTTCTCTGTGTCCTTTGTTAAAGTTGTAAGTAAGGATATTTTATGTATTATTAAAGTAATATTTAGTAATAGTTCATATAGTTTATATGATTTTGCATATTAGCTTCATTTCTAACACAACAATGTGCCTGCGCTGTCCTTGATACTGTAAGAAAAATGTTCAGTATTTGAAACACATCTTCAGTTGTTCATCCAGGTACATGAAAGCACTGCTAGGATATCTGATTGATGAGTGACAGAATGTGAGAGTGTGTTATAACATTTGTCATATGATGTAGTCTGCCAGCATCAGGATGTATCAGGTACAATACAGTTTTGGATGAGTGGTAGGACACAATATTAAAAAATTACTTAGTGCCTATAAATTGAAGGGACAGTTATTTTCATTATCAATCAGTCTATATAATAATCTATATGCATATTGTTTCATGTAGTCTTATAAATAATCTATTATTTAGTTATTTTTTAAATTTAGTGTATAAAATGTCAGAAAATAGAAAGAAAGAGAAGAAAGAAAAAAGTCACAAGTTTCCCAGAGGCCAAGGTGACAACTTCAGATGTCTTGTTTTGACAAACTTCTCACATTTAGAAGCGAGAATTAGAGAGTGATTGATATTTTGCGTGCCGAACAAAATTTCTGCAGATTAATTCTGACGACTGGCAAAAAGAACAATCGACTAAAGTTTTGAAAAAAAAAAAAAGCGTACATTTGTTTGAGTGATGGAAACAGGGTTATGATATTATGGTTTGTTTGTTTGAAAATGGCAGTCCAAGGGTGTACCTGTAAGAGCTGTCAGTCCTTGTGACTTGTGTTTTTTCTTGCTTCATTTGTGATAAGGCAGAGTGAACTCTGGTTGTAATCACTGGCGTCCACAGCGGTTCACAGAGGACTTGGGAAGTGCAAGCTGTTAATGCTGAAATGACGAATGTCAGCAGTCATGATGTCCAGAAAGATTTCAGAGGGAACATCAGAGACGCATCTAAAGCTTTGGCCAGAGCTGAATGAATCTGACGGCTTTCCCTCGCTGTTCAATCGTACATAATACACACACACGCAGTAGAGAAAGCTCTCATTAGACAGAAGTGTTACTGGCATCAACTATAGTCTTTTGGCCTAAAAGGAAAGAGCTCTTTCACAGCTCTTACAAGTGAACAAGTGAAACGATGCAGGTTTGACAGTGAATTTCTCTAAAAGGATGTGATAATGCCCAATCATTTGAATTTGGTTGATGGTAAGATCACTCCACACTGTAATGATGTGGGCAGAAAATGCTGATATGTTTATCACTCATGTATTTGGGAGCGGACAGTGAGACATCCCAGCCTCAATATCAAGCAAAGGATAAATTGTCCATTCAGTTATTGGTACACAGAGCTTTTTCCAACTTGCTCTTTTCTTTTTCGGAGGCTTAGTTTAGTTCAAGGAGGCACTTATTGTGATTGGGTTTGGTCTTAGCCTCAACTCTGCTGGCTGTTTAAAAATGCTATTTAATTGATTCCTTTCAATAGAATCCACAGCCATGTGTAATGTTTTGTGTGGAATGTCTTACTGGAAAAAGATTACCGCATAATAATAGTCTAAAATGACATGACTTATTTCAGAACTAAGATAGAAATAGACGTACAGCTAAAAAACAAGGACAACAAGCTGAACAAAGGTAGACAAAACTAAACATAGAACTATTATGTACATACAAGTAGGTGACAAAATAGGTGTATGTATAAATATGTATAAAAAAAGCAACAGTGACCAACAACATACATGTCTATGTACAAATCAAGTGTTCTGTAGCCTGTAAACAAATACAAATAGTGCAGAGGAATAAATGTTGAGTGGGTAAAACAAAATTTGCTCCCTGGTGAATGTAACCAGAAAGGGTGAGCTGAAAACTAGACAAATAAACAAAAACAGAAAAAGTACCAGAGAGCCCAACACCGAGGCTGCCATCCATGGCACCATCTTGAAAAAATATTTAAAATCCAGTAGTAAGCTGTCTTGTCTTAAAGGACCCACTACACCAATTTTACATGTCAAAATCAATTTACTAGTCATGGGGAGTACCATGCAGCCTGTGAAAAGAGTTGTATAATAATCTGGAGGGAGCTTTGTCAAGTCTATTCTGTGACATCACTTATTTAATCTCAGTTTAGGCTTGGACTACATTACAATACAAACTGGGGGCATGGAGTTTGAAATACCTGTGTGTTTGTCAGGCAGGGAAGGTCTTCAAGATGCTATTGAGTTGCATTATGGGAAGTGAAGGACCCAGGGTTTTTGGAGCTTCACCCATGTTAGGGATTTTTGCATTTGACCATCTCAAAGAAATGTCTCTCTCACACTGACTGTACTGTATGGCAGGCAATACTTAATAACTGGAGTATACTGTTAACCCTTGTCTCTTTTAACAGCTCATTTAGTCTAAACAAACTGTTTCTGGCTTTGTTTGCTAAAAATTGCAGGCATGCTAATTTAGCAAAGCAGTTTATGAAAACATGCAATTGTTGCATTCAATGCAAACGTAACCTAGAATGTGTTTACAAGACAAAAGTGATGGTTAGCTAATCAGGTACAATGGTTAGCTTGCTAACAAGGCATCATTAGAACACATCAGACAGATACTGTATATCACTTATGTAATTATTAATCAAAAACAGCACAGGAAGTAAAGTTTTAAGTTCTGAAATGCAACAAACTGTTTAGTTAATAGTGCTCAGATTAAGAACTTCTTCATGACCACCTACGTGTTTTACATCATCTGAAAGTCTTGTACAGTAAGTGCAAACTTTTCTCATGTAAATGTGTGTCTTTTTTTCAGTCTTGCCAAGGAAAACGTGGGAAACAAGCTCAGGGTGTGTACACACCAAGCTGAGCTGAAAGCTGCACCCTTCTTTTCACTGTTAACAGCAAGAGGATGTGTTGCTGGGAGCAGCTGAGAAGGGCTACACAAGTCTGGAGGTTTTTACCTTGATATGGTACAGTCACTTTTCATTCTTTACACACACACACGCTCCACTTCACACAGTGGTTGCATAAAAAGATAATTTAATTTTACACCAAGGATTTTTATCAGCACTTGCCACTGACCGACACTGCCATTATGGTGCTGATGATAATCAATCTCAAATCAATTAGGCAGTAATTGCTGAGTCAATGGGGGAGGCTGGTTAAATATTGATAAGTGTCTAAAAGGCCCATCAGGCTCTATTGACAGCTCAGGGAGACAGACAGCAGTGGTTCAGCTGAGAGGGGAGGGAGGAGTGATGGAGAGATGGCTTAGGGGCTCGGGTCATATTCTCCACTCAAGCTGGCCAATGTGGTAATCAATGCAAACTTGCTCTCTCTGTGGCTGTAAGCTCTGTTCATAAGCTTGATATTATTGTTGGAAGTACCTGCTCTACAGTTATGAAACTATCTAGACCTGTCTAACCTTGATAAGAGAAGAAATCAACCTTTAGTGCTCGAGACGGCACTTAAAAGCATGGCTACGGGCAATGTTTTCATTTCATTTCATTTTGTGGTTTGGCGGTATTTGTCTCATTTCTGTAGATAAATGGCAAATCAAAGACGTAGATATTTCAAGCGCTGCTCCAATTACACAGTAACAGGAAAACTGTACAGCAGTATAGCATATTTAGACCCTTAAACCTACAGTATATACTGTACATAAGCAATGCAATAGCAGTACCAATGCCAATGCAAGGCGTATTCCTTGCAATGAAGATGTAATTTCTTGTGCAAATCCTTGTGCCTGTTGGAGCAGCATTCCCCCGTGTGGATTAGTGGTTATGACTTCTTGGCCCAAGTGAGCTGATCTACCCAGGTTTGCCATGTAAATTTGCTATTTGCATTCAGTATGCCATACTCACCGTCACACTATTTACTCAAAGAAAAAGCAGAGAAGCGAAAGTCAAAATTTTTAAGCTAAAACGGTGTTTAGTTATTTAGTTTTATGCATTAGTTATTAGTTATTGCTTTATTGCTGACATATTTTCTCACTGTAATGACTATCTTCTGTCAATAATGCATGTAACATGACAGATCTGGACACGTGCACGGTGTTTTTTTATTTATCACAGCTCGTGGGCTGTTGAGTGTGGATGTGGTATCAGATCGGCGATTCTCACAACAGGAGAACATCTCTTGACAGCAAATTCAGTTCAGCAGCCTCTCTCATATCATTTTATCCTCTTGTGAAGCAGGTTTCTCCTTTGTCAGCCACAAAAACAATATTTTGGAATAGAATAGATGGAGTTTTATGACTGATGTGTTGCCTCCGAAACTGTTGGTCTGATCTCACCATGGAATGAGCTTACCTCTGATCTTGAATGAAATGCTGTATTTGAGCTATATGGGCCTATCAACCATATTTTTTTGTTTGTATATAGGTTATGCTTTCTTAATAGACTTTGTTTTTCATTTTGCACTTGTTATTTTCTCTGCCTGCATTGTTCATTCATAGCAGCTGCTACAGGAAGGAGTAGAGGTTCCCTCATTGTGCTGGACTGTTGATTGAGCAATTAGGTTTGCAACTTCATATTAAGCTACCTAGCTTTGGCAGGCAGCCTGCTTATTTATACAGTCTTTTGCCCAAACAGTTCCTCCCCCTTGCGTGAAAAAAAAGAAATCAAGTCATTTTTAACATGAGTGGTGAAGCCATATTGTAAAACCTTCTCCTGGTATTAGTCTTGTCACTCGTACCCTCCTCACACCTCACACTTCAGGAGGATGTTTGTGGCGTGTTGTGGAATTTACAGTATGTGATGGATCGTCCTGCTCTTGAATGATTGTGAAAGGCTTTTTGAGAATCCACCATTCCTTCTTGCAACCAGCTAGCTAAATAGCAGCTCACTAGCTTAGCTCTATTAAGGAATAATGGTCTCTCAAAGATTACACTACTGAACTGGCTTTTTCCTGTATGAGCTGTGGCTCTTTGCAGAGACACACATACTTGTTCACAAATTTTAAAACAGTTTTGTTATCTAGAATGTTGACAAAGTCTTGAGAGCCTACAAGTTTAAAAACATTTGTTAGCTGGTATCCACACTATAAGAAACAGTGCCATATTTACTGGGTAAAAGAAGACAAAATCCTGTCCAAGCTGTCAGATAAAACATTTTGTATGTGCAGTTTTCATTTGACAGCAGTAGTGTTTGAAATATGCAGGATATTAACCTATTCAGTACTGGCACAAAATATCAGTGTTGTCAGTTTCAATATCTCTTTCAGTATAAACTGAACTGAAAATATCAAAGTACAGTGTCATTGTTGGCATTTGAAACCCATATTAGTAGCACCACAGTTTGTGCCATTTGCAGTTTGAGTTACATTGTGTCTGAAGCTTAAGAGAGGAGATGAGCAAGGACTTTGCCCTAATTATCATGCTGGCTAAACATGCTGTGTCGGTTAAATGGTGTTTGCAACAGGCGCAACCTCTGGCTGCTTATAGCAGCTACTTCCTGACACTCCCAATCAGCTTGATTGATTGGATCCTAAGCCACTCCCTAACTCTGATTGGCAGCTTAATGACAAGGGGGGAGGAGAATAGCTAAAGGAGACAGGGCATTTTAAGGTTCTTAGCTAATCCAAAGTAAGTTTTTGTTCTTAAAATGTGTGTGTGTAAGTGCCTCAGTTGTTGGTCTGCAATAAAGGCAGCATCAGGAAAAATATTCATCCATAATAATCTGCCTGGGCTCTTTTCTTCGGCTTTCCCAAAACTGTCACATCTATCAAGATTAGGTGACTGGTGCAGCCCAATTCTCCCTTAAAATGAATCAATCTCACTGAATGCCTGCAACAACTGATGCCGACTGTCCAAGTGACTCGTGGTATAACCAACTCTGACAAATATTCAAGGCTCGTACCAAACCACTGATTAGACAGTTAAGTGATCCATCTTCTGAAGACAATACTGACAGTCATGTTAGCATTCATCTGCATTTGTTTCTCATAGGCAGTTAATACCATTAGCCTTTTGAGAAGGGTGATTAGCCCACGATTTTCTATAAATCCTTGTCTTTTACAATCATATATCAAGACAGGGTGGTTTCAAGCTTTGGTATCTTCTTTGATACTGACCCTTCTTTTGTGTCCTTGTTTGTCTTTGACTCAACAGAGATGTTTAAATGCTTCTACATAAGGCACTTACACACAGTAGTGCCACCACAAAGCAGTTTTCTGAAACCATTTGTAATGTGCTTTAAAGATAAGACACATTGTGTGCTGTCACTTGCTGGAGCTTTGCTGCCTGCTTTAAATGGTAACTGTAACACTCTTGATTAAATTCTTTGAATCACAGGTATTTGACAGTGCACTTTGCCAGCTCTCATCTTCATCTTTCATTCTATTCAGATGTGTTGTTTTCATATAATATCCTCTCAGTGATAAATAGGATCTTTATCATTTTTCATCTAGGTAACAGTGTCCCAATGGAGTAAATTGTTTGTAATCAGAGAATTAAAAGCATTTAATCTTAAAAGGCTTGTCGTGTGGAATCGCTTTGATGTGAGCTAATTCAATATGAACGTAACCTGAGGGCACTTAAGATGGAGATTGGGGTTGCGATAAGATGTGCCTTTAGAATGCTAGCGCAGAGTTGGCACACCCAGTGAAGACTAATCGTGTAAAGGAAATCTTTTCTTTGAACCCTTCTCGAGAGTATGAATAAGATGAATTAACAGCAGCTGATTGCATGCCACCACAGGACTTGTGCCAGAGCTTGCTTGTGCGTTGTTGCAGAACTTTTAATAATAGAAACTCCCTGTTATATGATTTAGAGGTCAGTCTTTGGAAATAGTTTAGTGTTTGTATAAGTTTTTGTTTTGGAAAATGACAGTGTAACAATTATTATAACAGTTTGTCAGTTGAGATGTGATTTGACCAGCTGGGAGAACTGGTGCATAACACTTGCCATTACATACTGTTGAAGTGCTTTAGCAGCTAGGCAGCTATCTCCTATTTGTTCTGCTGAGCTTGTTAGTAGCTCAGAGTAGAAGACTGTGGTTGCACTGGGCATCTTGCAAGGTGAATGTGTGTAACAATATGAGCTAGTGTGTGTGTGATACTGAAATGAGGCTGCATGCTCAGCAAACCTCTCCAAGGTAAATAAATATTTAAAAAGAAATAATAAAATGATAACTCAAAAGGGCTGTAAATACGGGGTTTCAGTCCATAATTGAACAAAATGACGTAATATTTTGGTAGATCAACAGCAACAACACAACAATTACTTGGCCAGAGAGTTTCAAAGTAGTCCAATTTCTGGCCAGGTTTCTAGCTTTTGCTATAGAAGAAAAACTGAATTGAACTGAATTGAAATTTCAACATGGTCCCGATAACCCTCCTCTCCGCAATGTTTCGAATTGCTTCATGTTTGCTTTGATGGTTTTGCTGTAGCTCTGCTTAATAAGCTAGCCAAATAACATCTTCGTGAAAATGTTGGCAAATTGCTTGTGCCATTTACTGGCCAGTGAAGACTAAGGGGATTTGACAGGATGGGGCTTTGCAGAAACTTGCTTAGGAGGGGGAAGGTCTCTAGATGTTGTCATACTTACTGCTGTCTACAAATACAGGTCGATAAGCTTCATAGTTTATTCTTAGGCACGAGGACAAATTCAGAACATTTTCATATACTTTTTTTAATGAATTACACAGAGGAGTGTAAAATTACAAACTAAACTTCAGTAAACATATCATGTCAATATTTTTTTAAATGCCTTATAAGACTTAGACAGGTCCAAGGTGCCACAGAAATAGACAGTTTACTGAATCACATGAAGGCATTTAAAACAATCAGTGGACACTGGAGGCACAGAAGGAAAGGTGACATGTGATGTAACTGGGAGCAGATTGACTCCTACAAGACTGGCCATTTGGTACAATTCTAATTAATCCACTAACTCTCCATGGGACTGCTGTTAGCACCACAGCCGTTCACACAAACTTACTTGGCCAAGGACACCAGCTAAGAGGAATTTAATCAATGTGATGGATAACATTTGTCTTTACGGCTCTTGCGGCAATTCCCATGTTAACCATTCGAGGCGACAGTACTTTTCCTTCCAAATGTTCTTGGCTGTTTTCTGCTGGCAAGTGATAAGTTAAAGTAGAACCTAAAGGCAGTGAAAAAAGTAGAGTCATTGCCATCATGAGGAGGGGGGACAATGGAATACAATAAAAATGCACTGAGAGATTTCAAAAGCTCGCTGTCTTTGTGACATTAACGACCGATAACCACTCAGTTTTAGGGCTGACATATTCTTTTGCCTTTTCAAATTTGTATTTGTAGACATGAACGACTTTCATTAAAACCCAGAAAGCAGACAGCCAAGACTTTGATGCGTGATGAAACCAAGATGTACAAGCAGCCTACTGACAATTAATGAGAGGCTGAATTTGTGTGGCTCATTTGCGAATCATTATTTTCTGAACCTCCGGTATATTTGTGTATACACTGCCACCTTTTACATCATTTTAAAAGCTGCTGTTTTGACATACCTGTACAAGGAAGGACTTCACATGCTTTTCCCTTAGGGGGACGGCATTGATTTATAGCTTCCTTCTCTGTACAAACTGAAGTGTCCTAGAACACTGGAAAAGCATTTCTGAATAGTTAGGCCAAGTGGTTTTTTATCAACTCCTCCCACATCAAGGCCCCTTTTGAAGACTTATTGATTCATCTCATGCCCATAATGCTATAATAATGGAAGATACACTGGCCATTTATTGAAATTGCCTTTATTAGTTTTTTTGGTGTTTGCTTTGATGTTTTTGAGCAAGCTAACAATTTGAAAACATTGTGATTTCCTTTTCAAAGTTTTGTTTCTGCTCAGTTAAATCTAAAGCAGAATAGAGCCACATTTGGCTTTCATGCTGCTTTGAGTGCAATAAATCCTGTTATGGATAATGATAAATGCCTCTTGAGTGATAGTTAATCACTGACTGGCAAGAAATGCAGCCTTTTGGGGGCCTTGATGTTATTTATGAAATTGCAGATTATATTCTATCATCACCTTATTTCACACATAGAAAATGCAGTGCAAGATGACGTGACCGTAATTTCCCCAGAATGGCTGGGGGAGTGGGCATTAACAGGTTACCTCATGCTGCATTATAAAAGCCAGTGTGTGGCCCATATGTTCGCCGTCTGCACTCAGTGCAGGCGGAGCAGATATTCACAGAGAGGCGAGGGATTGGGTGGAAGTAGGGAGCTGTTTTAATCAAACAGCCCCTGCAGCTGTTACCCACCAGGTGAATTGCAAAGTGTCTTCTACTGACACAACACGCCAGTGAAGGAGAAGGAGGCTCGTTGCGTGTCAAATGTTCTTTATTGTAACTCGCAGTTGTGCTGGGCTTTAACAAGGCTGCAGAGAAAGCAGTACACAGGACAGAGGGCTGCATAATTGCAGTACTGTGTAATCATGGGAGCTGACAGAGGGCTTTTTTCGCTGTCACAGGTTGCCTCATGCCATGCTGCGTATACTAGCAGGCAAGCATACTAGGCTGAGCGGGTGAATTTGCATCAGGCATGTGTTCCTGTGTGATATCATGCAAGCAACTATTCCCTCAACCCTTCCATCTGATATTCAAACAGGCAACAATACTTTTGGAATATATTTAGAAAATCATTACAAAATGGAAGTCTATCATATTTTGACAAATATTATATGTTACATCTGCATTTGTTGGCAGCAGTTTTGCAGTAAAAATTAACTAGGATGAATTACAATAGCATGAATAACAACAAGCAACTTTCATAGAAGTAGCTTGCAGTACAAAAGAGTCAAACTGTAAGTTATCCTGACATTCACATGAAACCTAAAAGTCAATGCGGTAGAGAACAAAGACAACATGAGAAAACCGTTGAAGAAAAAACATGGGCCTGTCATGAATATTAATATTTGCAATTGTTTTGAGTCTGGTGGTCTCATTCAATGGAGCAAAAGTGTGATTGACAGCCGGATGGCAATGGCGCACCAATCAATCAACCACTTGAATGAACGGTATTCCCAATACCATATGCTGCCTACGTGTAGGACACTGCACTGTCTCTTGGACGCACTACCATTCTGCATTTTTTATAATTTAATTTGAATGACTAACAAGAGCGACCAAGCGAGTGCTTGTAAAAAGGGCTGAATATTCAGAGGAAATGTTAATGCTTCATTTTATGGAAATTAGGCTCTGAGCCAAGAGGCAGCAGATTTATAAACACCTGTTTGCTTTTGATGTTTTGCCACAAACTCGCAGCCTCTTGCGAAAGTGAAGACTTTACTTTTACTTGAGGGACATGCAGGGATACTCATAAAATAATAAAATAGAAGAAGGAACAGTGTGTGTGCGACTCTACATCTCTATTGAGTTAATGGATCTATAGAAGGCACATTACAAGGATGATAAAGTAATTAACTGATCTATATTGGAACTTTTCTTCAAGAGGGAAGGGAATTCTTCTTTCTTTCTACCAGAGAAGTGAAAGTCTGTCCCATGAAATATTCAAAAAGCTGTTTTTCCCTGGGATAGTAATTCATCATCTATATATAGCCTCCTTTTTATCACTCTTCCTGGATCATGGATGGTTCCTGATTCCGGCGATACATTTTTTCCCCAGACTTAGATGATGAGAAGAATGGTAGATGAATAAAATATTCAGCTGCCTACTTAGTCATGGTGGCAGTGTGAGTGAGTGTGTGTGTGTGTGTGTGTGTGTGTTGGGGG
>NTHP01000568.1:439835-453521 GCA_003416845.1 Oplegnathus fasciatus | reverse complement strand
CAAAAAAGTATGATTTTTTTAACATATTCTGACTGTCAAATTAACAGTTGGATTTGGTTCGGAGTTTTACAACATATTTATGTAAATTACACACGGCTTCATTGTTTTTGTATTTACAGTTTTTTTATGTCACGATTTTACAGTGATTCACTGTTAATTCCACGGACATTTTTTACAGTGCATGTTTACGGTTACGTGTTTCCAGAACACCAAACTTCCTGTCGAGTGACCTTTCCTCTCTTTTTCTTTCTGTTTCTTGGCCTGATTGTGTGTGTTTATCTGTGTGCGTGTGTGTGTGTGTGTGTGTGTGCGTGGGTGGGTGAGGGTGATTAATACCCCAGGAGATGGTGTGACATTTGATTTGGCGGGGCGTGGCTGCGAAAGCGCTTACTCAGCACGAACGTAAATCCACCTCACTGATAGAGTGAAGGGGGAATGATGAAATACAGCACTGACCCTGACGACAGAGCCGAAATGAAAACTCAGACCCTAAATACACAAATGCAAATTCAATATATTTCAAGATATGTCGTTTTTTTAGAAAATCACACCACCAGAGTGGGTCGTATTGTGTATAAAGTTATATGACGTGAAACTGTGGGCATGCAAAAAGCGTCTTCCAATGATTCAAGACAGAAAATATTGACTATGTCAGATGAGTTAAATACACCTAATGGCATGTACACCAAACAAAATATGTGGACACCTAAACATATGTGATTGTTGAGCATCTTATTTAAAAGCCTTTGACATTAATCTGCTGCTATAAGAGTCTCTACTCTTTTGGAAAGGCTTTCCACCAGATTTTGGAACCTGTCTGCAGAGATTTGCTCCCGTTCATCCACAGGAACGTTAGTGAGTTTGGGATCTGATGGTGGACGAAGGGGCCTGAATCCTGAGTTCCAGTTAACGTTAACGACGTTCGGTGGGGGTTGTGATCAAGCTTTCGGGCTCGTCAGTCAGTTTCTCCCTCACCAAATTCAGAAAACCATTTCTTTATGGACCTGGCTATGTGCATGGTTGCATTGTCATGTTGAAACAGGAAAAGGGCCTACCTCAAACTGATGCCAAAAACTTGGGAGCACATAATTATCCATATCATTGCACGCTGTAGCATTAAGTTTTCCCTTACCTAAGAGGCTAAACACCCCCACACCAAAAATGCACAAAAGTATGAAGGCAAGAGTGACACTTTATGCTTTTACACAGTGTTCAAATTGCACCGTGGCTTTCAGGGGAGCCCTATTTTTGGGGGGTGGGAAGGTACTGTACACATGCACGCGCATACTTGAATGTGCCCACCTAGGTGCAAAAATATACTATCAATACATTTCATTTCAAACTGAGAATATTTAGCCTGGGACAACAAAGAAACTATTAACTATTATTAACTATTATTCACCATTGCATTGTTTTTTTTGTTTAATCGCTCTCTGCCGAGAAACAATAAAAATGTGTTTGCATTACTTTGTTAAAACAGACCAAACCAAATTTACAGTATTTTAGAGCTCCTAAATTTCTTAAATGAGGCTTTCAGGGGAGCCGAGCTCCACGTAGCTCCCCCGTATTTCCAACCCTGCTTTTACAACCGTAAAGTTGAAGAATTTAATATGCATATTTTTTCATGGTTCCAGCTTCCCAAATGAGAGGATTTGCTTTTCCTTTTAATTGATTTAATAATGTTAATTAATCTTTATAATCTAATTAATCTCATCTTTTGATGTTTGGTTGAACAAACCAAGCATTGTGCAGGTGCCGCTCTGGGTAATTGTGACAGCATTTCTCACTTTTTTCTGATTTTTTACAAATCAAACAATAAATGGAGAAAATAATCAGCAGAACATAGCAGTACTTAAAATTAATTGATTAAAAGTAATTAATACTTTAAGTACATTTTCCTGATTATATCCATACTTTTACTTACAACATTTTCAAGGCAGGATTTTTACTTGTTATGAAGTATTTTTACAGTGTCGTATTAGTACTTTTATTTAAGTACAGGATCTGAATTTCCTCCACCCCTGCTTATTCCACATGATGAGCGACTTGGTCCTGTTTTCTCTCAGAGAGACAGTTTGAGGGATAAATCCACTTTCAAGCACAGCCATGATATGGCAAAAACATGTCTTTTGTCATTGTTCCATCCAACCAGGCCAACACTGCAGCTGTGATGGCGACCAGGCGGTTTCAAACAGGCCAGCTGAAAGTCAGCGGAGAGCGTTCTCCTCCCCCTCAGTCCTTCAGCGTCTGCCAGCCACAGCAGCCTCTCTGTCACTTTCTTTTGATTTATTCATAGCTGCACCAGGGGAAGAAAGATCAATAGTTTCTGAAAGAAAAATGAGTTAGTGTCACGGCACGTGGAGGGGAGAAAGAAGAGAGGAGTTCACTGTAAGTTCAGAGGGGATGTGAAAGTTGAGGAGGCCATGCCAGGAATCTGCTGCTCACTTCACTTCACAGCATTGCTGGCAATATTGCCTCCAAACAGTAGTAATTTGAAAACTAACATTATACGCTCTACTTATGACTCCCTGGGAGCAGTAATTTGTCACATTATGTTTCTTTTACACCTTCAAAATTGGCTGTCGGCATCCAGCGTACTTTGAAACATCAGCTGGTTTCCTCCTCTGTGAAAACTGCTGGTGGTGAGCAGGATTAGAGAGTGGTGTTTTTGTATTCTTGGCTTGGTAGTTCACAAATGTCAGCTAACAGGACAAGCAGCTAACATCAGTGGACGGGAGCTGCTGGCAGATCAAGCTAACGCGACAGGGCATGAAGCTAACATAACACTGGCAAGGTTAACGTTACATTCACACCATATTGGCTGAATGGAAAGAACAGAAAAACCCTACAGATAATCTGGTTTGAGAGCTTTCACACGTTATTTCGAGATGGTTACTTACCACTAGTGCTAACCTTGTAGTCAGATAAATCGAACTAAATACGTAACTTAATACCATATTATGTGTTTGTATCGGTTCGTTAACAAGTCAAATTTTGCAAACAAATACCCCTTTTTAATAAGATTCTGTTATTTTTTTAATATTGGATTTCCTGTAGATGTAACTGTCAGCAATGGTGTATTTGCAGCCATTCTGCCACTGGTTTATTAAAACTTTTGGTGGTGCCTGTTGCCAACTGGGAGATATTGTAGCAGAAATTTCCAACATTTCTGGCTGAATTATAACTAGAGCACGGACATGATTAGTTTTTCCTTCTCGAGCTATAGGATGTGACGTGAATGTGGCATACCTACCAAACTAATGTCAGTTAACAGGACACAAAGCTAAGCTAAGCTATCAACAGTCCAATGTTAGCAAACATGGCACAAATGTGTCTGCTGCACATACAGGTACTTTTTCTACACACACACGAGACTCACTTTCATAACAAACCTGCCAGATTACGTCACACGCATACGTCACCCACAAGGCCACCTGCCTTAAAGTGGAAGGCTCGGCCGGTAACACGTTACTCAGTGCACGTGTTGATGTCGTGAATCAATCAACACACCTTAAAAAAACAAACAAACAAATATTTGAATCCCAAAATTGAAAACCCAACGAAGGAATATCCGAATAGTCGAATATTCTGGTCCAGCCCAAGACAGATTTAACCGATTTTTAATATTTTAATCATAAGAATGCACACACCAGACAATTCAGTCAAGATGCAGAACCACACACTTGGCGTTTCTACTAAATGATTTCAGAATGGCGATTCCAGGGACTTGGGATTTCACAGAAACTCGCGAAACAAACATGGAGGCGGACTGTTGTCATGAGCTGGTTGCACTTGTGTGTGCTATGTTTTGCACCAAAAAACAAAAAAAGAGAAAAAAACTGTGTATGAAGTCACAGCTGAGAAGACGGAATCAGTATGGCTTAGGGTACAAGAGCTGTACCGTAGAGGGTACTGCCCCAGTAACAAGCAGTTGTACCCCTAAAGGTACAATGATGTGCTTTATTTTCTGAGAGTGTAGAAAGCTTCTTTTGAAGCAATGCTTGCACACCACCTTGTACCCCACNAATCATTATGGACAAATTCTCTACATTACACCTGTTCTTTGTCCCATCCCTTTTCATGCAAAACCCTGCAGTCAGTGTTTGCATACCCCTGACCTCTCCAAGAGCCATGTTTGCCAGTGTTTCAATTATCTCGTTTTATCCTTACAGGTGTACTTGACATTTTTAGGTATACCCTTAGCAATTCAAAAAAAGACCCACAGCACTGTCATCAGCATCGGTGTCCTGGTGGTCACGCTTTAAGGTTTCTGTTGTTCCACGGAGCCCTAACTTCACACACAGAAACTCAACTACACCAATGCTCTTGACATAATATTGGTTCTTTTCAAGCTGTGTTTTACTTACCAGCATACAGTCGATGGTTTCCCCCGTTGCCTCTCTGCATTTGTGCACTGACCAGGTGGCAGCAGCCTATACATGACTGTGGCTGGATGCATGCTTCTGTAACCCTGTCACGCTTGAGTGCCGCTTTCCAGTTGTTAAAACCACAAAAGATAAAATCAACATCCCTCTCATTGGCAGTGACTTATTTCCAACAGGGGAAACAGAAGCATGCATCCCGCAGAACAGAGTACTCCTTACCCCCTACAGGTTTAAATAAGGATTTTAAACTTTGTTTTCTGTGATTTATTTTTTGTGATTATGTTACTAGATATTTTATTATTAGATATTATTATTGGATATTTATTAGATAAAAATAGATCTTTTTTGGTGACTTTGGTTAGCAATTTGAAGCACCCCTTGCACTACTGTACGTAATAAGAATTATTATTATTAAAATATATATTTATATGCTCAAACCATCTGCATGCACTGCACATGTATACATATATTGTTTTTGCCCACTGAGGAAGGCCCTTGCCCAAAACATCCGTGCAATGAGTTACAGAGACGTCACTGCGTATCAGTCACAGTGCTGATTAATTATGTCATTTCTTTTGGGTGTATTTGCTCTTCAGAAGGAAACAGTAATGTTATTTTATCATTCCCCTGCAAGAAAACTTTCCAAAAAGCAGTTACGTAAAGAACTGAATTTGAATGGTTACATGTGAGTAATAACACTGATTTCCTGCTGCTCTGCGTAGACCTGGCAGAGAAGCTTTAACACCATACCCAGTTTTACAACTCACACACTCCACCGTGTGCATATGTATGTGTGCATTTGAACAATGGGTGTGTGTTAAGCTCACATTTGTGCATACATCCACACATCTTGACGCGCGCGTGTAAAATTGCCTGTGCATGCAAGCATTTTACAATATGAGAGAAACTGTCACTTGAGAGCAACCAAACACCACATCACACTTATAAAATTTTCCCTGAGTCTGTGCTTGCTTAAAAATCACTCCTGGCCCGCCACAGCCTGCAGGTAACCAACTGTAGAGCTACAAAACGTGAAACACGGCGTCTGACAAATATGTGCTTTCAAACATTTATTTATTTGCTGCTTCTGTTCAGTCAAGATGCAGAACGTGTAGGTGGTGGAGTGAGTTTAGAGAGTGAGGTTTCAGCTCCTGCAGCAGCCCACCCTGCTGCCGAGTTCTTGAGCAAAACATTGAGTTGCTAGCTGCTCCGAGAGTGAGGCTCGAGGTGAGCCGACCTAATTGTGGAGGAGGTCAAGAGAGGCAACAATTATAGGCCAAAGGTAACAAGATGTTGGAGTGAGCGGGTTTGTGAATGGAAAGTTTTGCATTTGAATCCCCAGACAGGCTGAGAAAATCTAGAACATGTCTCTCTTAAAGGACGCAGATAAAGCACAGACACGAGAGTGGTGTCGATCTTATTTAACTCTTGCCAAGAAAGCGAATAAGTCTATTCCTAAAATTTCAAACTTTTCCTTTGAGAGTGTAGCCTGAAGAAAATAACTGGACATCAAAGATCATTCTGCATGAGGATTTTTCATTCCAGACCATGATGGAAAAACTTAAAAACACATTTAAATTTTTACCAAAAAATAAATAAATTTCAATGCTGAAGTTATATTAGTATTTGTCAATTCTGTGACCCTGGATTGAAGAGTGAAATTAAGAAAAAAGAATCTACTAAAAAGATCACTTCACCATCCCTGTACTTGCTGTTAAGCTGCTCTCAGTTTCCACTAAATCTCTTTTTGACGTTTTAGCTTTCATTATTGACACTGCTACTTAATTTTCACCCTCAAAAGCTTTCATTTTATTCCTCTATGGTCCGAATCCTTGCTGAGATTCAATATTTCCAGCTACGTTCACACTGGATTTCTGCCATGGAGCTTCTTAGCAATCGAATTACAGCGGAAAGAAAGACATCCAACAGCCCCGAAGCTTTCCCCCCCGAGACTCTTCACTTCAGCAGTGATCAATGCAGCGTAACTGGCAAACTGTCCACACATTCAGTCAAACCCTTCCTCCAGGTGAGAACGGATATGTATGGAAAAAATAGAATTTAAGAGCAGGATCTATGTGTGTGTGCCTGATCCATACAGTAATGTGTTGACAGTGATGGATGCAAATGTTCGTTCTGATCACATGGATGTCGTTACACACTCGCTTACAGCTTATTCTCTGTATATTCTTTATATTGTTGATTTTCCGAGTTATTTGATGCATATTTTTGGCTTAGGGTTTGGTGAACTGCTGCACCTGGTTAGGAGTAAACACAGGGAACGAAAAGGCAAGAGAGATAGCGAGAGGTATATTAGAGACAGCAAAATAAAAGCAGATTCAGTGCTCCTGCTGAGTTTATTAGCAGAGCGCACCTGTTCACAGGCTACAGCAGGTGCCTCTAGCAGACAAGGCCAGACTGAGCGTAAATGTGTGGATGTGTGTGTTGTGTGCACTAGTCCAATCACTATGACCGTCTGCTACCAAACACACCCATTTGTCAAGACAAACGAGTGACACAGGAAGGGAGGAGGGCGGATGAGGTGGCAAACCTCCAGCTGCAGCCAAAAAAAGAAGAAGAATATAAAAAAAAACACAACACAGTGTACTTTATTACCTGGAAGTGGGAAAATGAGTTTTGTCAACAAATGGCCTATCTATTTCCCCTCACATCAATGGACTCATGGCACTTGATTTATCTTCTCTGTATTGGAAGCAATGGAGTGAAAAAGAGAGAGAGAGAGCGACAAAGGTGAGGAGGCTGGGCTCCTGCTGCCTTCAAGTCTTGTAGGAAAAACCATCACAACAGCTAAAACGTTCACAGAGTGCACATCAGGTGAGGGTGAACCTCTGATGAGAAAGACTTCAAATCATGACATCTTAACCGCTCAAAACAAGTGAAGTAGTAAACATAAGCTCTCCTCTCACGATGGCAGATGGTGGAGCTTTCCACCCACTAAACTGTATTTTCAGTGCACACACACACACACATACACACACACACACACACACACACACATACACACACACTCACACGCACACACACACACACACACAGGTTGTTTTTCTCCTCAGTGTTCAGTTGGTATTTTGGTTAGGTGAATTTAACTCTGTGGGAAGAGAAGAAGTAGCAGGAGTGTCACTAGCACTGAAGAAGAAGAAGCACAGTTCAGTTGTTAAGATTTGCACCTGCCTGTGCAGTCGTGCTGCTCTGTTTTCATGGAGCAGCGTGTGCATGAACAGAGCTTAAATGACTTTATGATCCAGCCTCCTCAAGCAGGAAAAATTAAGATGCGTGTTTATAATGTGAGTGTTCTATATGCACAAGATTGTGTCAGAGTGATGACCCTCCATATCTCTGACTGAGTAGTATGGATTGTAGTTCATCATCAAAGGCAAAGAAAAGCTCTGTTTTGACTGGTCATTAGCGACATGAGGCCCATCACACCTGCTGACAATTTGTAATCCAGACCTGTTTACAGCTCTGCAGGTGCGCCATGTGCCTCTGGACACAAAATTCCAACTACGGCTTCACACCAGCGTTTAAAACAGCAATCATGAATCGCACAGAAATCATTTGAGTTGAATCGAATTGCTGCAGTCAGTGGATTCATTTGCGTAAGCGAAGAAAATTTGTGCAGTGCTTTCAGGTGGAGTTCAAACTTTGGTAAATTGTGACACAAAATGTTTTGCTGTTGACCAATTGGAAACCATCTTGGCAGTTATGACCTGGCTCTGCTGAATGAGAAATGCAAACAGAGCTTTTACTCTTGTACATTTTCCCACAATTTTGCCACAAACAAAACCAGACAAATACAAAACCGGTAGCCCTAAACCTGCACGACCGGTAAGTAGGCGCCACAACACCAAACCTCCAGCACCACCTATTTTGCAGGGACGTACCGTACAAGTGTATTTCACTCTGTGACTTTCAAGGAATCAAGGAAGAGCACTTAGATTGAAATATGTGTGTGCATATTGAATTATAGACACACCTAAGTCCCTCTTCTTCTGATTTTTTATGTGCTTTTGTTTATAACAGTTGTGTAGGTGTTTTTTTTGCACCTTTGAACATCTTGAAAAGGCCTTGATGAGTTAAATGTTTTAGCCCACTATGACGACAGCATTTATTATGAAGTCCTTTTTCTGCAAGAAAGGAGCTTCCAGTCTTTTTACTTTCAGTCAGTGTTTTTTGTTGAGAGAGGTGAAATGAGAGAGAGCACACGGAGGAAGCCAATTATGGTGAATTTTAGTTGAATGGGAGTTTCTGGGCCAGAACTGATGCTCATTTGTTTTTAAGACTAATGTATAGTTGTAGGCGCTGAAGGTGGAGATGTATTGTGTTTATTTCTCCTGCACACCTCCTGTGGCTCTGCAGCGACTCGACGCTTTGTTTCGCTCACTGATCCATAATGTTTCTTTTTTTCTTATTTTAGCTGCATTTGCAGTATGAGTTATGTCAAAGGCAACAATATGTGATGCATGCATTGATGTAGCTACATTTATACGGTTTTTCTTCCTGTGTGATATCAGTGACAAACAGTAGAGCAACTGGTTTTCTTTTGCGGTTTGTACAACTGGGGTCGTATTGCAGTGTCCAAGCCTCAGGGACGGACTGGGAATGAAAAATGGCCCTGACTTTTTGACTCAGACCGGCCCACCAACCCCCCGCAGCAATGCACCACCCACACAGCCCACACCACACTTTATGTAGACAAGATAACTGAAAAATAACTTGATGTAAAATAACTTGATGTAAACAATAACTTGATGTAAAATAGAACAAGGGGTGTAAAATAGAACAAGGGGAATGTGTTGCTCTTACGAGGAGGTTGGCTAGAAGGAGCACATATTATATATATATATATATATATANTATACTAACATTGTATAATTAAAATATTATTATTAATTATTTATTATTAATATTTATTTAATGTTATAATATTATACTAATATAGTAATTTATAGTAATTACTCATCCAGGTTGAGGATAGTGATATCCTGGGATAGCCAGGATGCCAGTATATGTATATATATATATATATATATATATATATATATATATACATATACTGGCATCCTGGCTATCCCAGGATATCACTATCCTCAACCTGGATGAGTAATTACTATAAATTACTATATTAGTATAATATTATAACATTAAATAAATATTAATAATAAATAATTAATAATAATATTTTAATTATACAATGTTAGTATATTCACATAAACTTTTTTTTAATGCCCTGCCCCATCCAGGCTGTGATTGGTCAGTTCATGAAGTGACACTGACGAGGACATCGACTTTATGAAAAATTAAACACGTTTCAGTAAGACGCCCGATATAAACAGCCAACTAGACAAACCCAAACCTTGCTTATCTTCTCCCTGTTGTCTTCTGTCTGACCGCTTCAGCTGCTAAACCTTGACTAATAGTTGAACTGGACTCACTGGGCTGCTCTCTCTGCTCCCAGTGCCTTCAGGCAAATTAATAACTTGTTATTTTAAAATACTCAGCTGCATCAGCCTCAAGACTTCAACCTCTTCTCTCTCAGCTTTTCAGCACCACCTTTACGTTGTTTCTCTTTTTGTTTGTCCATCTTGCTCCACTCTATGGAGCCCAGGAAGGGACATGGAGGGTCAAAGGTTGAAAAACAAAGATGTACTTTTGCGAGATCTCGTAAAACTGTTTCATTTAGGTCAATGTACTTCCAGGTCTTTTCGGCACCATGGAAACAACCGCAGCAATGGAACACACACTGACCTGACCGCCAGGTTAGAGTATGCTTTGCGGCGAGAGTGTCCCTTGCACTAAGTATTTTCTTCAGATGTCTCTCACTTATGTGAAAACCGTGCCTACTGCCAAGCACTGATTTAATGTCTTTATATTTGAGGTCAATGTCAAAATAAAATACAATGAACCTCTCCCATGGGTGTGTGCGCTCCATTGCAGGATATTTACACCAGACGCGTCAAGAATAAGGCCAGCAGAATCATTAAGGATCCCAACCACCCAGCCTTTTCATCCCTGCTGCCTCTCCTTAGGACGTTATTATTGTAGGTTTGGCCATTATTCCTATCTGTAATGATAACTTAGTACTCAGGATTGCAGAGATCTTGGAAGCTGGCTAAAAATAAGTCAGGCGAGATTAATAATAAGATTATTCCTGAAACATTAGAGAAACTTTTCCGGAGTTTTCTATTTGTTTTTTTCCCCTAATAAAGAGGTTTAGATAATCTGGTCTGATGTCTCATAGTCTGACTCATAGACTGTATATAAAGATGGACGACGCATCTCCACTTCCTCCACTGTACAAAAATGAAGCCAAAATATCCCGGATACGGGTGCCGCCATCTTGCACTGGTGACATTATTTGGAGCCAGAGTCTGCGCAGTAGTGATCGGGGAAGGAGTTGCGGTATCGAGGTCCCGCCCATACACCTGCCCGATCGATAATCAATAATTAGTAACTGCTAGCTAACGATCACCTGCTAAAGTTAAAGTTACATCTCTTCTCGACGTTCCTACTCTACATTCAGTTCCTGAAAAGAAGTCCGCAGGTGCCTCCGCAACTACTTCACTCAGAGCAGCTGTGAATGACATCACACCCCCTTCCTATAGAATCAAATAACTAATTAAAACCAAACTTATCAGAAAAATGAACCCTTGAACACACATCAGTGTGATAAGAACTACCTGAAGTAACAGAAACCATCTTTGGGAAACATGTATTTACCTATACTGCAGCCAACCACAAGGGGGCGATCAAGATGTTTTGGCCTCACTTTTGTGGGGCTGTTATGTCATCCATCTTTATATACAGTCTATGGTCTGACCACTTGTATTTCTTCCATTGTTGTAGTGACATAGAGACAACCACCAGCCAATTTGCCATGCTGGGGGCGCACCAAATGATTAAGACAATGACTAGACTATGACTAGACTATGTTGCAAATAAAGGGGTGGCATAATTGTTTTTTGTCTAGGTTACTAGACTGGGTACTAATCCACCCAGTCTACACACTGCAATGCATTGTCTTAATGTGCTATTCCCTATACCTACCTTCACATCACCTCATCTGGCGCTCTCTGATTCATTCAGCTGTTGAAATGGTTGCTTATGACAGTTATTGGGCTTGCCTTATTTGGTATATGGGTGTAATGATTTTTTTTAGACATACTCTGTAATGATTTTGCATGTAGGCCTCATACAGGCCATTTATTATGGAAATAATGATATTTAGCATGACATGTTGCATTGGGATGTGAGTTCCATTCAGATTTGAGCATCAGTGTAAGGGCTAGTATGGCATTTGTAGGCCCATGTCTATCGATGGTGTAAGGTTTTTTGGTCGGGTCTTGCATTTTTCTGTAGTCAATGTGTTGACCCTGTATTTTAGCTATAAGTTCATGTAAATCTATGGTTTTTAGATCCACAGATTTACATGAACTTTCACTGTTTTCACTTTTTTACTTGTAAAGTGGGAGGAGAGGGGCACATCAACTGTGGTCACCCTAGGGCACCACACTGTGTTAATCTAGGCCTGTGTAGAGATGATGGCCTAATGAGGGAGATTATGGAGTAATAGGATACATCAAGAGAGCAAATCTGTTTGATTATTTGAACACAAAACATCTGAGAGTTCCATGAAAAGTATAGAAACTATGTAAAAAATAAAAGAATGTAAGGATAGTGTGCAAAACAGGAGCAGTAGAGCATGAGGTAAAGAAAACGTGAGTAAAACGCTAGATTTACAATTTCAGTGTATATACAGGTATATAGTATGTGTCTAAAATAATGTGAAATGTAAGTGGTGTGGATTCAGGTGTCATGCTGATCAAGATAATCACATATTACAGTCGACATCAACGTCATGATTCTGTGCTGAATGCCTGCTTGCTCCTCAAATGGATTACCTACTAAATTATCCCTCTTCACAGACTCACTCGAAAATGTATGAGAACGTCATTCATTTGGCTTCACATAAATATTTCACTCCGGTTACTCACTGAGGCAAAGCTCCGACTATAAATCAAAACTTGTGTGTGTGTTTGCACTAAATACGTATATACGCGGTATGTATTGCGTGTGTGTTTGTGTGTGTGTTTGTGAGCAGGCTTTTAAAACAGAATATTAAAACATTAAAGTTGACAGAATGACAGAGTGTGCTGCGCAGGGTGTTGTGGATAATTGAAATGCCAAAACCTCAAGATGGCCGCTTCATTTCAACACAAATTTACGGCTTCCATCACAAGCCATTAATGCTGAAAATATTTTATGAGGAAGCTTCGAGGGAATTCATTTATCCAGGCGAATATTTACTGGATAAACCAGTAATCTTGATGTAGACTGAAACAGGGTCTCGCTGCCTCTACTCAGACTCAAGAGAAAAAAGGCAGCGATGGATACTTGGGATTCATTCCACCTGCACCATTGTAGTCCCTAATTCTGCTTAACCAAATGCTTTCTCTTAGGGATAAAAATGGTCACGATAGCTCTTTTAAAAAAATCCTTGTAAGGATATTTTTCAGTAGAGTGCAATGGTGTTTATAAGGTGGAAAATATAACAATATCCTTTGTTATATAATAATTATAAATATATGAGAAAATGCTCAAGGTAAAGATTAGTGTTTAGCACATCCTGTAGATCTGTGTTTGGTAACATTTTCTGATTTGACTCCATTTATTTATTTTTGATACAGTAACCAAAAGTATAAGGACACACAAACATTACACCCATATGTGATTGGTGAACATCTCATTCTAAAGAAACATGGGCATTAATGCGGCTATAACAGACTCCTCTTTTCTGGAAAGGCTTTCCAAAGTATTTTAAAACCTGGCTGCAGGGATTTGCTCCCATTCAGTCACAAGAGCATTAGTGAGGTCCAACACTGATGCTGACCGATGAGGCCTGGCTCTAAGTTGGTTCATCCCAAAGGTATTGGATAGGGATGAAGTCAGGCCTCTGTGCAGACCAGTCAAGTTTTTCCACACACACAACAGTGCCTCTAATCCCCTTGAGAAGGAGAATTAAATCTTTTTTAGCGGTGTAGTGGGATACACGCACATTCTCTTTGTGTTTTATGCAGAAAGACAGAAAGCAAAGAGAGAAGCAGATGAAGAAATAATCAAACAAACAATATTCCACTCATAAAAAGGAGGAAAAAATAATAAAGCAAAGAGACATAAAATGAAAAGTAATATGACAGAGGACACCAGAGTCACACACATACAGTACTCACGTTCATTCCCAAACAATATCCGACTGCCATTCCAGCACATTTTATTTCATCTTTCC
>NTHP01000568.1:427366-439754 GCA_003416845.1 Oplegnathus fasciatus | reverse complement strand
ACATCATCTCCACGGTGCACCTTGTAAAAAAAAAAAAAGGACATTCTGCAGTGGGAGAGAGGATGGTGAAATGAATCCCCACCGGAGGAAGTCATCTCTTCAGTCTATTACTTATCATCTTGTTCCAATGGTCAAATAGGATTCCCTTTTATTCGAGAGAGCATTATAAGAACTTCAATTTGAGATAAGCTGTGAGCAGATTGGTGCTTTTTAGAAGGAGCAGAGCAGCCAACAGGCCTTAAAAAATGATACTAAATCAAGTCAGTCAGGATTACAGCCAAAGATCTGTGTCATGGGAAAACTCTGCTTTACTAACCAAACTAAAGTGCAAGTAAAGCAGCCGGTGTGTCAGTTTTTTATTGGAAAAAATGTGTAAAACACCCATTCACACACTAACATGGTGGTTCCCAAACTTTTTTATACCATTTTTACACACACACACACACACACACACACACACACACGTGCAACATTTCCAGCTATAAATGACACCATGGACATCTGTTTTAAGTATTTATTTTAACGCACTGACAAAAGAAATAAGTTTGACGTATATAAACTAACATCAGTGTTCAAGTGAAATAATATAGGCCTATTTTATAGCACTCAGAAAAGGCAGTTCATGGTCACGTTGCTGTGCAGATTTGCAGATATATTGAACTTAAACTAAACAATGAATAAAACGTAAGAATGCTAATTGGTTAAATTTATTACTATTGTTCTGTTAAAAAGCAAAATTAGCTTACAATTCTGTTTTTCATTTAGGCCTCAAGCTTTAAGTATTTAGCTTACTTTACATACACTTTGCATACGCAACATAAAATGTTAATTTAAATGTTGACTCGTTTTTTAACACGGTGAAACGTTATTACAAATGTACAGTAAAAATGTGGCACCCTCCTTGGGAACAACTGCACTAACACACAGGAAGTAAAGGGTTAAAAAATGATGGCTGGTATTTCTCACTCAGCTGGAAAAGTCTCACCAAACGTGTGGACGTGATACGGTCTCCATAACAACCGCCCATCCTTGTCCGATGAGCTGTTGTGACATTACAAGCATCCTCCTGACATTTCACAGTTTGGGCAGAAGGTCAGGAGTCCTGGGCTAAAGGGGAAGAAGAAGAAGTGAAAGAGGAGAAGAAGAGAGGGAGAAAAAGAAGTCAGAGAGGATTCCTGCTTTTAGTCCTCGAGGCTGTCCCTTTTATCGATTGACCCTAATATGTTTCTTCTACATGCATCCTCTCTGCATACACACATATACACACACACTGCCAGTGAGTGGCGGTGACACGAAAAATCAGTTTGCACTGCAGATGCATTGGGGCGCTGCAGAGCGGTACATTCCTCTCACAGCTTTCTGTGACTCTGATACTGACTCATGCAAGGCTAGACTATAAAGATAGGAAAGATATTATCAGTCAGGACCCATTTAGAACAGCTCAAAACTGACGCTTGTATTATTAGAAAACATAAGTTTGGTGTATTTGTACTACTTTGCCTCATCCAATAAAGGTGATCAGTCAAAGAGTTTCCCAAGTCATATTTCCTATCTCTTCTTTGGTCTTTTGTTCTTTATAGTATGTCTTTTGTTGCTAAATCTTTATTTATTTGTTTATTTTACAGGGACCATACAGATAAACATTGTTGCATACAGATAAGCAGTGCAACAGATTGTTGGGCTTTTAAATCTAGATTTAAACCAACAAATGAATTGAATCAGGATACAACAGTGTGTATGTGTGTATGTATTGTACATGACTGCAAAAACAAGTCATGTGCAATCACCATACCCAAATTACACACAAAAGAATACATATTTTCTTACATACAAGAGCTGGATGTTTCATCTAAAACATAAAGGCAAAAGTATGATCTTAAATCTATGTCACAATTAATTGCACATATATCCTGATAACCACAGGTGTAATGATAAGTATTTTTTTAATGACATGAATGCGTTTTCTTTCTCATGTTGGCTCACTTTTTGTATGTTTGTCTGAACTAATCACAGTATGAACAGCTAAAAAATTAGACTTCTGCACTTGGCTAATTGGTTGGTGAATATCTGCTTAGATGTCACTGCTTGTAGTAGCTGTATTTTCAGTTTAATTGTTTGGAATTCTGCCTATTTTCTTTTTCACTGAAAACTGCAATGAGAGCACAATTAGTCCAGTGAGAGATTCTGATACCTCTGATACCTCTGGTGGTATCAAGTCATGCAGATGGTTTAGGTTTTACTCGCCCTGGTTTAACAGGAGCCAATTCCTTCTAAACAATCAGAATCAGGTTTATTGCAGAGTAGGTTTTCACATAAAAGGAATTTGTCTTAGTATCTTGATTTATTTGGGAGCTGTAAATATTAAAAAATGATTTCAAAAGAATGAAACACTTCATTCAGTTTGTTTTGTTGTCTTTGCAGGCGTTCGCTTACTTCATATGACCGACCATTTTCATCCTTTGTTACTTTGCTCAGTGCTAAAGGACGTGTGGTCTCCAGTTGGACTATTTGACAAGGTGTAATTACGATGTCTCTCTGTCTCTTTGTCTCTCTGTGTGTATCCATGACTGCTTGAGTTTGTTAAAATAACGGCCATTAACGCAATAAATTGTTAACAGTGTGCACAAACCACAAGCTGATGGAACAAATGTAATCAGGCTCAACTGAGCAGGTGAAACATGACTGCTCACTGGTTTCACAAAAAAAATTCTCATTCATCTTCTCCTTGAAAGTTTTGGAAAATACCTGCATAAAGCCTTATAAGCCTGAAATGAACAAACTAGCTACAATGATTACCTCTAAATAAATAAATAAATATTGAATAAAATAAAAACTAAAAGTTAATTCAGAGTGAGCAAAGGTACAAGGCAAGAAAGGACAAACTGAGCAAGCTTCATGTGCCGATAATGATCATGTGATGCAGTCAGACACTCCGAAGTCAAGAATGTAAAGCTTTACTTTTAAGCAAATATACACAAGAAGTCCTAAAAGAATAATAGACAGTTTGAACGTCTACAGTTCCATCTGCCGATGAACGAAAGCTCCAGAACAAGCAGGTACAGCAAGTGGACCTTGAGACGAGACTGTTTTGTTAACTGCTGTTTCCGAGGTCAAAGGTCAAGTATACATGATGTCTTTTAAAATGGAAGAGAAAATTAAATTAATCAAAATTAAACAATAAAATAGGCACTTCAGAACGACTCACATGAGGGTTTTCTGACCTGACATCATTATTGCTTCCGTTTTCTGACACCACTGTGGTTAAAGTCTGGTAAGTTTGATGAAGGTGGAGTGATTGAAAACTAGTATTTAAGCTTTACCCTTAAATATTTACATTAGATTCAAGAGTACAGAGCCTTCTTGTCTCCTTAAATTTGAAGTTTAAAATATTTTTGTTGTAGGTCTTATCGTATGCTGTTCATGTGCTGGTCATGTTGATGTATTGTTAATATGGATCAAAACTTCTTTCACCCAACCCCACTCAGAAACCCAAGAATGACGTAGGTTGTTTTGTGATGTTAGCCAAAATTTGGGATTTTCATTTAAAATTGATTGAATTGGTTCCACCATAAAAACGTCAATGGAGAAGGCTTTTAGCTGTTCTGTTGGTTTGTTGTGATTCCCACATGGATAATAATTACAGCAGCGCAGCCTCACTTTGTGTTTTCTACGGCACCAGATGGTCGGAAAAATGTGGATTGTTTGAAAATTGCGATGCAGCCTCAAATCCTGAGCTGGAGCATCTGAACAGAACAGGACTAGATTATAGCAGCTAGTGGCCCAGCTGGCTTTCTGTGTGTGTGTGTGAGTGTGTGTGTGTGTTACATTATGAGTTAGCTAGCTTGAGTCATTAGATGAAACAAACAATCACAAGCCAGACCAGAGCCATTGATTTTTTTATTTTTGTGTGTGTGTGTGTGTTGGAGTGTGTGTGTCTGCATGTGCTCCCAGCCGATGATGTGACTCAGTCAACATTGTTAGCATTTAGATGACTCCTCCACATGGCATACTGAACAAAGATTTAGACGGAGTCAAATCATTTTCCTCTCACACAGGAATCACTTCTCGCGTCGCTGATCATCTTCAAAAACTATATTCAAACTTTTTGTTTCCCTCCTGCAGTGGGAAATAAAACTTTGAGTCCTCTGAGGAGATCACTGGCTGGTTGCATGAGTATTTAACAAAGAAGAAACACTGTTTAGCTGAAGAGAAACCCAAATTCACTGGATATGATGCATCAGGTACCAATGGCAGTTCTAAGAGGGGGTAAGGGGGGCCAGTACCCCAAGAATATTAAGCCTGGACTCACCTCTGCCCCCCCTAACTGTGGCGAATATTTTCATATTTTCATTCATTGGTAGACCAGCACTTTTACGTTGTGTAATTTTGTTGCATAACCTACACCATGATATTAATTTCAGTTTTTCAACATTTTAAAATAGATACACTATAATAGTATCTATGGTTTTCAGCAGCAAGAAAATGGAAACAGATTTGACTATGGGATTAAGGTCTTGTTAGTTACAGGCTGTACAGGATTCTGAATACAAAATCATTTTAAAATTGGATCACAGTCTCGTCCTAAAAGCTGGTACTGGAGAGAAGAGAGACTTTAGTTCAGTCACCTGGACTATCCCATAAGCTTCCAGATTGATGGTGAAAATGAGGAAGTGGAGAGACTGAGGCGATGGACTGAGGCTGGAAACAGATCAAAGCTGTCTCTCTCTCTGCTGCTCTGCGCCCTTTTCAGATTTATCAGCCCCTAATCGTCCATGAAGCCATCAGCACCAGCCAGTCCTTCAGAGTTATCACAGTCCAGGTAAATGAAAACAAAACTTCAGATTCTAGAAACTGGTAGTGTTTTAGACAAATGTTGTCCTGTGCATTCCTACAACCCAAAGTCACGTCCGTGGATTTATTCTGCTATTGCACAGCCAGAGATGAAACAAGAGTTTTTCGAGTGCTGAGATAAATTCAGAACCTTCACTGGTTTCCCATTCCTCAACCAATCTTTGAAAACCAGGATTTATACTGCTCCCACCTGCTGTGAGTGGTCCAGCTTTGGCACCAGAACAACAGAAACACATAAAACTGCACGAGCAACAAGTTTTATAGAGGATGTTGAACAAAAAAAAAAAAACAATCCAGCAAACTGAATGATTTTAAAGCCAGATCACAGTCTCGTGTCTCATCTAAAGCAGGAGAGGAGAGTGCAGTCACCTCGACTCTGTCAGTAAGCCTCCAGATTCATGGCACAAATGAGAAAGTGGAAAAACTGACATAACGGACGAAGACTGGAAACAGGTCGAGTCAGGTAAATCTTATTTATATAGCCCGAAATCAAAAATCAATTCCACTGAGATCAGAGCTCAAATGCCTGAATACACATTACTGAACTTTGCCCTGCGTTTGTGTCTCACAGCTGGTTAGTTGAGCTCATATATACTGACAATAACAATACACATCCTATTTGACATTAAGAGCTAACATGAAGCAAAAAAACAAACCAAAACAAAAACATACAGGATTCTAAAGTCTATCATACTATCGACAATGTGTCTTTCTGATTATGCATTTTTATATTTGTTCAATAATATATTTTCAAGCTCCTTTTAAAATGCACTACAGTAAGTGTGCTACATGTTTTCAATTCCTACTGTTCCATAAATTCACCCCTTTAACTGAGACACAATGATTTTTTTACATTGCTCCTCGTAAATTCTTTCCCCTCTTAAATCATAATGTGAGAGCATAACCATTTCAGACATGAAAATATCAAAATTTTGCGTTTCAATCATTCTCGATCAAGTGCAATGCAACAATAAGACAGGGGAGATAAACCGATGCAGATTTGAAGTGTGTGGGTGATGCAGTGTGTTTATTCTTTTTTATTCAGTGTGTGCAATATTCCAGATCAAATTCTTACATACAGATTTATAAGACTCAAGACAAAGATCTTGTCTTATTTTTCTGTCATCACTTACCTATAAATCATCACAGGCCGACTGGATTCATATTAATAATATTAATGTGCTCTGTGCAGTTTGCTGATTTCACCTTATATAATTTGCCAGACAGGCACATTTTCCTGCCTGCCTGTCAGAAGCAGCTTTAAAAAGGCACGAAGAGCCTCTGCATTGACCGAGAATAACTAAGTGGGAGATCGCTTAATTAAAGCCGCATTGGTTTGTGTTACTTTGAAATGGTTTTGAAAAGCTGTGTAGCACACAGTGTACTGGAAGATTTGGTCTCCAGTTCCTAATGAGATGAGATCTTAACTTGTTTGAAACGGCCATTTTTACCCAAATCTCAGTTCTGGTCCTTCAGTAATTGTCTGAGTGACTGAAATAATCTCCAGATCCACGCTGACACCTTCTACTGTCTCACTACAAGTTGTGAGAAAATAATTTGCAGTCACATAACAACACAGTCAGGTGAGAAGCCGGTGCCGGTTTGGATCATCCACCGTGTGGAAACTGTTGAAGTGTGGGCTGCGACACGAACCACAAGATGGCGCTGTTTGCTACACGATGTGCCCATGCGTGGCCCCACAACATCTGTAAAACTCCCTCTCTAATTTATGAGATAATGACATCCATTTAAATCATGAGCGAATTAATTTTATTCAGTCAATGAGCTTCTGAACAAATAACAGCAGCGTGAATGCACGGCAAGAAAGATGGAAAGATTAGTGGTCAAAGTTGATTCATTGGGCCGAATATTCAAATCATTAAGAGATTTAATGAGCTAAGGCTTAATTAAAAGTGCATAGGTTTGCAAAAGAGTCACTTCACTAAATCCCGACAAGCCGCGACAAATCCTTTTAACATAATTTGCCACCAAATCATCTTAACCTTAAGGGGGGCCAACAAAATGTTAAGGGATCAAGTGCAGAGAAGGTTTTATTTTGCAAATGTGACAAACTACATGCAGATCACCAAACTCTCTAAGAGCCCCTAAAGTGAACAACTGCTCATACCTTGAGAGCGAATTTGGATCCATTTAGCACGTAAAGCAGCGCTTCACGACACCTCAGATTTGTGGTACATGGTGGGAAGAAAATGAAACAAATGTATTTTAAAAGTTGTCATCTTTATTGGAACAACTATACGCTGCACAAGAGATGCATCCTAAAATGCCTAAACTGTGTTATTAAGTCATGTTTTGCAACTTATTTCAGCCCATGTTCGCCGATAACGCATAAGAATCATAAATTCGCAGATTTGTGACTGGAGTTTGGTTTGCAAATTGAAAACAGGGATGACACAGGCAGTTTAGAGGTCCTGGATGCCCCTCTGGGACTCCTCAGTGATTTCGCTTCCAAAGAAATTTCTTAGGACATTCTCGGGACTTCACTCATCACCATTACACTGATGCAAATGCAGACTGAGAGATGCTGAATTATGGCGAGCCCCCATACCTTATCGGAGCCAACTGACGCCACGTGCATGCTCCGATCCCCCCTGTCTGCCCGCTCGCTGCTGTCTGGCTTATCAGCGCTGCTGCTGATGTTGCTGGATGCTGCACGGTGGCGCAGCCCAGATCCAGCTGAGGATTTGAGGATGGAGACGTGAGGACAACGGGTCTGTTGGAAGCGAGTAGTCAGGGTGGAATAACAGAGAAGACCCCCAGAATACACTCAAGGTGTTCATTTGATCCGTTACTTTAACCCTATTGAGAAAAAACCTGCTGCCTGCCGTTCAGCGGACCGTGAAGTCGCTCAATAGGATTTTATTGAAGCGCGTCTCTCCGGATCAGGTGCGCCGGCATTTCCTCAACTTAGGCTGCCCTGGATGATGATTTCTGCTTATTTTTCACCGAGCGCGCAGGTGGGAGTGTGGATTTAAATCCCAAAGTTTGGATCTTCTCTTTCTGGGATTTTTATTTTTTATAAAAAAGGGGATGGGAGTCCTTGATTGGAGATGCACGCGCCTTGTTAAACACATCAGTTAATTCTGGATGGATGCTGCCGATGTTATCACGGCTGTTCTGGCAGATGTCTGCGTGTCCAAATTCACACCGTGGATACCTGCCGTGCTGACAGATACCTGTGTGAAAATCACCACGTGGTCTTTTCTCGAGCAAAGTTTGTGACCGGGACGCGGTGGAGGATGAAGGCAGCGCACCGTTCTGGGCTTCCCTGCGGACGCAGAGCTCAGTGACCGCACCTTTACGCGTGGTTTTTATCATAATTGATCATTCGTGGATGGATTTGTGATCAGGTGTTTCGGGGGTGTAGCTGGAGAATGTGTATCCAAACTGTGGAGTCCTGCTCAGGCTGGAGGGGAGAGCAGCGGATATCCCAGTCACTCCCTGGGACCACAGGTGTTCCCTGTAAACAGGTAGGTCGCAGTGAGTGGAATTTGGTGATAGCTCGCCAGTTATGGACTCACGTCACCGAGATATCATTCATATTTTGAACATCTCAACAGCATCTGCACGGGCGATGGTTTGCTAAACGGCACAAATAGCCCACGTGTTGTTTCCTCATTGTCATGTACGACGCACCAAACTCCATTCTGAAATCATGCAGTTTAGTGCTGCATTGCTTATCGAGCACAATCCAAGATCTTTCTCTAATAAATCTCCAGCTGATGCTCTTTCATTCTGCATAAAGGCAAACACATGTTGAATTGCCAAAATCGTCAATGACATGTCGTCAAAAGGCTACATTGTAGAAGTTTCAGTGCCTGTTTGCTCACTGCGTCTGAATCATTAAAGATGCCTCACTGACTACAATTTGGTTCCATTAACATATTAACATCAGCAAACAGCTTAGAGGGAACATGTTTTGACACCAGTTTTTCCTTTTAAAATAAGACAGTTTTGCAAGATCTTCACTTTTCATTATAGTGTTTAAAACAATACCATCAATTTTCATCTTATAACTGATGCATGTGACATTTTGTGTGTTTTTTATTGTTCTTTTTACTTCTTCTGTCACAGATGACAGAACCTGACGTTCAGTCTAAATGCATGTGGGGTCTTTTTATGCATTTATCTGACTTTTTGAATGGACTGCAGATGGAGAAGTCATAACCTTTATCAGCTTTATTATAATAGTCATACAGTGCTTTTACACTGGTTTTCTATTAGTATAGTTTTCGCTTTAAAAATGTGTCAATAATCCTGATTTGTTTCTGTTTCTTTTATCTTTTAGTGACTCCAAATCCCAAAATGCCGAGCTGTGGATAGAGAGGCTGCCCTGTGGGTCGAACTGACCTGTGTCTACCTCCCTGTACCTCCTCTCCTCATCATTTCCTAGTTCCTCGTCCTCCCTTTTTCCTCTTTTCCTTGTCTCCTTTCACCTTGAATCCCCCTCTTCAACCCTTTGTCCCCCCTTAACTCTTTTCCTTTCCTCCCTCTCTCTTACTTCTTCCTCTTTTTCAAATCCCCTGCACCACTGTCTGCCTCTCACACCCCCTCACCTCCTTCTCCTCTTGTTGTTGTACCTCCCTCCTGTCCTCTCTCCCTCCCTCGTTCTCCTCACCCACCACCTCCTCCTCTTCCTCCCCCCACAGCACACATGCAGGCCAAGAAGCGGTACCTGCTCGTGTCTGTGGGGGCCGGTCTTCTCTTCCTCGTCTACCTGTGGGGTCTGCAAATCGGGGAGTTCCAGCAGCAGCCGTACCAATATCACCAGTTTCCCCAGTACCCCCAATACCACCAGTACCACCAGCAGGAATACCAGTACTACCATCAGAGCCAGGAGGTGCACCAGCCCCAGCCTCTGCCCCAGAGAAGCCCGTCCAGACCACCCAGGCACTGGCCGGAGTCGACCCAACTGCTGGAGCCGTACCTGGAGGGGGGAGAGCAAGAGGTAGACTGTAGCGAGTCGTGTCACCTGCTTCATTATCTGAACCAAAACAAAACTGCTCATTTAGAAGCAGCTGTGGAAGAAGTATTCTGATACCACTAGATAAGACTATTCAAGTATGAAATATTATCAGCAAAATGTACTTATCAAAAGTAAAAGTATTCATTATGCACTAGGTCCTTTTCTTGCTGTTAAATGATTAAAGAAATAAAAAAGGACTGTACATTTCCATTTTATACAGTAGCTCAAGTAAATAAATTCTTAAAAATGCAAAGTTTTAAATTTGGGTTAAAGATGAACAATGAGTTTGCAGCTGGTTTCAAAGTTTCAGGGCAGTACTGTCACAGGGGCTAAAGATGATTAATCCGGTCAATAAACAGGTATAGAAATAAGAAAAAAACATATTTCTACAATATGTGTTTATTTCCTCTGACTTTTCTCTAGTCTTTGCTTTTTGTTGTGAAATACTTGATAGAGTAACCTGTTCAGGCCTCTAAAAACTATTCGAATGATACAGTCTGAGAAGGCAGCATCACTGTTTGGGTGAACTGCTCACAAATCCTAATGGGCGTCAGACTGGAAACAGCACTGTGTTAAAAAACAATGCAAGGTGCTGCCGTGTTGCATCAGGCCTCGGCGAGAGGATGACATACGATCCAGGAAGTCCGGTTGGAGAGATAGATCCAGGGCTTATGAAAGCTTATTAGATGCCAAAAACACTGCACAGCAGTAAATACAGTGAGGAAGGAACCTTCCTGGATGATGCTGCTTTGTGTTGCAACAAAAGTTGAGCCAGGTTCAACAGAGTCACAAGCCAGGATGGTGGAGAGCTGCTGCTTTAGGGGAATCAAAGACAGTCGCCATTCAGCCTCTCATGTACACGGGGTATCAGAGTTGCTGTAGCTCAGCCTTGCAACAAAACAATGTTAGTATTGATGGAGAAGCAGTTTTAAACTAAAACCTATTGCAATGATTTCCTCTACTGACAGCATGAAGCACCTTTAAAACTCCTGTCAGGTCTCATTAATTCTCTCACACAGGTCTAAAGAATGCAGAGGATTCATTTGTTGGTGTCATTTTTCATGTTTTAATTGAGAATTGATCATGATGGATTGATGGATTGATGAAATGGACACACATGGTGCTATAATAGGTGTAGTCCTAACTGTTTGTGACTGTGTGTGCAGGAGGACAGCCCTCAACTCCATCACCAGCACACCTCGCCTCGAGAACGCCGCGCCATCCGCGACAACATCTACAAGAACAAGCGCTGCCGCATGGAAACCTGCTTCGACTTCGCTCGCTGCCAGTCGGGCTTCAGGGTTTACATCTACCCCCCGCAGAGAGGAGACGAGATCTCTGAGACCTACCAGAAGATCCTGTCATCCATCGAGGAGTCTCGCTTCCACACCACAGACCCTTCGCGGGCCTGTCTGTTTATTCTGGCTGTGGACACGTTGGACAGGGACCAGCTCTCGGCTCAGTTCGTCCAGAACGTCAGGCTCCGCATCCAGAGCCTGCCAACGTGGAACGATGGCAGGAACCACCTCATATTCAACCTCTACTCCGGCACCTGGCCGGACTACACAGAGGACCTGGGCTTCGAGGTGGGCCAGGCCATGCTGGCCAAGGCCAGCGCGGATGTGGTCAACTTCCGACCCAACTTTGATATCTCCATCCCTCTATTCTCCAAGGATCACCCACTCAAAGGAGGGGGCATAGGCTATCTGACACTCAACGATGCACCCCCCTCCAGGAAGTACCTGCTGGTTTTCAAAGGGAAGCGATACCTAACTGGCATAGGTTCTGAGACCAGGAATGCTCTGTATCACATCCACAATGGGGAAGATATTATTCTGCTGACCACATGTAAACATGGCAAAGACTGGGAGAAACACAAGGACTCTCGCTGTGACCGAGACAATGAAGAATACTCAAAGTAAGACACACTTCTTCATCTCTTATCTTGTTTACGCTGCTTCTGGGTGTGCTTTTATTTCCATTGGAAAAGAGCCTCAGTGCTCTGAAGATCTATCAATTAACAGGATTTATTAGCGTCTCAGTGCGGCCCACATCCACAGTCTTTGCTGGTCTTCTTGTCACTGCAGAGTTGGTTTTTATTGGCTTGTCGTCCTGCAAAGAGAGCAGACAGCCTGCATTTTAGCAGACATTAGCACCGTGGCGGTTATCTCATTATCGGCTCTTATTTGCTGTCGGTTATTTCAGATGCAGCGTGTTTGCGCATCATTACCTCACAAGTGCTTGTTGTGTTTGTGTGCAGGGAGGTGCATGTTACTGCTGTGGATCATTACAAATGTGGTTTATTGGCTGAAAACTCTCCTGCTCGGGAGTGTCGGGGACTCGCTGCTGTGCACGAAGCGCCTCTTCCTTATTTGAATGAAACAGGTCGGATGGTTTCATGTGCATATTTCACAATTGCCATGGGAGTTGAGCTTCACTGTTGCTGTGCTCCTGAGACAAAATGCTCCGAAAATGCAAGTGTGTGTTCGTGCTGTAGTGTGTATAGTGTGTGTGTGTGTGTGTGTGTGTGTGTGTGTGTGTGTGTGTGTG
>NTHP01000568.1:412227-427267 GCA_003416845.1 Oplegnathus fasciatus | reverse complement strand
AGACAGAGAGAGAGAGAGAGAGAGGGTAGCGGGAGAGCAGAGAGGCATGGGCTGTTGAGAGGAAGAAAGTTTTGTCAGCTCAGCAGTTGGTCGAGAGAAAAGTGATCTGAGCCGGGGAGAGGAGTTCACCTTTTGAAAATTTTAGCGAGAGCTGGCAGCTGAAAGAAGAGGAGCCATTGCATGTGGAGTGAAAAGGGAAAAACATTCTCAACTTCTCTCGCGTTTTCCTGGATATGTTCGCCCAAGAGTCATCTGTTGCATATTTTAGGTTTAGACGTTGCAGAGGCTCTCAGAGGAAAACCACTGTGGATCCAGGATCCTGCTAAGTGCTGCAGAACAGCAACTGAAATTTTACAGTGAGCACCTGCATTCAGTGTAGTCTGCAAATGTTAAGACAGTGACACACATTTCATCAATTTGGCTCCATTCTAGCACATTATATCTGCAATGAAACAATGACTGTGAGGTTAAACTGCTGACTTTCAGCTTTAACTGTGTTTGAGAGTGTACACATACATATCGGATGTGTGTCATCTGTTCATTCAATTATTTCATTCAATCCAGAAAACAGGTCAGAATTCAGTTTTTGTAGGCTTTTAAAAGGGAAAATAATGAAATGGATAATCTAATAAACAAGATTACAAATTCTTTTACTGTTCATATTGTATCACAGGATCACTGTTTAAACTCTCCTGCTTTTAGTCTAAACCAGAACCAAAAAACAAGTCGTATTTTTGTTTCACTGTTATTTGGTTTTCCAATGTTTCTCTGCTGTGCACATGTGCAGTCTGATCTGCGGCGTGCACTGATCCTGCCGGAGCACGCAGATTCAAAGAAAACATTTGTGAAGCATTTTTTACATTGAAAATTAAGGTAAATTTTAAAGAATTTGAAAAAAAAAAGTTGTAAAAGTTAGTGTTAATCAGAGCTCATAACCAGGTTCATCAGCGATGACAGACAGACTGCAGCCTGATATGAACGTAAGAGTGAAAAACCACCGGTGAAATCATGTGTCATCCTCACCAATATGTTTTTAAGCAGGAGAGTTTAGACAGTGATCCTGTGATGCAATATGAACAGTAAAATAATTTTTAATCTTGTTTATTAAATTACCCATTTCAAGATGGAAACAAGAAAACATACGGTCATTTTACTTTTTTATAGCCTACAAAAACTGAGTTCTGTGTTTTTGTTTTCTGGATTGAATGGAACATTTGAATGGATGACACACTGGATGAACAGTTTAGTAATCATAGCCCATTTTATACATGGTCCCCCAGGGTTAGGCCAGTGCAGCAGGACAACGATCCCAAACATACAGACAAGGCCAAAAAGGGGTTAATAGTGCAAAACAGTTGAATGTTGACTTGACTAAACTCAATCTGACTGATGTGTTTTGCTCAATGACACAGACTGAAGGCAAAGAGTCCCTGAAACAAGCAAGAAATGAAGCTAAAGTACAGGCCTGGAAGAGCATCACTTGAAAGATACCAAGTTTCTGAGGGTTGAAGGCTTCAGACAGGAACGTTGGTTAATGTAACGGGTGGCAGAACTGTGACTCTGTGCTGTTCTTTAAAAAACACTCATAATAATAATCAACAATAAAATATGAGTCCAGCTGATCGATATCTTACTTTAAACTGACTTCAACTTGAAGCAGACCATATTGGATAAAACGTGTGTTCAGTACCAGGGGTGCCGCCAGGGATTTTGGACCCCATGAAAGAATATAATATTGGGCCCCCTTAGATCACCCATGTATGCTATATTGCTGTAACAAACCACACCTGCAAAACCCATGTGACGACCCCAAATATTAATAATAAATGTTTCTTCACAGGCTGGAATCTCTACTGTAGTCCGATGTCATTTACCTCATATGTAGTCTGAGCATTGGTGTATAACATGATTAATGGCTAAATTACATGAGAATAAAGATGTTTCACTGATATTATAACGACGAACAAAAAAATATTGACAGGAATGTGATTATCCAGTCAGGGAAAATCTCAGCTCGGTAGGACTGAACCATTCAATGTTTCTACTGAGGGGTGTGATATGGCAGGCTACCTGGGTAATTTTAGCAAAAAGGAATGGACAAAATTTATTTCTGAAATTCCAAGAAATTCCAAAAATATTATATTAGGGGATCTAAATAATTCCTCAGATAATTATTGTTCTATGTTCATGTAGTATTTTTCAGGGCCCCTGTCAGCCCAGGGCCCTTGGAGTCATCCTAGCTTTCCCCACCCTTTACGGCGCCCCTGTTCAGTCCTATAGTGATTCAGTCACCTCTAATATTCCCTTGTAAAGGTGATTGGACAGAAAGGCACAACAGAAAGTCTTCACCTGTGAGTAGGATTCAAAACTCACACTCACTCCTGCACATTTTCTTTCTTTCTTTCTTTCTTTCTTTCTTTCTTTCTTTCTTTCTTTCTTTCTTTCTCTGTGACATTGTGACATGCTGCACTGATAAATTACCACAAAGTCAGCCTACAGTGTGTTTGATTGATCATTGCCACCGCTGACGAGACTCCCACATATCTCGTCTTGTGATCAACTTAACATGTCTCCTTTTTTCCCCTCAAGGTTGATATTATATTTGATAAGTTTAATAATATCTTCTGACGTTAGCAGTCGCGCTCTTTGTTTCACGCTCTTATAAAACACAGAGAAACCCTGCAGTCACTGGCTGCAAATGATTTACAACCAAGACTGAAGTTTTATGATTTTATTAAAGTTTATTTTGATTTGGTAAATACATTTTGGTCCTCTTAAAATTGTCAGGCTGTGTACAAGAAAGGCCACATTTCCTCTATTATGTGGATGTAAACACCAAATCTAATGTGCTGGAGTACAAAGCCAGCACAGCAAAAACGTGTTACTGCCCCTCTACTGTACTAATGGACTGCAGTGCATCTCTGAAAGTGCAGGAACTGTAATCAGTGGCCCAAACTTTTATTTATATCTAAGTCCACAGACTCGTACCAATACTTTCACTTGCAGCTCACGTGCTCAGAGTACACATCTCCACGCAGACTAAATTCTGCAATATGCAACTTTTTGAGATAAAAATAACAATAACAAACAAGGAATAGTATATGTGATCATTGTGTGACTGTATGTGACCCTACGTGCTCTGCCTGCCTTAAACTTTCTCTTCAATTACTGGATTTCAGGACATTTTATTGCTTATTTTCTATCGATGTGTCGTGTGGTGAGAGGATTATTGCTATTAATGTGAGTGTAACATTATAGCAGCAACAACAATGGAGGAAAGCTTTTTCTTTAACTGCAGACGGTCGGTATATCAACAGGATAAAAGCATAGAAATGTACTCTGCATTAATGAATGTTGTTGGTAAAACTGGTGGTTTTATGTGCTCTTGGTAGCTTTTGTAGTGAAGAGAAACTAATGGGTTTGGTTTCAGTATGAGTTACATAATTCATGTAAAAGGTGCTATGTTTCAGAAGTGAAAAAAGAAAACGTACACTGTCTGCTGCATAAAACACGGAGGGTGATAATCGATAGAGTACATTAATGAACAGAAAGTGCTTAAGAGGCTCCTTCACTAAATAAGTAGTACATTAGTCCATTCTCTGTCTCAGTCTGGCATTGGCCTGACATCCAAAACCAAAAGAGCTGATTCTGTCAGTGGCATTGAGTTTAACTCTCAGTAGCACTTTCATCTCTCATTTCTATCTTCTTTTACTCCACAACATGCACTCATGGTCTTGAATTAAAATAAATCTGAGTCTGACTTTTTCAATGAGTAATATGCAGTGCTGGAAGAAGTACTCAGATCTTTTACTTAAGTAAGATTTTGCATGACTTTTTACACTTTTACACTGTGGTATTGCTACTCTTACTTAAGTAAAAGAACAAAAGTATTAGCATCAAAATATACTTAAAATACCAAAAGTAAAAGTATTCATTATGCAGAGTGGCCCATTTCAGAATGATATAGTATATTATATTACTGGATTATACTTATTGATGCATTAATGTATTCATCACTTTAATGTTACAACTGGTAAAGGTGGAGCTAATTTTAATTACTTTATATACTGCTGGGTAGCTTAACCTATAATAATAATGACATCATCATTTATTAGTCGATTTATATTTTGTATTAATAATCTAAATCTGCAAAGTAACTAATGTTGTCAAATAAATGTAGTGGAATAAAAGTACAATATTGGCTTCCAAACTCTTGTGGAGTAGTAGTAGTACAGTACTTGAGTAAATGTACTTAGTTACATTCCACCACTGGTAACATGTAATGAGTAACTTGCTGATCACTGGTCATTGTGTAGAGAACAATCTGCTGTCAGACTGAAGGAACGAGCTGAGGACAAAAGTTGGTTCCACTTGCAGTTGAACAAGTCAAACCTCAGTCATCCGTCTGTAAACGATGCATCTTCAAAATCTTTTGAATCTTGAGGTTGCGACTGAAAAAGCCGTCTCGTCTGTTTGCTGCTGCCCTCTCTGTTTTTTTACACGCAGCACATCAATACAGACATCACCCGGTGCAGTCGAGGGGGATCCTACACGGCAAGGCTCCCTGATGGGAACAGAGACCGACGAGGATCTTGAAGCCTCGGGCGGTCGATAATTGCCCTCCAATTGAATTAAGCTGTGAATGAAGGGGATAGATAGAGATCTCACCTCCCACTGAGCGGCGCTGGATTGAACTCAGGCTGTTTTACTGTACATAGATAACAGCCGGCTTCACCAATTAGAGCCTCGCTGTCTCAAGTGTCTTAAGCATCTCTCCAAAGAATGTTTGAGGCTGAGGGCTCAATTTACAGAACGGCAGATAAAACACTTAATTCAGATCGCTGTCACGTCTTTCATGATAGCTTTCATGGTCAAAAGAGAGGAGGGAGGAAGAAAGAGTGCAGATGATGGTCAAATGTGATGAGAGGTGTCCTGCTGACTGTACAGTAAAATCCATAAACATCTCCCTTCTTCTTTTCCTCTCTGCTCATCGACCTCATCTCTTCTGTCAAGACCTTGAAGCTATTTTAGCTCCTTCTTTCCTCCTTCTTTCTTTCTACGCTTCAACTTTACTTACAGGCCCCGTGGCAGTGCTGAAACAGATGGTCTTTTAATTTCCACAGGATGCACTTTTAGTTAAATTAAATGTAGTCATGTTTCCGGTAACTGACAAGAAAGTGCTGAATGCATTTTAATTAAAATTTCACAAAGGTAAAATGTGAGTTAGGTACATTTTTAAATTACTCTTTCAGATAATACCAGTACCAAAAGTACTAATGCCACACTGTAAAAATACTTAATAAGTAAAAGTCCTGCATTTCAAATCTTACTTAAGTATGTAAGTATTATGATATTATATATGATATCATTAGATTATTATGACTCATGCTTTAATGTAAAAGCAGCTTTTTACTGTTGTAGTTGGTTGAGGAGGAGCTAATTGTGAACTACTTTATATAAAACTGCAACTGATGATTATTTATATTCTAATTTATTGATTCATCGAATTAATCGTTTCAGCTGTACTTGTATAAACTGTTGGGTGGTTTGGTAATTTTTAACAAAGCATCGTATTTCATAACCTCTTCATATGTGTTTTTATGCAAAATCTTAATTTGTAAAGTAACTAAAGCTTTCACATAAATGTAGTGGAGTAAAAAAAACCCCATCCTTCTGAGATGTGGTGGAGTACAAGTATAAAGTGGCATAAAAAGAAAATACTCAAGTGAAGTACAAGTACCTCAAATTTGTACTTGAAGTTATAATCTCAAAGATTTTCATTTCGTTGTCTTTCGCTGCATCTATTGTGATAAACGGTAATTGCAGGTGTGTTTTTGGACCTCACCTCCCAAGTTTCATCATCTGCAGTCATCAACCTTTTCTTTGTTTATTCGGCCATAATAACCATTAATTCACAACTCTAGCAGACACCGGAAACAACAGTACGCCGCTTCACACACAGGTGAGCTGAAGAGCGAGTTTGTTGCGTTAAAAGCCTTGTTGAAAGCCTGACTGTGTGCCACTTGTGATTTTTCAGAGAAAGTTGCTCCCAACACCCGGGTCGTAATACTGCAAATGCAAGGGCTTTCATCAGCGGGCCACAGGCTCAGTCACCATTGTGTTGCATTATTCTGCGATAGATAGTGACTTAACAGACAGATTATTTAAATGAAAATTTTCGAGATTATAACTTTAAGTGCAGTACTTGAGTAAATGTACTTACAGTACATTCCACCACTGGCTAACACTTAGCATTGATCACAGCATTGAGAATTGAGATAGCAAAAGAAAAATGTACGGCAAGTAGGCTTCATAAACATGTAAGCCTCTTCTGTAGATACGTGGTGATACATGGGTGGAAGTAAAATGCTTGGTCTGACAGCTAGAGTAATAGCATCACAAATATATTTAAATATGAAAGAATGAAAGATATGAGAGAAAAGATCTGCTTTTTATTGAAGGATTGCACAAAAGCTTCACTCGATAAAATATTAATGTACCAACCAGCGGACACACACCCATGACAAAGACTTACTGTGAGTGCAACACACACCGGCCGTCACATTTGCACACATTAGTTGTCACCAGTAGCGCACACTGGACCTGCCGTAGAGATATAAGGAGTGGTCTAGATCTGGGGAAAGCATGTCATGTAACTGCTGCATTTCTGGAGCACTGATGTCAGGAAATGGGACAGTATCCTGACACGTTGAGGAGCGTATGTGTTGCCTCTTATTGCATTACATACAGTATAATACACATACAACATCTCTGAAAGATCATGATGGACAGATATTTTACAGTCGCACGTTACTCTGTCATCCATTAACAAATGTGTTTCCTTTGCTAATTGTTTCATAATAAGCAAGTGAAGACATTGAATGAATTAGTTATAATGTGCTCTTTCCATTCGGCGTTTCTAATTTGATGCGTCCCAGTGTGCATAAAAATACTCAGATGGAAACACAGCTGCTCTCACATCTGTGAATGTTTGGCAGCTGCAGAATTCAGTATGTATGATGGGAGAAAAGAGTCTGACAGTATTAATTAAGATGTCAGCTGTGGTCATGTGGGTGGCCGGAGCTGTCGATGTGTAGTAGAGTAAGTGCAGTGTGTGTGTGTGTGTGTGTGTGTGTGTGTGTGTGTGAGTCAGTGTTTTTTAGTTATTTCTTCCCGGCCTTGTTGTGAGATGTTCTATTAAAGCACATCAAAAGTCAATGTCCTCTTTCCTTGTTGGCGCTTATCTCCCTCCCTCCCCATCCCTCTCTCTTCACCTTCATCTCCTCTTATTCTTCTCCTCCTCCTCTCCTCCTTTTCCCATGCTCTCATTCTCTCCGTCATTCCTTATCTGTCCTCGTCCTCGCTCCTCTCCCTCTTCTCCTCCCCTCTTCCCCTCTCGTCTGCCGAGCTAAACTAAACCGTGGAAAAGGTTTTACTGCTGTCTCAGTGCATCTTTAATGCAAGTCATGACGAAGAGCACCACGAGGAATAATAACAGAGTCTGCCAGTTTCAGAGAGAGAGAGAGAGAGAGAGAGAGAGAGAGAGAGAGAGAGAGAGAGAAATTCAAGTCTTTTAAGAAACTATGATGTGTGACTGATTTCACAATTTAATTAAAGAAACAAAAAGGAGGCTAAACCAGGTTTTTTGTGAAAATATACAAGTGCGGGAGAAGGAAATAAACTCGTGACAAGTTAACACTTAACAAGTGCTTTAGTGTGTATTTAGGGTGTCTAGTTGGGGGTGTGTGCATAGTGAATATACTAAATACTGCATTATCCCACATAAACACAGTATATCTATTGATTTCTCTTTCTTTTTTCTTGTAAAAAGGTTTTTTGTCCAGCAGGTGGAGTTTGAGCCAACTGCATCTGCTGGACAAGAAAGTCCTTAAAGTCTTGAGAAGAAATGGAAATTTGAACATCTGCAATTCCATAACATCTGAGCAAACTGCCTTTTCAAGGTCAAAAATTGACCTTTTAACCTCAATATTTCAAGACATTTTATTTTGAAAAACATATATTTGGTCATTTGATTGAAGACCTTTTCAGTAACAGAATGATCAGTAATGTGATGTGAGCAAGTAATTCTTTCCGATCTATTTTGAGCAAGATTGCAAATAAGCACTCTTGGAGGGCCTTCTGGGAGCAAAGACTCTCAATATTAATACTCATACAATCTAGAACTAGAGTGCATTTTTAAAGCAATTTTACTGAAACACTTCACTTTTGTATGCAGACCTCTCTGAAATGGTTAATTTAGCATTTTCTTCCTTGGATATCCAACAGCACTCAGCTTCAGGAAGCAGAAAGAAATGTATTGACCTTCTATGGCCAATGAATACAGTAATATCTAGGACTTATAAATAACATACTATGTATATACTGATGAAAATAATAAATCTTGACAAACACTATTCATTTCTTATCTCCTTGTTGCTTACACTAATAAGAAGTTTTGTGTGTTTGCAGAGATGATCCTTTACAGGATCTTTAAGAGTTTCTCAGGGGCCTTTAAGCGCCTGCAGATTTTTTCAGCCAGCAGACGACAGCAGCTGAACTCATCAATACATTGAAGGTTTCTGCCAAGGCTGGTCGGAGGGTAAAAGGAAGCTCTATTGATCAGGTTTGACTTGCCCACAGCAGCCAATCCGCAGATGAATAGAGGTTAATGGTCCTTCTTGGTGTGTGAAAGCCAAACATAGATTGGCATTTAGCTCGACAAGGCCTTGGCATTTATTTTAGCTGACCCTCCGTCAGTCTTAACGGGAGAAAGAAGTTAATGTATCAAAGGCTAACGCAGTCACTGTGAACATCACTAACCAGGACACTTTTAAACATTTGTTCGATTGATTGAATTAACTTTTTGTCTCTACTCTCAGAATTGCACAGAATAAACAGAAGTGCTACTAAATATATACACTATATATAATCTGTGGATTTATCTGTTTATTTTGATTATTAAAAACTGCACTGTACTGTTTTACTTTACTTTAGATAAAGATGCATTTTCTCCTCATTTGAAAAACATCCCTTTCTTTGGAAAATCAGACAATTTTTTGGGTCAAAATCGCTAAAATCCAGAAACAATCAGTTGACAAAACAACCTCAACTCCTCAAGTTCCACTTACTCGCTTGTTAGCAAGCTTCACACAGTCTTCATCAGCCACCTCTGTATCCTAGAAAATACGTTTGTACTACTAATTTTCAACAGAAACTATGTTTTGAAGAAATGTCATGCCACCTGAATTACGTTGTTTTTTTTTCAACATAATGAGGAAATGTTTTTAATGTTTTGAATTGATTTAATCCGCCAAGTTGCAAAATGTTGACAGTGAACCAATCAACAAAATGCTCACTGACAACATTTTTCTTTTGTTTTCCTACAATATCCACTCTGCAACTAAAGCATGATTAAACTTTCTCTGTTAATGTATAGGCACTCACAGCACTTGCTTAAAGCGAGACTATTACTTTTGCTGCAAAATGTCACTTGTAGCATTTATGGGACAATGTAGTGTGACAGTAGCGCAAGTAGAGAAGTGTCTTAAAGCCAGTGAACCCACTCAGTAAAGTTTGCTAACGTCAGCTAACTTCAGCCCCCATAAGCTGCTGATCACACCAGACCAAGTAAAGCAGTAGCAGCTAAAACTTTAACTCAGTAGAACAACTTCACTGTTGTTCACTCTCATTGTGTCGTAAAAACCCACTGTACGCTACCTGCACAGCACCAAAGAAACATGAGTGACTTTCTGGTGAACATAGTGGAGTATTTAGCAGCTAAAAAGCCAGATATTTCCCTCAGGAGCTGGTGGAGACCAAAAACAGAGCTAAAAGAGAGAGAATATTGGACTTACATTCGCCAGGAGGCTAGAAACACGACTCCAAATGAATGCTGATGTAAGCAACTGTTTGCTAACAAGTTTGCCGTGTCAACTTAAAAGGTGATGATATATCAGTGTTTTGTTCACAGCTTGTTTCCACTTTCCCCAAGTGGCCAAATTGCAGGTTTAAGGTTAGGGAACGATCATGGTCTTGGTTTTAATACAGAAAAAGTCCACAGTGACTTCATGCATGAGACATGTCGTATTTGCTTTTATTATTTAACCAAAACCTTTCCATAACCTTAACCAAAGTGTTTTTAATGCCTGAACCCAACCACATGCAGGACTGAGAATGCAAACTCTGGTCTCTGGTGTCTAAGTCCTGCACTTAGTACGCCCACCATCCACCACATCCACCTCTCTACCAGGTCTGTGCAGTACAAAAACATTAAAATAATCCAGGCAGCCATTACGTTTTCTTCAAAATTCGGGAACACAGATTAGTACTATATTCATGTAATTTCTAGGAGACAGCGGATTGCATTAGCGGATGTAGTTTTTTCAGTTGTTATGGAGCTGTAGATGTTGAAACTTTCCATTATTCTGAGCACTTTTAGGAAATCTTCTCCAAACTTTGCTTTAAAATTGAGCTCGGAAAACAACAAACCTGCTAGATGCTCCACTCATATGGCCTTTTCTGTAACTTTGCTGGATCTTTGCTCCTCATATCAGAATAAAAACTCTAATTTTGAGTCACTTCTCTCTCTCTCTAAGTGCCCATTCCTCACCACACCGGTTTGACAGTCGCAACAACAAACCAGGAACAATCTCTTCGTCTGGGAAAACAACATGTGATGCTATGATGTCTGTCTGCAGAAAGGATGTCATTTTCTGCAGCCGTATGAAGCGTTGCCAGCCTTCTCACTCAGCCCTACATCACTTGCTCTCCTTGTGCACCCAGAAAATGAGCCAGGAACACAATTCAACTCAATCACTGTTTTTTTTCCTCCTCTCTCTCTGCCGTCTCATTTCCGCCTCTCTGCCTACCGCACTCTAATTTCTCTGTTGTTGTTTGCCCCCTTTCCTTTCTCCCTCTCTCTATCCATTTGTTAGCTGGGAGCTGACGATCAGTTGAGTTGAAGTAAAGGTGCGCGGGTCGTTCCAGGATGTTTGCCATCCATCCTCGCTGGGAGAGACGGAGAGGACGGAATTAGAGAGGCGGTAAAATAGTGGAAACACCGCGTGGCAGGATGGATTGCAGTGCGAATCCATCACGTTCACTCACACACACCGCTCTTTAGTCCCGACACAAAAGGAAAAGAGAGAAACAGGGAAGTGTTGTTCTTGTATGACTTTTCATTTGCTGCATGTCAGCGTGCATATTTGTCTCTTTTGAGCTGAGACAAATGGTCTAAAAAGTACAGTTTCTCAAACATCTCCAGCCATAGATCCTGAACACTCATGCATTACAGTAGATGTATCCATCTTTTTCTCTTTTGTACTTCCAGGGACCTGTATAGGACAATTTTAGTTGCTGTTAGTTTGTAGTAAGTAGTTTTTGTATTGCAACTCCTTGGAGCACTTCTCTCCTCTCTGTACTTGTATGTACAGAACAGTTCTATGTTTACTTTTACCGATCTTTGTTCAGCCTTGTTGTCCTTGGTTTTAGCTGTATGTCTATTTCTATCTTCCTCTAAATTGCTCTTGGAACTGTAAGTACAAATGAAGCTTAGCGAAAGTTCAATCAGGCAGACTGTCTTCATGCTACTCATTTCTTCTCTGTCTCTCCCTCTCCCTTTCTTCCCTCTTCCCGCTTCCAACTCAATCAGCTGACTGAGGGCGTTCACTCTTTCAGTTAAACCAATCAGATTTTGCCACGACCTCTCTGAGCCAATCACCTCGTTGCCGTCAAACTTTAAAACCGTTCCTCTCTTTGCTGTTGTCAGCTGTCATTTCGGTGTCAGATTGATGCAACCCTCCTCCAGTTCTCATTACATCCAGAGCCCAGGGGTCCTACCACTGAGCTCATCAGAAGTCCCGCTCCACTTCTCACTCGTCCATCCATCCATCCATCCATCCAGATCTTCAGTATTGCTTTTCACCCCTTCACCACCACCACCGGTGTCTAGACTCCCGGGGGGTGGGGTGTAATCGCCTTCACATATTTCTTCAACTTTGTGCACAATGTCAAATGAATTAATTGATTACTCTTCAAGCCCCTTTTTCTATTAAGTCTATCTTGTCTGAACTTAAAACCGGAGTCAAATTCCTTGTATGTGTGCACATACTTGGCCAGTAAAGCTGACTCTGATTTATTGTTGACTTTCCAGCCCATCGTACCGTGAAACCTGCTCCCTTCTCTGACTGTATGGGAAACACTGGACAACATACTTTGCAATGTAAGAAGTGAGAGAGAAAAACTGTGTCTGATTAGATTAGAGAAAAGAAAGCAGAACTTTGTTTTTCTTCTTTCCTCTTGCATTCATCTCTCATGATCCTTCAAAAATATCATGTGACCCTTTGGAGGGGTCAGACTCCCGGGTTGGGAACCACTGGACAAAACTACTTAACTGCATATAAAGTAGTTCAAACTAGTAAAATGCTCCTTTCACATTGATGCATCAGTATGAACAATCCAATAATGTCAGATAAAATAATATATCAGTCAGGGGACATTTTACTGCAAAAGAAATCCTTTTACTTTTCATACTTCAAGTACCTTTTGCTGATAATACTTTTGGGTTTTGATTGTAGGGCTTTTACTGGTAATGGAGTATTATGATTCAAGAGTGCTTTGAGAAGTTTCTTTAGACGTTCTTATACTTCTTGTCCTCTTTAAAGAACAGCTTCATTTAAGAAGACCGCGGGGGACCAGTGTTTGATACTCAAAAGATAGATTGAAGGTGGATTTTAGAATTTATTTTAGGATTCTGGATTGATCACATATGAGCCAGACCACAGCCTTATACTGTCTGAAAGATGACTAGTCCTGTTCAAAATGAAGTTAGTAGTATCAGTATGAGTACTAGTTTGTTGTAGTAGTACTATAAGTAGTAACAGTCACACAGTGTGTGTCTATTGTGTGTGTATGGACTCTACAGTGACTCAGTTTCATGGTGAAAACAGTATGTATGGATTAATTAGCAGTTTCAGTGACTAAGATCCAGGTTTTCTCTGGATCTCCTCCAAACTCTGGTGCACGAAATACAAACCAGCCTCATTTTCTTTGATCACTGGGGAGTTGATCAAAGCTGAGGAATTGGCAGATGAACTGCTGTGATTAAAGTGAAGTGGTGTTTTATGTGATGCGATAAAAGGAAGTGAAACAACATGGACGGCTCTTGTAAAGGTGCGCTGATTATGTTGCTGTGTTTGGTTTTATCTCAGCGTTATCACATTTGGACAACATACCAATCAATGACTTGATTTTCACTGCAGTTACTTAACAGCAGCGTGTTGTCATTGCGGTGAGGTCAAGGTCTGGTGAAGAGCATGAGTTGCTTATCGTTAAGGTTAAGGAAAGCCTGTAGAGAATCAATGCTCGTCAAAAGTGTGTGTGTGTGTGTGTGGCATTCTGAGAGAAACGCACATTAAATCACTGGATTTAAGATAAAATTGTGAAATTAATCATCCGTATAAATGCGTACAAGAGTGTGAGTTCACACACCGCCTGACACCTTGTGCACTACAACCTGCCCCCATGTGTACCATCAGTTCTCATTAGCCTAAGGCGCACACACACACACACACACACACACACACACACACACACACACAAACAAACACACATCAACATCCTTCTACAGGCGTAACCAGTGAGAGTTGACAGTCTCTTTGCAATTAATTTGTTTTTAGCAGCTACATTCATTCTACTTTTCTTTGAGCTGAGCTCTGAAAACATCCCCTGCAGTAAAAATCCCCCGACTGTGCTGAAGTGTCCTTGAGCAAAATAAAAAATGGCTACCAGCTCCAGAGGTTCTGCTCAACGGACGTCTTCACCTTCCTGTAGAGGACGGCATTTCCTCAGGAGGATGAATTAAAGGTTGCATCATTTCACGAGTTAATTACCAGTGGTGGAAAGTAACCAAGTACCTTTACTCAAGTACTGTACTTAAGTACAGTTTTGAGGTACGTGTGCTATACTTGAGTATTTCCATTTTACTCCTCTTTATACTTCCACTGCACTACGTTTCAGAGGGAAATATTGTATTTTTTACTCCACTACATTTAATTGACAGCTTTAGTTACTTTGTTAATTATATTCTGTATTAATAATCTGAATCCCCAATTTAATTTGGATGTATTATTATATATTAAACTACGCAGCAGTATATACATGTTAGAATTAGTTCCACCGTTACCAGCAGCAACATTAAAGTGATGAACACAAAAATGTATCAACAATCCAAAAATATAATATTTGTAATTCTGCAATGGGCCATTCAGCATAATAATAATTTCCAGAAAAAAAATGAAACAATCATTGGACTTTGATCATTCCTCTTTTTTGCAGTTGCATTCATATTTGTTTCATTTATATTACTTGGTACAGAAAGTCTTTTTAAGAATGATATATATTTACTGAAAATTTACAGATCTCTGCTTTGAAACTTAACTAAATTATGGTTATAGAAATCATGCCCATGCATTCAAGACTGGAAAGAAATGATGAAGAAAATATAGCATGAAGTAAATTATCTTCAAGTTATAAGGGAACTTACAATTACATAAATGTAGATGGAGAAAATTGTTTCATTGTAATAAAGACAAACATATTTGCCTGAAGTTGCTTTATAAATAGAATAATTGTACTTTTGGCATCACCTCCCTTTTTTAATTGAATGTTGTTATTTTTGTATTTTATTTCTTGGCTGTGTTATCTTTTTTTTTTATCATAATATTTGTATTTGAGCTGCTGTATTTTTTTTTTCAAGATGACCATAAAAGGCTCAGGTGTTAAAAAATAAATAAATAAATACTGTAAGCCTAGATCTGTTTTTCACAGCAGTTTTGACACAACCAGTAGATACTGACAATAAAGTATTCATAAAAAACACTGAATTAACAGTAAAACAATAAAAAACAATAAAAGATTTATTATCCCATAAACAGATCTGCTGCTTTGTCCATATTCTTGTCTCACATGAGAAGAATCACTGTACAGACACCAACACACACACACACACACACACACACACACACACACACACACACACACA
>NTHP01000568.1:379057-412112 GCA_003416845.1 Oplegnathus fasciatus | reverse complement strand
ACACACACACACAAACACACACACACACACACACACACACACACACACACACACACACACACACCCCAAATGGCAATGTGGGATCTACTTAATTAAAAAAACGTAGCTTGTAAACCAGGAGAATCTGAGCGTCACGATGGGAGTTTAGCAGTGAACCGCCACATGCAGCTGTTTCTTGTTAATGCTGACAAACACACACATATATAAATATACAGTGTGTTTACAAACGCACACACACACACACAGCACCATGTGCCGGAGGGAGGCGACTGTTTAATAGTTTCAGTATCGCCGCCATAAGCTCTTCTCGCTCCATAACTCTGTCAGCAGGGATTTACAGCTCATTGGCTCTCATTATGAAAATGTGATATTGCACTTGAAACCCTCCGGCTATTCTTGGCCTATGGACTTCTGCAGTGTCATGGTTTAGACACGGAGGGAAACACAGCCGGCAAACTCCTCATCCTGCAGGTCCAGAGAGGTGGAGAGACTCACATCACTTTATCCTGGTGTTTAGTTAGGAAAAGAGTTTCCCACCTTTTTAGGTTTTAGACTTAAATGTAGAACATGCATCACGTACAGTAGTGATATTATTAGACATGATACACATGATACTGCCATGCAGTTGTATGAGGACAGCAACAGCAATAGGACAGAGTGGTTTCCCTGATCGATAGTAAAAGCAGGGAGCGCATACGCTGATTTGTGAACTCAATAGGGTCATGCATGATGACTGAAAGGGAGGGAGTGTATTCAGTCATATTTTGCCAAAAACTGACTGTGTAATATATATGAATGTGCAGAGGAAAAGTACATTATGCTGTAAGAGTGATTTGAGAAAGTTTCTATTGTTATTTTGGTACTATGTTTCATCATAAAACCAAGTAACTCTCGGAGTCCATCCTAACTACTGTGAATTCATGAAGGAGCAAGCTATTTTTACAAACACTTTTTGATATTTAAAGGACAGATTTCGGATGGAGCATCACTTTAACGGCAAGATTAGGATTAGTGTGCCAGTTAGAAAATAGTGAAAAATGTCAAACTGTCACGCGGGTGAGTACAAGGCAACAGAAAGACCCAAATGCAGACAGTCCAGACAAACAGGAAGAGTTCGGTGATTTGTTGACCAAATGGAGGTACATAAGCCGACCGAATCATAAGACAGGCAGGGGTCAAAATCAGGAAGGAAGTCCGAACAGGCTAACTTATCCGAAGGGGTTGGGCAAAGAATCTTTAGTCAGTGCATCAGGCAGGCAGGGTACAGAGGCTCAAAAGTAATAGCACAACACAACATTAACAGTCAGGCAAAGTGTGGGTGGAAATGGGCTGGTGAATATACTGCCAGGCTGATTAGGGAAGTGGGAAGCAGGTGAGTGTGTGGGCGAGTGAGGTCAGGTGATGGAAAAGGTGGGAAAGGGGTAACTGCAGGGCAGGAGGGAGCAGTGGCCGGATCTGAAATAACAGGGGACTGCGACAGGTGGGAAAGTCTGATGGCATCTGGTGGACGGGTGGAGAATGAAGGGGGCTGAGGAAGTGAGAGTGTGACTGAAGGGAGGGACTGACGACTGAGGCAGGCATTTTCCAGAGCCCAAGGTGACGTCATCTAATTGCTTGTTTTCTCTGGCCAACAGTTTCTCATGTGAGACAGAGAAAAGCAGCAAATCTTCACGGCATTTTGGCTTGAAAAATGATTGGACTGATCGCCTTAAACATTTATTATAGACGGTAGAGAAAGATGACAAGAAATGATGCAACAAAGGTCGGACTCGAACCCGGGACGATGCAGCACAGGGGCTCCACGCTGCTTTTTATTTAACTGACTTAACAGACATGCCTACCCCGCAGTTTGTGACTCACACATCGGAAATAAGGCAAAGAGTCCCTTTAAAGTGTGTGTTTGAGAGTGTGAGTGTGTGTGTAAATATGATCAGAATAGATTACCTCTTATCTGTTTCTCTTCACAGGCAGATAGAGCTGGATAGCTGCTGCTTATCACATGTTTACACTCTCAGCAGCCCAGCAGTCTGTCCTCCTCCTATCCTTCCTTGTCTTCCTTTCTCCTTCTCTCTCTCTTTTCTTTCCTCTTGCTCCTCCTCTTTCCTCCTTGCCTCTGTGTATACTTCCTTCCGTGTATATTTTCCTTGTCATTTCTTATATTGTTTCAGTTCCCTTTATCCTCTTCTTCTTCACTTCTTCCTCTTCTCATTTCCTCCCATCTTTTCTCATCCTCTCCTCCCTGCCTCTCATTTTCTCCTCTCTGGTTTTCTCCTGTTTTTTTCCTCTCCTTTTTTCTCATCATTTCCCTACCCTCTTCTTTCCTCCTTTTCCTCTCCTCCTCCTCCTCCTCCTCCTTTTCATTTCCTCTTTCTCGTCTGTTGTCTCCTTCTTTCTCCTCTCCTCCCCGTTTCATGTCCTCGCTTCATTTTTCCTCTCTTCGTGTTATTTCTTGTCGTTTCTGTCTTTCCTCTTTTCTCCTTGTTTGTTCCTCCTCATTTTTTACCTCCTTTCTTTTAGTTTCCTTTCATCATTCCTCTTATTTCCTCTCCCGTCCTCCTTTTCATTTCCTCTTCTTCTTCCTCTCCTTTTCCCCCCTCTCCTCATTCCCCTTTTCATTTTCTTTCCTCTTCTCATCTTCTCTCGTCTCGTCTCCTCATTCCTCTTCTTCTCACATTGTTTTCCCTCTCCCTTCTTTCTCCTTCCTTTTCTTTTCTTTCATTTTAGCATTCCTCTTTTCCTCTCCTCATTCCCCCCTCCTCTTCCCGTTCATTTCCTCTTTCTCCCTTCCCCTCCTTGTTTCTCCTCTAATTCGTTCTCCTGTCTCCTCATGTCCTCTCCTCTCCTCATTTCCCTACTGTTTTCTTTCCTCCTTTCTGTGCTGTTTTCCTTTCCCATCATCTGTTTTCTCTCCTCCTCCTCCTCCTTTTCATTTCCTCTTTGTCTTCCTCTTCTCTCCGCTCTCTCCACCTTATTCTTCTTCTCCTCACATTGCTTCTCCTAATTTCCCTACCCTCTTCTTTCTTCCTCTCCTTTCCTTTCATGTCATCCTTTCCGTTCTTATCATTCCTGTTTTCTTCTCCTCCCCTTCCACTTTATTTCCTGCCATCTCCTCTCCATCATCCTCTGGCCTGCTCATTTCCTCCTCTCCTCTTCCCTTTCTACTTCTTCTTTATTTCCTCCACCCACCTCTTATTTCTTCTGTCCATCACTCTTCCAAACCTTTCCTCCCTCCTGTCCTGTCTTGTCTTCCTGCTTCCCTCTTTTCTTTCATTCCCATCTCCATTTACTTACCTGCTCATTAGTGCTTTCCCCCTCAGTTATTCCTCACATCTCTCTCTCTATCACAGTGTGAGGTCCGGTGCCCATCTTGTAGCGTGACAGCGGGCTGAGTGCGGGTCATTTCAAGGTTGGGATCAGACCAAAATAGTGCAGTGTGATGATAATGTGTATCAGTGTGTGTGTGTGTGTGTGTGTCTGCTTGATGCCTGTTAGTTCATTCTTACATGCTGAGAGTTTGATGTGCCTGAGGCGAGAGCTGCCTACACACACACACAGAGAGTCATAAATATAGAGCAGAAATAGCCTCAGGGTTGGTGAGGTGAAAATTGTACGAGGCCCTTTGACTCCTGACAGCAGAATTGTAACAGACCATTTCTATGTCTGGTCTTGTCTAGAGGATACTGTATGTGATGTAAGTAGTGTGTGTCCAAATCACTCACTCTGACGTCTTCAGAATATTGTAGTTTTGTAATGTAGTAAATACGTGTTGTGTTATGTTTACGCTTCCTTTGCTCTATATTATTTAGAATGGATTAGCTATTACGTATTCATTTTGATGCTCCGGTGGACCAGTTTTTTTGTGTGTGCTGTGACTCATTTTTCTTAATATGAGAAGACAAGGACAAAAAAATCAGGAGCATTTTAAAATATGAGGAGGAAGCAGACTGTATACAGTAATACCTACACATGTTCTCATTGAAACGGTTACAAAACGTGTGTCATAAACCTCTGAGTGATAAAATGTAAACAAGACGTAATGATACAGAGCCTGTATGCCTACCCTGTATGGCTGCAAAAAAAGAAAAGAAAAAAGATTTAATTTTAAATACTGTCAAACTTTTGTCATACTGACACTGACATATTATCACATTTTAAGTTGATATGGCGAAGTTGTGCGCATTCAGTTTATTTGCACATCCAGGAGTTACGGAGCAACATTATCATTCATTTGGAGTCGTGTTTCTGGCCACCTATTAGTCCAATTTTCACTGTCTTTTTGCTCGTTTTCTGGTCTCTACCGACTGAGATAAATATCTGAGTCTTTAGCTGCTAAATGCTCCATGTTCACCACCTCTAACTGTGTCTGTCTGCTGTTTGGTGCCGAGCAGGTAGTGTACAGTGGGGTTTTAGAGCTTTTTCTTTAAAGACAGCTGCCTGCTGCGGCCGACACAGCTGCATACTAAAGCTACAACATGAAAATGGGAAGTGAGATAAGATAAAAATGTTTAGTGCCAGTATACACTGTAAAAATACATACATACATAGGAGCAGAAGATATGCAATGCTGATTAATATTAAATATGTAGTCTACTAAATTTTTCCTTATTTTTCACGAGCTTCTTGAATTATTGATATGATTGAAAGTTAAACCGGGAGAATGCGGCTCCTGAAAATGACGTGAAATGCAACAGACCTTTTCACAGCAGACATTTTGACATTTTGTCATAGCAGGAAAAGCGCAGGCGTAATTAATAACAGAAATAACGAGCGCATACAGTAGGTGAGCTACTCCCAGGTTCTTGGTGTGGTTCATGCTGGCTCACTGGCATGGCTTACTGCAACACTAATTGAAACTGAGGCCTCGTTAATAAAATTTGTTTCACCTGTGCTTTTTCCTGCTATGACAAGTCAAAATGTCTGCCGTGAAAAACGTCTATTTGGATGTCAGAACTCAGAGTCACTCACACCAGTGCACCTATATAACTTTTCACAATCACACTCACCAGATATATGAGTGAAATGCTCACCATGTATAGCCGTGGGTTGTAAAGGAGAGCAGCTTTGCACCACCAGCAGGTGGAGGTGGACACAGTAGAGGAAGGAATTTAATGTTAATTTGTTATTTTTACCAACCTTATGATGTCCAATTTCCATGTTTCTGACAAACATGGTACAAGAACAACGAGTTCAGTGGAAAAAGTACATTGTGAGATATAATGGACAGAAGAAAAAACATGAATTAATGTTCAGAATATTTAGTTTAGCTTTAATAAAAATAAAAAAAACAGCCCAATATTCATTTATGTGCATCAGGACTTATTGTACAATCTGTTTCAGTTTTGCTCAACCTATTCTGTTCACTGACTCACAAAAGTAAAAAAAGTCTGTGGTTGCGCTGCTGTGTTGGCAGATCTAACCTGTTCTAGTAATTGACTTGTGTTATTTTTAATGGAGCCATATGTTGTTCCTGCTGACTGTGGCACACTCGAACACATCACACACAAACTGTGCTGCTGTTGTTTGACACCTTGTCAAGATTTCCTCTGGATATTTTGTGTTGGTGGCTAATTCTCACAATGAAGTTCTGCTGCTCAACTTTTGTTTTCCTCTTTTCTCTCTAGCCACAATTGTACTGTTGAGAGAAAAGAAATTAATGAAGGAAAGAGAAGGGAGACTTCAGACTTCTGATATTCTACAACGGCAAAAAATAACCACAGAATATACACATTTACAGCTCACTGAGGCACGATTGACTAATAAAACTAATAAGTAATATTAGTAATAATAAGACTAATGAGCATCAGTGTGGCACAGTGTGTACTTAATCTTCTAGTTTTTGTTATAAATATATGTATAACTGAATCTCTGAAGTCTCAACAAAATGTAAATATTATAACTTCACTAATGTAGATGTGTATTAATTGCAGGGTCATCGTATTGAATGGTTTATTATTATTATATATATGAAGTGGGCACCAGAGCTGCAAATTGAACAAATGCCTTGGAATCACATGTACCCAGTGACACATCAGTGTGCAATATATTGTAAAAACATTGAGCAGCTGGTCATCAGAAGCTTAAGAATGAGAACAAATTTAGACATTGCTGTTATATCTTATGTTCAGAACTCTTTTTTTGTAGCCATGGGGATAGAAGGTAGGACACAAAGGTTTATAAGAGAGATGTGTGGACATTTTGTTGCTGTTTCTATGAGAGTATGCATAGTTATTTGGTTTTTATGAGTGTATATTTTCAAATGTCCTTCACTTAAAGGTATAATGAGTAGGATTTGTCGGTTGCTGTTTGTAAACGCAACATTCAAAGTTGGCCAACCCTAATAACAAGAGTAATGTTTTGTATTGATCATTTTTTAACAGTGTAATTTGGTGTCTTTTACTGATTAAATTTGGGGTTTGGGAAACATCTCACAGTAGGACCCCAAAAATGGTCTGATCAGGACAGACTGTGGGCCCCATTGTTAGCTATAATTCCGGTAGACAGGAGGTGATATGTGACTGTAAATTCACAGGAAGGTTCCTGGAAAGGACAGTGTAATTTGGTACGAATCATTGGGAAAATGGAGACAGAGCACAATTGATCAGTACACTTCCAGTTAATTCATTCTAATTAATTGGCTGCGTAATCTTTTAGTCAGTCCACAACAGCTCAGCAGAACATGCTGAATTGTAAAATTAGCTTACAGACAAGCAGACAGTTCAACATGTGCTCTGATATTAAAGGAATAATGAATAAATACCTTTGTGGGTTTAAATGAAGAATTGATCTCTAGCAGTTTATTTCTAGTGGAAATCAGCAACTGCTTATAAACTCAACAAAACTCAATTAAACTGACTCAGAACTTTGTCTATTTTTCTCCTGTAATGTGTATTGAATGACATAGTTCTTTCCAAGAAACATCTTAGGAAATTATCAGAAAACTACAGACCCATAAAGCAAAGAGTTACTTTTCTATTCATTTCATTTCAGAAAAAAATACCCCAAAACAATATCTGCAGTAAACTAAACACAAAATAATTTTGCCACAGGCTTCCCAACCTTCTCTACACTTCTGCCAAGAATGGAAAGTTAACCAGAAGCCACAAAATCCTCTCTTCACAAATCTGTCAGTGAAAACTTGTGGCAGCGTCTGTGGTAAATTTCTGCCGTTTGTTTTGAAAGCAAACGTGTGAATCTCAAGTCTTCTCCCTGTTCACGGAGCCTGGTGCGCCTTTGATGTGATGACAGCAGTTTGTCTTTCTACTAACTTCTGTTTTTAGTTGTGACCTGCTTTGTGTGCGTTTGTGTGTGCATATGAGTGTGTGTGTGTGTGTGTGTGTGTGTTTATGTGTGAGCACGTGCGCACACCATCACCACCGTCTCCTGTGACCCTGTCTGCTATCTGCTGACAGCCTCCTTGTTGTTTTGTTTATTTCACGTCGCCATGCATTTGTTCCATATGCATATGCATGAGCAAACACACACACAAACACACTAATGCAATTCTCCCTCCCCAGCACAAGCGATGACACATTCCCCTTTGAGTGCTATGGCTGCCGATTGGAAACTCAGACACACTCTCAGAAGTGAGCGTTCAAAGTCGGTTCTGTTTGTAAACGCTGAAGGCGAATTGGCTGCGGCCGCTTCTCAGACGCTCCGTGTCAAAGCTGTTGGAGGGCTGGAGAATAAGAAAGCAGTTTAATCGAAAGTCTAATCTCCATTCTTATTACCTCCTACCCCTCTTTCTAACTGTGCTGTGCTGTGTGTGTGTGTGTGTGTGTGTGTGTGTGTGTGTGTGTGTGTGTCAGATGGGCTCTGACAGCTCAGAGGGGTGTTCATCTCCACTCCTGTCACATCTGCACTGTCACACACTTATATTCACTTCTTTCTACCCATATAAATACTTCACATCTATTTGCAACGTATGGCACGGTAGTTATTATTATTAGTACTCATTCATGTCATTTAATTCCATTTGTATTATTGTGCTGTAAGTGTAGCGTTAATGTATGTATTTCTCTGGATCAGTGTCTCTGCGTGAATTACAATCATTATGATTTATGGGACATAATGATACATCATGTGCAATAATGGGACATTATGAGCAATATCATGGACATAATTGAACATTGAACAGTTTGAATTAACCATATACACTTACCTGTACTTGAGATTTGATATTGTACATACACAGCTATATGCCACTTCTCATACATATCTATATGCAACTCACCAAGAAGCAGCTTTAGGGAGAAGCAACTTATGATCCTTACCATTGATCTTGTTTATGTTTTTGGCACTATGTATATTTTGGATGTTGTGGATTTTGGATATGTTTATTAATATTTTTATACTTGCACCTCGAATTATATTTTATAGGGTTCAAGGGTTAATTTAATGGTCATTTTACAACACAAAGTTGTATGACGAAATTTATGTTTGTAGTCCCTTATATATTTGTAGTCCCTTATTTATTGTATATAATAGATATATTATATCTGTTATATTTGAAGTCTTTATATGTACACTCCTTCCTACTTTGTACTGCAACTGCTGCACCACATTTTCCCTTGGGATAAATAAAGTTCTATCTTATCTTATATTATCTTATCTTTATAAAATATGGACTGCTATAGACCTTTTTCACAGCAGACATGTTGGCATGTTATAGCAGGAAAGGCATACGTGTAATTGATAACATTAAAAATGACTGTATTCTATGTATGTGAGCTAGTTCCAGGGTCCTGGTGTTGTGCATGCTGGCTTACTGTCACGGCTTACTGAGACACTTGATGGAACTGAGCCATCGTTGACAAAATTTGTTTCACCTCTGCTTTTCCTGCTATGACAAGTCAAAATGTCTGCCATGACAATTACAGTATATGAGAATTATAGCTACACATAAAGGTGTTCTGGCCTAGCTACAGTGTTTGATGTGCACTGCCTCAAAAATACAACTACACATCAGGGTTACGATGGCTACGGAGATTCTACATAGAGACCCCAAGAACTGTGATTGTTCAGCCCGAGGCTGTTTGTATCTTCTCCAGTAACACATCTAGCAAAAACAACTCTGCTGCAAAAATCCATACTGGTTTTTATGTCTGACATAAGTAGTTTTCTTTCAAAATAAGTGTATTTCAAAGCTGCTATGTGTAGAATTTGAAAATGTCCAAAATTGGCGCCCCCACTGGTATCATACATTTTCCTATTTTTCCAGATGCAAAACAACTGCACAAAGTGACCAAACAAAAGATCTGTGAGAACAATCTCAAGTTAAAGCACTGATGTATATTTATATTTAGTGTGCAGTCATATGAAGCTTCTGCGCTGATAAAATGACAATCAAATGGCATCACTAAACGTTGTTTGACTTGGTCAGTGCAATATGTATGTCATGGTGTTTATGTTATGAAGAGTTGGGCTTTGAGAGGAGAGAGGATTTAAACTGTGTCTCGGAGAAGTAGATATAAAATTAGCCACTAGCACCGCTGTTGTATAGAAAGTTCGACCCAGCACCTGTAAAAATATTGTATATATATGTACATTTCCTCCATTCAAAATATAAAAGAAAGCCAGCATTGACGGTTGGTATGAGACCCTGACCTCCGGTGTTGAAGTGACTGGGCTGATATCACAGATATCAACTCAAATATTCAGTGCTGTTTTAACTCTACCACCAACTCCTCAGAACAGTACTTGGCTCCCCTTAGCTTGTTAGATGTTTACGTCTCTTCAACAGACACTTGTTTACCTCAGCTCTCTGCCATTTGGCTGTGAGCAGATAGTGTACAATCAGTTTGTGTGCTGGGAGCTGCTGCCCACAGATTCCTATGGGAGGGACTGGTGAGAGCCATTGGGGCTCAACCAGATGGTGGGGAAGACCAAAACAATGAGCTGAACGCTGCTGAAAACTGAACAGAGCTGCAGGCTGGGCTGTTGATTCTCAGTGGGATCAGCAGGACTAGAAACCTTTTCACAGTAATGGGAGGCATTCAGTTCAATGCTAAAACATTGAAAAACATCATTATTGCTCATGGAAGCTTCAGAGCAATGTTTTATACAGGAAACTAAATACAATGGTCTTTTCTGTGTTTTACACTCTCACAGCTATGTTACTGGGTGACATGATTCAGGTAACGCCTAAACATTTCACTCTTTGTATTTTTATTTCACTTGTAGCAGATACTTTTACACAGAAGATACTGTTACTCTTTGAAAAAGGAGTTAAATTAAGTAGCAGCCTATTTCCTTTTATACTTTTGTGGCAGAAAAGGAAGTGACGCATCTCATGTATGGGGACCCTACTCTCTTCCCATTGGCTTGCAGACCTGTGGTCCCCAGACGTGAGGTCCGCAGTTGGACCCTTTTGATAGATTGATAAGAATGTATACTTTCAGAGAATAGGAGACTTATTTGTACACTCAAAGCTTTTTATGGATTGTTTCATTTGTTAGCTTTGAAGTGAACACACTGAAAATCGTGTGTCCCTGCTAGATAACACGCTCTGTGCAAAAAACGGAAGCACACACCCTGCAAACACAGCATGTCTCCAGAATGATTTAAAAGCAAGTTAGCAGGTATTTAACATGTAACATGCGGAAACAAACAACCCTGTGTGCACCAAAAACAATGTTTTAGCCTTATTATGTTGACTCAGTGATCCATCACACACACAGCAGTCTACACCTGCACAGACACTGGGTTGTGAATATCAAACGTGTCTGATATGATCGAGGCAGCTCAGATCAGTTTGTCTCCATCTTTGTGGTTGTGATTGAATCTGAAAACTTTTTACTACCAGATGGACGAGCATTTGTGCCAACTGAGCTTCAGATCATAGATTCCTGAATGTCCAAATATGTTAACATCATCCCAATTATCCTCCAGTGTGTCCCAGCCTTTAAGTTATGAAACCACCTAATGGGATTCAGATGGGATACAGGCTAACTTTGAAATTCTGTGAATGTTTTTTAAAGGATTTCTCTGCCGTTCCTCCTCTGTTGATATGAGCTGTAAGTACACAGTCTGACCCTGTGGTTCCACAGATACCGAAGTTTAGCAGCTTAAAATTGTGAGAAATGCTGCAGGGAAGTACGAAGGCATAAAATGGAAAGTGGAAAGTGTCAGTGTCAGCAGTGGGATCATATTTACATGCACACACTGATACAGCACAAACAGCTTGAAGTCAGGTTTTGCCTCGTATCTATACTTTTCTACAGTGGATGAATATAGCAGTATCTAAGAGCTGGTGAGCTGCTACCAGTAAAGACTGTGGTCATACTGAGCAACTCTCATTATGTCGTTATTTTGAGTTATTTTGGGTGTCCAACTGTCTGAAAGTCAAACTGCAACCCATTTTCTGTACACACAATGTGAGGTGACTGGCAGTTCAAGCTTTCCCACTTGAATCGTGAGTGGTTCTTTCATGGAGTACTCCAGTTTAGTACTGCACTTTCTGGGGGACGAAAAAGGGACAGATTAAAAAAGAATGGTCAAGATTGATGCAACAGACCCCACATGGGTCAAAATCGCTGGATCCTACATTTCCTATAATGCAACTGGATAGCATCTTCCTGTTAGACCCAGGGTGAGGGTGTCGTTCATATGTAGACTTTTTCTGTGACTTATTTTATTGTGTGTGTTCTTTTTTTGTCAATCAACAGGGTTATTTTCTCAGACTTGATAAAGCACTTCAAGATCCATAGAGGACATTATAAAACTGTTTACACAGGCTGAGTAATAAACTGCTTTAGACTCATTTAGTAAAATAATTTACTTTAGTAGTGTACATTACAAGCTCAGAAAGCGAGGACAACTACAACTCCCAAGGAGCATTTTGGTAAGAGGCATTCAATCACCAATCTTAAAATGGCTCTAACGGCTAATGGAGATTAGGCTTTGTCCAACCCTGTCAATGTCAGATTCTGGGATGAATTCATCAACTATGGTGCTGTCTTCTGTTCCTCATTGGAGCAACAAAGTGCTGCAGCTCTGATTCACCATCTTTAAGTGGCCTCTTCTCCATAGCAACAGTCACAGAGGCTCATGGAATCGGCATGCTTCAAACTAAGTGGTGGCTGGATGGTTGAACAGTGTCTCACACCTCACGCAAGAAAATAGAAAGGAATTTAACTCTCTCTTTCTCACTTTCTCTTTTTATTTTCTACAGAACTTCTTCTGTCACTTTTCTTGTGAACAACTGAGTGTAACATCATGAACGCCCTCAAGGAAATCATCATCCCCATTTGAGAATCATCAGGTCTTGCCCCTCTCTACGACTTCAAGCTTTTCGCCCGCCTTCTAGTGCGGCCATTTGAAAACAGCTGTTAATACTTTTGCCTTAAAAGAGAACTCCACTAATTTAGCATTGCACTCCTGTAACATTGTCGGAACCAGATATATCGTATTTTTTTATTCCACAAATTCTTCTTCCTTGTAAAAATCTCACGCCTACACTACCCACAATACAAATCGACAGCTTATACAAGTTCCCTGTTAAGACGTGGTCATAAGACAGTTTCTCCGACTAGTTTATTTCAAGCATACCAAACTGATGTGTTCAGATATTTAACTGAACATTGTGGCCTAACCCTATAATATTGTTAATTTATCCAGGAGACTTCTGTGTTTATGCGTTGAGAAATACTGCAAGAAAAGTTTGCAAGAAATACTTCCACAAACAATAGCTTTGCCACTTTGCTACTCTACTGTGAAAGTGTCAGAGTGTATGAATGTGAATCAGGATTTAGCCTTGAAGTAGTGGACAGATCAGTGAGCCTTTCCTGTGAAAGTAATGAAGAGTTTAAAAACACGTGCACATATATACACAGTCTTGCACAGACACAGACAGACACACTGCTCTGAATGTGACTGCGTTGATGTTGTCCAATTACAGGCCAAGATCAATGGCCTTGTCATGCTGCTGCAAAAGGTCGCTTATATGAGTACACGCGCACACACATACACACACAGACACACACATACATTACCGTCATCCCCGGCAGTGCGAGGTCAGGACCATCCATCAGGGTTCGTGTAGAGTTTTGTTTGGAGTCAGAGTAAAGATCGACCATCTCACCACTCGCCAGGCTGACTTTTTAAACGCCCCTAAAAGCGAGGGTTGTTTGCTTACCCCTAAAGGGAGAGGGAGTGAAACACACACAAGCACACACAAAGACAGGGAGAAAAGAGACACTAGAGGAGCAGAAGCCAGGGAAAAGAGGTAAATAAATCAAGTCAAGGTTGTGGCCTTCCTGTGTGAAAATGACGCCCGTCTGCAGTGCGAGGGGTAGAGGTGTAAACTTTTAATGCATGTGAGTTGTTCGTCATTACTGCCCGACACACCAGACACACTCTTACAGTATCAGTGGTGTGTGTGTGTGTGTTTGGGATCGACGGAGGAGGTGAAAGGAGGTGAAGAGTGATGCTTTAAAATGCCTCTCCAGCTGTGCGTTGGGGAAAATGGAGCTAGCTGTCATTTGCATTTGTAACTCAAGGACGAGAGTAACATTAACCGAGCGTAAGGGATCACTCTGACGGCACACACTCTCAAACACACACACATTTTTGTGTTACTATACAAATGAGGACCTTCCACTGGCTTTATTCAACCCCTAATGTTCGAATGCTGATTTTAATTCTGATCTTAACCTGAACCCAAGTGATATCTTTAAAGTAAACTACAGTTTATAGCTTAATCTGACCTAAACCTTTGATTAGACAAATATTATTACCACAATGAAAATTATCTATGAAAATGCTATTATATAGAACATGCACAAGCAAATCATGTTAAACAAACTGTCCCGAAAACACATTTAAACCCACATGGCCACTTTATGAGCAAAGTGAAGCAAAACGATAATGGGATTTTTTTTCTTGAAAATATTCATGGACTATTAACCCAAAAGCCCAAGATATAACTCCATTAGTCTTTGTAGAAGTGATGAACCAGCTACGTTTACCCTTATTTAACACACATATTAGAATAGACAAAAATTTTGTCTTTTAATTTCGCAACTATCATTAATAGCATTTTGCCCATACTTTAATATCCAACTCAGGGTCTTAAAACTTACGTTCATGTACAGCTAGTTTCTTTTAGAAGTACTACATTTTATAGGAAACGCATACTGTACCACCTGGGTTCCATTTTTGTGTGTGTTTTTTCAGCAACATGACAAGGAAACGACAAATGGATCTGCCGATTTATTGTCAGATTTTGGGTTACTGGAGGTATATTGGTTTAGGTGTCTATGTTGGCAGAGAGTGCAAGTAATGAGGAATTGTCAATGCCAATGAAGGTTGAACTAATTTAGAAACAATGTCTCTATTATATTGTTTGTCCACTAGAGAGCATTGACAAGTTTATTTTTCAACTGTAAAACGTCCCATGCAGTGCCTTATATTGGTCATAATAATAATAAAAACAATAAGAGATTTTTATCAAAGATGTTTGTGTATGTTAGGTGTTTATGTGAAAATAAAAAATTAAAAAAAACAACAGATTTTTTTAAGTCTGAAAATACCAGTATCAGCTTCAAAAATCCTGTATTGGATTTTGATTGTATCTGAAAAATGTCAGTATACAACATTTTCATCAGTTTTCCTACAATATCCGCTCCTGTCAGCTAAAGCAAGATTAACGTTTTTATGGTTGTGTTTAGGCAAAAAAAAGTAACTGGTTAAGGTTAGAGAAAGAATGTGGTCGTTGCTGTATTGAAACACAGTGCTTCACTTTCACGCTTCATGCTTATCTTTCCTTAATTTAGCTCTTTCCTTAACTGTCTCCGATGTCAAAGGCCTTTTTTACGTCCACCAAAAAACAAATAAGAAAGTCACATGTTTTGGATTGGAAAAATGAACATAATCCAGGCAGCTATTAAGTTTCCACATTCATTCATTTCATGAAAATGAGAAGGCTATAAACATAATTTGTACAGGATAAGGTTGCAGTATTCTGTCTGTCTCAAACACACCACACAGTCATTCCCACAAACCTGACGCACCAAAAGATGAGGCAACCAATCATTTCAACATGGAGGTCACCTAGAAAATCATTAGCAGTAAAAGAGGAAAACACTTACTGATATTCTCCCTTTTGTCAGGTCATATAAACTTTATTTATGTCCCACATGTCATACTAAATGTGTCACATTGGGGTTTACAAAAATGCAGAAAAAAACACATGTTACATACAGCATAAAAGAAGAAACAAGGAAGTAACATTGTGTGGTTTAATTCGGTATTTAGCTGAGCAAATCGTCGTCCTTTATGCAAAAATCCCCAAAGAATCAGAGTTCAGTTAAGAGGAGGAAAGAGATCAAAAGAGATTAAGAGAAACATAAAGAGAGCTGGAGAGAGTTTAACAGAGCGAACATTAAGAGGTCAGATATTGTATAATTAATCAGAGCTCTGCAAGGAAGCAACTGCTGTGTATGAGTCTCAGAGATGATAAAACATTCACACACACACTCGCATACATTCACTTCATAATAGGTAAAGAGCACGGAGCTTAAATCCGGCGTCGTTCCTGTCTCTATTTCTGCCTCAAGGTTTACTTTGCACTACGGACAATTTAACAGCAATTTGAACATTCCAGTGATTAATAACAGCGGCCAGGGACACGAGTGTGTGTTCAGTTACTGTGTGTGTGTGTGTGTGTGTGTGTGTGTGGTATGAACACAGAAAGGCTTAGTCAAGGCTTTTGCTCATGAGAAATGACAATGTCTTGTTTCTCTTGCTTTGCTGACTTACAATTATAGGACTACAAAAATTTACACAAAACTGTACGTAGCTGGAATACAGTAAACTGATAAATGCTGAAAGCAGTTTTCCAGAAGAGGTGTCGTCAATTCGAAGCTTTAATATGTCAGGACACTGTTGGACTTTATAATCATTTATTGCACAGTCAGTGAGGTCCTGTATTTTAGTTTTTTGGTCTAATATTTTATTTTTTTCATCTCATTGTAGTGTCTGAAACCTACATTTAAACTTTGTTAAATAGGCTGTGCTAAGTGTAATGTAGTGACTACTCGCAGGGCTAGCTTGCCCTTTAACGCCGGACACGCTAACAAGCTACAAACATGCCAGACTAGTTGGTCGCAATAGCTCTCCAAGCTTCTGTCTATTTTCTCTGTGCCATTTAGTCCCCCAGACATTTTATTCTTAGGATTTTACATTATGTTCATTTGATAAAGAGTTATCAAAGAGATGGAATCAAGAACTCAAGCTTGACAGTTAGCAAGCTAATTAGCTTGGTCACTAGTTCACACAGTTAATTAAAAAGTATCATTTGTACAGAGTCATTCCTATGTTCCCAGGGTTCTATGTTCCCAGGGTCCTGTGTTCCCAGGTTCCTGTGTTCCCAGGGTCCTATGTTCCCAAGGTCCTGTGTTCCCAGGGTCCTTTGTTCCCAAGGTCCTGTGTTCCCAGGGTCCTATGATCCCAAGGTCCTGTCTTCCCAGGGTCCTATGTTCCCAGGGTCCTATGTTCCCAGGGTCCTGTGTTCCCAAGGTCCTGTGTTCCCAGGGTCCTATGTTCCCAAGGTCCTGTGTTCCCAGGGTCCTATGTTCCCAAGGTCCTGTCTTCCCAGGGTCCTATGTTCCCAGAGTCCTATGTTCCCAAGGACATGTGTTCCCAGGGTCCTATGTTCCCCGGCTCTATATAGCACATAATGGGAACCTGAAAAAGATGTCCCCCAGCTCTGTATTTGCTTAATATGACATGGGCTATTGTGGGAAAGGCTGTAGCAGTTGTGGCAGTGCCCTCTGATGGTGAACTGCACTGTGGAGCACACGGAGCTGCGCAGTCAGTAATTAATGGGAAAAACACAAAGCGCGTCAGCAGAGCGGAGTTCAAAGTGGACTTGCGGTGGGCGGCATCCAAGTGGTGTGAGTTGTGTGTTTCTCTGATGAACTGTGAGTACATTTAGTTAGTCCTGACTGAACGTTATTGAGCCTCTCACAGCATATTGGTTGATGTCAATTAAGACTGTTTGTAGATGCTGAGCTAAGTTACTCACCATTTGGCTTGTTTATGCTACTGTTAGTTTAGCTGCTACTTTCTGGAAAACTATTAGCACTATTAACATTGTTGGCATTTGGTATAGAAATGTAATGGAAGTCTGTTTGTATTCCAACTTAAAGGAGCAGTCAATAATATTTCTTTGTTGTGTATATTTGTAACTAGTTTGATAAGTCTTAACTGTTTATTTGTTGATAAGGCTTGTGAAGCGTACATACTATAATAAGATCATAGGAGAATTGGACTGTATTTCCAGTAATAAGCATTCAAGTGAAGTATATCTGGTTACTTGAGTTCTTAATATATTTGGCACCTTTGTGTTTGTTCTTGTTATAGACCACACGTCACACCTGTAAGCTTCAGTGGTGGCAATGCTGTGTTGTTGTGTTGGATAACTGGATAAACTGTGTAAAAAAGACTTGACCTTAACAGAGCGTCCTGTGTGTTCTTACCGACACCCCAAAGCGAAAATCAAATATTCTTCAACCAACACCTATACAGTCCAAAGTAATTACATTTTCAATAGCTATTGTGGGAAGTCATCAAAGGGGTTTTCTGTCCCCCAGCACTGCCGTACGGCTTTCAATATAATCAGCCTACACTTGAGGGAACTTATCAAATGGTTGGAGTCATGGAATCACCAAAGGACATAGCTTAATGCTTCCTTAGGTGAAAACTAGCCAAAAAACTAAAAAAACAACAACTCTTTTTAACCTAATAGCTAACTTGTTATCCATTCATAACTACAAAATCTACATTTACTTTCTTTATTTTGTGGTCCAAAGGCCACATTTACCTTGCTGTTGAAAATCGCATCAAACCAAATAATCAAAAATAAAAGTAAAATCTGACTCACAGAGAACATTGGTTTTTAATAGTAGCTATGGCATGCAGCAATAAAACATTCTGGGTAGTTCTGTGGATCAAACTGTTAAACTGTTAAAACCCATTGGTTTTGTAGTGTTTATATAGCCTAGCTGTTTTGAAGCCTTGTTCCAATAAAAATAATATTTATGAAATATTTTAACAGTCTCTCTGTTCCCCCAAAGTCAATTGTGCAATTTTGTGTGTCACCAAAGTTCACCAGAGATTAGCACAGGTTTAACTTGGACCTGCAAGTGAATCCGTTGAAATGAATTGACTTTGTCTCAATGGCTGAACAAGACAGGAGAAGACTGAACAAGGAAACATTCTCACCGTACAGTATGGCTGTATCATCAGAACAATGTTGTACAGGAAAAAGTAAAGGTAAGCTCTTTAGATAAAAGAAATTACAAGGCATATGCTAACCTGACTGGCTCAGCCACTTTCACCCACCTTAGACAGCACTTCTCACTAATTGCTAATGCCGTCTTTGTCTACATTGAACTTCATTTTATGCGTCTCAGGCCTCTAGAAAGGCAGGTAGATTCTAGGAAAGAGCTTGGGGCGAGTTGCTGACTAAAATATTTATAAATCAAATAAATCAGTTAGACGAAGTATTAGCACAAAGTTTGTGCCTAATCTGTCATGAGACTATTTTAGAAGACAGAGAATGCAGGTAAAATGTAGGACATCTACAACATCTCCCTACCCACATATATAATTTCACAAAGATAGAGGACACTCTTGTAAATAGGCTTAACGCTCACAGTGGCAGAGAATATTAACTATCCTTTAATGGAAACCCCACTCTGTAAGTAACTGTTTAAATTGATGATTTCAGCAAGTGCAAACTGCAGCAAAGGTGCAAATGTGTGTGTGTGTGTGTGTGTGTGTGTGTGTGTGTGTTCCAGTCCTACTGACAGCAGCATTTTTTTGCCCCGAAGCTAAAGTCTGTAATGTTTTTTCACTTCGCCATCTGAGCTGCTTGCCTCTGTAGACAGCATTAGTTTATGATACAGTGGTTCTTAATGCGCCACCCAGGTGCACTATTTGTATCCCCAATACTGTAACGGCACAGCTGTGTAGTTTGATTGGATTATAACTTTTTTATTCAGCTGATAAATATTCCGTGCCATAAATCAAATGCAAAATAACTGCTGTTTATGAATCAAAACAACATTTATTCATTGTTAAGAAGTGTCAAATATGGTAGCTCTTTGCTCACAGTGTTAATTCACATTTTAGGCATCTTTCTTGCTCCCTGCCATGTTTGTGAATTATTAGAGTTTGAACTTTTGTTGGTTTGGTTGTGAGTCTGCTCTCAGGGGGAATTGCTGAATTTTCTTGTGCTTATGCGTTAGTTGTTGGGTAAAAAACAAAAAGGTGATAAAGCCATAGTGAGTGAGTTATCAGCATACTGGGATAGGCTTAGACACCTGTCAATCAAGCAAAGTCTGGCAAAACCTTTAGAAACTACACTAACTAAACCTAAAGGGCCACTCAAATCATAAAAGACATCACATTTCCTTACTGCTAGCGGTACAGTATGTAGCCCTGCAAGCACTCTCAGTGTTATTTGGCAAGATTTTACTTTAAAATATTTGTCTTTGACATTTCTGCTTCCACCCCAAACAATGCAGGTGAATGTAATTTCATTTGTGGTGATCAAAGCATTGGAAAATTATGTTTTACCATCCTAGTGGCAATTTTAGCATGCTAACATGCTCTCATTGATAACGTTAACATGTTGATGTTGTGTCGGTATAATATTTACCATGTTCACCGTCTTAGTTTTGCATGTTAGCATGCTAACATTTGCTAATTAGCCATGACTAATTAGCCAACTGAGACTGATGGGAAGTCAGTTTTGCTGGTATTTCATAAACCAAAACTTTGGATTTTGACCTGATGATGGTGCTAGATGAAATGTTAGGGTTTCAGCAAAATCATTACAATTCATCCTGAGGGGAACCTGAATGTCTGAACCAAATTTCATGACAATCCATCCAAAAGTTGTTGAGACATTTCACTCAAAACCTCAAAAGTCAGGGGATCACCAAAGTCGTTAAGATATTTTGTCTGGGAACCATGAATGAAATTTTGTGCCAATTCATCAAGTAGATGTTGAGATATTTCACTGGATAAGTGAAAACTTTGACCTGATGATGGTGCTGCATGAAAAATCAGAGAATCACCTAAGTTAGTAGGATTCATCCTCTGGGGGACAGTAATATCTGTACCACATTTCATGGCTATCCATCCAGCAGGTGTTGAGATATTTCAGTCTGGACCAAAGTGGTGAGCAGACATTTCCGTTCCTAAAAAATCAACAGCAATGTTTATTTCCAGAAATAAGTTAAGTTACTCCACATATAATCTGTGAACTGCTTTTACTGCAGAAAGTACTTTCTTCTGAAGAAATAGCCACACTGAAAACAAATATTCTTGATGTGAGAGCACCCTTAGATGATGTTCACAAAGGATTTCTGCAACAAAAGTTTCACAACTTATCAGTTTATGTCAATCTATTGACAGCTCTCTATAGACTCTGCTCTGCTGATATTTATTTCCTGTAGCACTTTGCAATTATGTTTTAGAATGAAACCTGCCAAGTCCTTGCAGCACTTCTGAGTCACACACAGAAATAAAGATAACAGATATTCTGCTGCAGCAGAATAAGACTTTTCAAAAATGCCCAGATGAGGTAACAAAAACAAACTATGAAAAAAGAAAATGTGAGAGTGAAGGAGAAAAGGCTAAAAGGTGAGGACTGGACAACGAGGTAGCTCTGTCTGGCTGTCTTTGTCTCACTATCTAACACCCCCACCTCTGTCTTATTTTAGCCTCCTTCTATCCTGCAGGCTCTCCGTGTCTGGCTTCGGCGCTCACTTTCCCCGTCTTTCCCCATGATGCCGGCAGTCTCTGAAGTTCATTTATTCGGATCCCTCTCTCTCCGTTTGACTCGGCTGTCTCTAGTCAGATACCTAACAGGCTTTCTAAGAGTTGCCTGAAAGCAAAAGTACCACTTTTATGTCCTGAGCGAGAGAAAGAGACAGAGATGAGAAGACAGACAAAAGGAGAAGCCGATGCCTTGCGGGAGTTTCCCAACAACGCTCGGCAACAGAGTGTCAGGAATATCTGTCGGGGGGAGGATCTCGCAAAGCCGAGCTGAAATGAAAAATATGTATGTGTGCATTTAGAGTGCATACAGTATGAATGTGTACGATTTTAGGTTGTTTGTGGCTTTGGAAACACATCCTTGCTCTAAAAAGTTGATCTGTTTTAGAGATTTGTCAGTTACCAACAGAATTTTTTTTGCACTAAAGACATTTCTCTACATGATCACACTTTCAAAATAAAAGCTTAATTCAAATCACACTTGTCCTGAATAAAAACTCTCAGGCATGCAGAGTGAAGATATCTGACCTTGAGTTTCTTCAATTGCCATCCTTGCTGTCTCTGCTTACCTACTGACATCACATCCTGTCTCCTGTATCCCCTTTCTTAATTTAGGACTATTATGTGATTGATGTTTTAAAAGCCGGAGCAGCTCTTTGTTTTGCATATATTCATTTTCAGTGATGGAGCACAAGGGTTTGTATTTCCTGCTTGATTTGTATGTTGGGCCCTAATGGACTCGGCGATATGCGTTTGTGTGTGTGCGTGTGTGTTTGTAAATCTATATGTAGCTGATTTAGAAATGCCTCCGGTAGCTAATGCAGCAGCTAATGGCTGAAATAATGATTGTTGCAAATGGAACTGCCGAATCCTGTTCTTGTGTAAGGAAAGGATAAAGACTGGTGCTGTTACTGGCTGTGATACTACACCAGTCATTCATTACAGCTTGATGAATGTTTCATACATGAATAAGCCGCTTGTATTACAGCCTCATTTACAGCCCACACTATAGGTTCATATTGTATAAACAAGAGGTCGTACCCTTAGAGCAGCTATTGTAGGAGTAAATGGAGTTAGTGAACAGGTCTCTCTTCTCCTTCAGTTAGGGGTGGGCAGATCAATACGTAGAGTTTCGATACTACTGATACTAAGCCTTGTTTTGAGTATCGATACCAGCGTCAATAGGACCAAAACCAAAAAAATTGGAGGAATGGGAATTTTTGTAATGTGCATGTGTGCAGCTATCACCTCGTTAGTTCAGATAATTCACACAATAAACAAATGTATTATTTACCACTAATAATAATCTTGTGCTTTAACATGCATGTGATTAAGTAATCAACAGACAATAGTTAAAAGACATTCTTAAAGTTGGGCAAATCATTCGATAGTAATGAAGTCAAAAGTAGCCTCTTAATGATGCATTCAGCTCGTAACTCACGACATGTGGCTCGTCCCTACATAATAGCACATTAGCTGCTATTATTCGTTAAAAGTGTTGGTATTAGCATTGATATTAGCATGGCTGGGCTTTGGAATCAATAATGTAAGGAGGATTCAAAAGGGACTTTCCTTTGCACTTGTTTAGTACTATATGATGTACAAAAATGGGATTAACACATTTGTTAAAAGAAAGTTGATCCGCAAAAGAGCCAATAAAGCCAGATTGTCTGTTCAGTGTTGTTTTGAGTTTTTCCGGAGAATGGCTCCCGAGCCAGTGAGCCTCAACATTGTTTCAAATCGCTGAGAGGTTTTTCTCACCATGCGAAAAGATTTATTCAGCTGTGGTATTGTACTGTATTTCTATTCCACCATGACAAATACACTGCCCCCATTCTTTCAATATTCCAATTCCCATTTTTGCCTTTTTGCATTTGTTGGACACAAAGAAAAAGGCAAAACAGACAGAGGAGAAAGAAAAGGAGGCGTGAGAGGGAGAAAAAGAAGAGAAAGAAAGAGATCAGCAAAAGGGGGTGAATAAAAGAAAAGGATGAGATTAGAGAGATGGATGAGTGTCCTAGCCAGGGGAGTGGCACAGGCCCCCCTACCAGAGTTGAAAGGTGATAGGTAGTTGGCTTATTAGTATCATGAGTGGATTACTGAATTGGCCTACTGTGTACAAGCCCAAGGCCCCTGGACTGAACCTCTGTATGAAGGGACACTTATCTCGTCTCGTTTGAAAGTCAACTACAAAGAGACACAAAGCGGTCACGTAGAGATGCATAACGACTACAAAGAGACGCAAAACGACCACAAAAAGACACAAAACCTTCACAAAGAGACACAAAATGACCATTTATTCATCTTACAAATGTGCCTTTAAAACTGTGCCCCAGTCGCCCCCCCTTCAAAAGTTTCTAAACCCGTACCTGGTCCCAGTCCGCTTGATAAACTGCCCCGCTTTAGCATATCTGAGCCCAGACGTGGCCGGCGTCCATGGACCTGCATCGACCCACCACATGCAATTGACAGTAATGGAAATGGCTGTGTGTGAGTGTGTCTGGGTGAGAGGACTTATGTGTGTGGGAGGGGTGGAGGCGGCTTTGCAGAGGCAGAAATTCGTCACCTTTGCTGCTGAGAACATAAAAAAACAGCCGTCCAGCTAATGGCCCTCCAATTAATTTCACTGATACTGTAGTCTGAGTTTCTGCTCACAGCCTGTTTAGTCTATCAAATGTTTCCCCTCTCCCTCTCTGTTACTCTCTCTGCTGAGGCCAGTAGTATTTGTGACAGAAGGAGGTTATTATTATTATTGTAAGGAAGGAGCAGCAGAGAGATGGAGTGAGTGTAAACAGCTTTTGGCCTTTTTTATCTACTTTAGCTGGTCACAGAAATGCCAACTGTAGCTTGTCTGTAAAGCTGTACCTTTAAAAGTGAAATGTTTTCAGTATGAAAACAGCAAATTGATGTAATAATAGCCTTGGCATATGAGTTGTCCAATATTGCTGTTTTTAAAAGAGAAAATGGAGGTCATACTTGACAAAACTTCCATTAGTCCATACAGTGTGTTGTTCATTATCTGTTCATTTTTCTCTCATGTTGGTCGACGTTTTATCCTCATTTTCCTCTGCTTGACAAGGAAGGGGAAGATGCAAAGATATGAAAAAGGTCTGGGCTCTTGTACCTTGTCATTTCCACTGCAGCACCATAATGAGAAAGAACATGACACAGAGAGGCAGTGCTACTAAAAGGTAGAGGCATGTCATGAATATTACACCGTTACACAGAGAAATCCCTTCCTGGCCAACACCAGAGGAGGAGAATAGGATTTGGACTAGGAGAGAGTATATACAGAGGATCTACACTGGGTGGGTTAAGTTTGGCAATTTAAATTAAATGTAAATAAAATTGTGCAGTACAGTCAGACATATAGTACACTTTGGCTTAAAGGGATAGTTTGACATTTTGGGAAATTTGCCTTCTTGCCGAGAGTTCAAGTGCACAGACATGAGAGCGGTATCGATCTTCTCATCTAACTCTCGGCAAGAAAGCAAATAAGCGTATTTCCCAAAATATCTAACTTCTCCTGTAAGTGTATCATTTTTATGGCCTTGGCCTGGATTCACTCCATTCATTTTAAATGAGAAATACTGGATCATTGCTTCTGTGTTTCATTGTATTGTGATCACAGTGTTTAAAGTGTTTTACTCATGTTGATCACACTTGCAGACATTTAAGTGGATGGTGTTTTTATTTTGTTTATTTTAGGGCCTTTTTAACATATTGTTAGGGAACAGTTATGCTGCAGTATTACAGTATATTATTGATAAAAATGCCAAAAATGTCAATCACCAACAAACAATTTTCTGTATTTTTGCTTGATTTAAATTTAGTGCTGAAATGTTTTAATCTTTTTATTAAATGTTTTTTATGTATAAAGTTTATTATTATCATATAGTATTATTTCATGTCATCAAATTCACATAGAAGAATAACAACAAACAACAAAAAGAGTAGAACTAAATAAAAAGCAGTAGCTCTTCAACTTGCTGTCGATAAGAAACCTATGCCATCATGTGAGCTCTATCTTCAGCAGGTTGATTTAGTTTCATCTCAGTATGTTTTACATGTGGAACGCAGATGGAGAACCCACTGTTTGCAGCAGTGAATTCAGGATCGAACAGCCCGCAGTAAAGACTCTGCCTTCAGGCCTGTATCCACCGTACACGTCTTCGGACCAGCCCTCGAGGACCATTACGTCCAATCAGACGAGTGACAATGCTGAACCAATGAACAGCAGCAAGACAGGCCCCATTTAGCGTAATGAATATCTACACCGTATCCAAGCCCTGCAGACCGATCCCCCGGCCCTGAAACTAATTGCTGGATGTTGATTTTCGTTGTCTGGAGTGAGTTAACAGGAAATCGAACTGACGAGGTGGCAGTTCGTTAAGAGATATCAATAGTGATCTCGTTTGCATGGTAACTAATGAGGCGAAGCTTCAGGCTCTTTGTTATTGGATAAGTGGAGGCTGACAGGAAAACATATTCACCTACAGCTTCAGCAACCAGGTTAGAATAGAACAGAATAGAATAGTGAGTGGTGTTTCCAACACTGCATATAATACAGCTTGAGTCATTATGACTTTGACTCTGTTAGACACTGTGATTGGTCATAATCCAGTGGTAGATTTCCATCCTCTTATTGGTTGCTTCTTTTTCAGTAATGTCACAAATAATATTTGGCTTGAAGGGACTCTTTCATATTAAGTTGTAGACACAATAACGTTACTATTATCTCAAGGGACAGTTGTATGCAGGAAGGTATTAAACACATAAGTCAAAGGAACACACTGATGACACTGAGCAGCAGCAATCTATAGTCAAAGACATAAAAGCAATAAAATATAAAATGTATTTATGGAAAACACTTAAACAAAAAAACAGCTGTAAATCAGCCAAAGATAGAAACACTAACACCATCCTGTAGGTTGAAAAGGTGAAAATTTAAAAATAAAATCAAATTTAACGGTAACCCTACTTAATTCTTTAAGCCCCCTATTTAGCATTTAAAAGCAGGATGTAAACATTTAATAAATGGTTTATAAAATGCCATAATGTAGCAGCATTTAATGTATTTCTCAACAGCTATAACTCCTCCTTTGGGCACCCGTAAGTGGAAGCTGTATTAACAGATAATGAATGACAATATAGTAATATTGGAATAATATAAAATATGTCTTCATAGGAGGAGTTATAATTGCTGACAAATACTGTACATTAATAAACACTTAAAACATCCTTATATCTGCTTATAGCGACATTATAGTATCATATAATCATTTTGAAATGAGTATAGTGCTTATAAATGTAAAAGTATTACCTTTATCCTCCAAAGGAGGGAACTGATTTGGTCAGAAGTCCAACAAATATACAGAAGCAGTACAAAAATAATGATAAATAATGATAGAGAGACAATCAATAAGAGGAAGATACCAAGTAAAGCTGTACATGGTTGTCTCAGGGTGCTTGGTCCTGTATGTTGTCCCTATGACCACCCATTTCCTAATACCATTATCTTGGTGAAAAATACCCGTTTACACTATTGTCGAGATAAGTAGAGAAATAAAGCGCAGACTCTTCAAACAGCATCTGTACACTTCAGGCCAAATCCTTTTTGACTGGGAAGAGAGTTCTGTTGTGTCTTTTCTTCCTGCTTCTTTGCTGTCAAAACTTTGCTTTCTCCACCAACCATGCCAACTTCCTGTGAGGCAGCTCACGAAAAAACAAGCCCCTCTCTCCTACCACCCTGTGAATGAAAAAGTTTCAATTTTCAGTTTTAACTCAACACATAAATGAACAATATTATTAAAACATGCTGGGTTTGGTCAAATTGGGACAACTATTTGATAAAATCAGGCATGATGTTGGTTTTAAAATCGCACACTGGCTCATGTGCCAATCAAAAACCCCACCAACACCTCAGCAATCTGCTTTTTCTCTTAACTGTGCTGACTGTCAGCCTCCAGAGGCTGAACTGCAGCTTCATATTACAGAACTGCCACTGTTTAAAATATAACTTTAGCTACAGTGAGCACCTTTACAACAACCTTTTGTTTATTTCTTCATCATTACACACTGTTTGTCAAGATGAAAATGTTAGTAGATGTACAATAAGGCATTTATCAGTTAACAGACTCATGACAGTCTTAAAGGGATCTGACTGGAACAGGTGTGTGCAATTAAAATCAGAAACCTCACCAGGTATTGCAGCTAATTATCACTCTGACCAGTGCAACAACATGTCAACTGACAAATGCTCATATTAGTGTGAGATTTCAACACCGTTGTTTCAATTCATCAACTAAAATAATTCTTGTCTTTATCAAAACAAGATTAAATTTTATGAACAAATGTATCAATGGAGTGTCATCATCTTTCAGCAGCTTTCATCATCTTTGAATCAACTCCTTTTTTTTAAAATTTATCTTGGGGAGTCTCAGCTTACATAACAGCAAAGGAACAACAGAGGAATCAGATGTTGTGTTTTTAACCAAAAATGACTTACTTTCAAAGTAAATTTACAAGTTATTTTTTATTTTAATTTTAAATACACATTTACATTTTCAATGTGCAATTTCCTGAGTTGAAATAAACAAATCATCCTGTGTCACAAATCCATACTACATACTGATTCCAAGCAGTTTTTAGTATTGTATGTAGACTAGAAAAGTGACAAAATAAAGTATACACAAAGCAGACAGAGTGCACATTAAATCCGATTGATTTTGAGCGTGCTGTTGATGCACACTATTCTCCCACAAAAGAAATGGAGGAGCTGCTCACAGCTGACAAACAATCAAATAAATTGTGGGTGGTGGTGAAACAGCTCCAAAACATACTGGCAAACAAAAAAGTAAAATTAAAATTTCAGGAAAAACATTTGAATGTCTCTTTGTAAAGTTCAATTGGCTGTAGCTTTTTTAAGTTGCAGTTTGAACGTCATACATATTGTATCATATCCTGTTAGTATAAAATGGTAAAGCATGTTGATATTTTAGTAAACTGCTAAAACATAGAATACTATGACAATTAGTATGTAACACGTACTGTGTAGAACGTGTATGTAGTATAGATTTGGGACACAGCTTCAGTTTCAGATGTCTCTGTTTAAAACTAATACAATATATGTCCATTAAATGTATTGCTCAGTGCTAAAATCACTGCCTGTGAAGACATATATAGTCCAAGGATTCTTAATGCAGAGACCAGCTGTCCCGCCTCGTCCCCCCGAGCTTTACATCAGAATGGGATCGGACAGGCGTGCACAGGGATAGTGGGGAACACGTCCTAATGTTGTGGAGATGTAGCTGACAGCAGGACAGCCCTACTGTACCTAGAAATCCCTGGATGCGGCCTACAGCACTTAGCCACTGTTTTATTTACATGGCCAGTCCTCATGCCATAATATTAACCAGCCTTCGTGTTGAATTAGTAACACAGGATCAGGGCTGTGCTGGGTCACCTCCTGCACGTGGATTTTATTTTTGTTTCCTTTATCGCTTTATTATTCACTTTATATCAGAAAATATTTGCCTCTTATTGGCTGGCAGGTTAAAATTGGATAACAGGACTCAACATTGAAAGCACTCTTTAAATCAGTGCAGAAGGTACACTGTTAAACGACAGGTAACAATAGGAACAAAAGTTCTGCTTCATGCTACACCTTACTATTATATCAAACTGACCACGAAGAAACTTTAAAAGTGACAATTTGAACACAGATTCGGTTTTTGTGAGAAGTAGCCACATATACAGTATGTGTAAGAATACACTCTGCATTGTTCTGATATGCAAAATAAATGGCTGATACACACAGTAAAAACCTTTCATACAAAATAAGAAACTGGACAGATGTAGAAAATGATGATGTAAAGTATAAAATAATGACTTAAATATAATATAACTGATATGTAGAAAAATACACTAAGTAATGGACTGATATACAAATCAATGAACTTATATGTAAAGTAACAGACTGATACACAAAATAATGAAGTTAAATACAAAACTGATATACAATATAACAGACTTGAATACAAAATAACTGACCGATGTACAAAACAAGGACTGATACTGATTTCATTTATTCTGACCTGTTTGTTCTTTTTGTGTGTGCTTACTTACACTAACAGTTTGATTTGCAGTGGTGCATGCTCTTAAGAGAAAGAATATTCTAAATAAGCGAACAGAGGGAATGATTGTACAGTTTTATTGAGATGTAGTAGTGAGTTGACAAATTGAGATGTGTATAAGACCCTGGAGAGAGAGAATTTCCATAAGAGAGCGAGAGCTCAGATTGAAGACGGAAACAAAGAGCTTCGGCAACATCTTCAGTGCTGCAGATTAAACTGTCGTGCCCAAATCCTTAACTATCGTCATCTGAGGGGATTCGGGGTCTGGCCTTGTTGGGTTTGACTGTCTGTCAGTGGAATAAATCTCTGTGTTGAAGAGCTGACAGATGGTGACAGTAACTGAGGCATTTTGGTTTGGAGTATATCCGAAGGGCAGAACATCCAGATAAAGTTGTTAGTGCCAAGAGCAATTTTATCTGAAACTGTGGTTGTCAGCAGCGTCTTTACAGCCGGGCTGTCTGAATGACTGAAAGCCCACGGCCAGCTCAGGGGGAAGGAGCTGTTCCGGATACATGCTTCACGATGTAAAGATGTCCTCGACACAATACGCTACATAAATTACAACATGAACTATTTCCCTCATGGGTGTTAATCATGGCCCTAACCCTCAGTCTGAAGTAGAAAGAAGTGTCCTGACCACAGAAAGTGACAACACAGCAGCCAATACTTTTTATTTTCCCCAAAACTTTTAAGATTTTCCTTGAATCCTACTTACCATTCATTAACACTGAGGGCTGAGAGGACTTTTTCATCTGATTTCTTTTAAATTCCCATTATAATACAAGAAAAACTAACTTTTTAAATCAAGTTATGTCACTACAAAGTCTTTATGAAGTGATGCTTGTTAAAGCTGCTTCAAGCAGACAGTGTGAGCAGCGCAGGATTAGCTGGCGTGTCAGCTGACCTCGTGTAATTGCTGTCTCATATTGGGGCGGTCTGTTTAAGCTGTCAGACTCGCCGCTCATTCTCTGCTGCTGCTGCTGCCAGTTCATTCACACCCAGCATCCATCTGTAAGCTCGGTTTCTTCATGGCTCCCTGTTGGGGCACTGCATTGATTTTTCTCCTGCTTCCTCCCTCAACATTGTTCTTTTTCCTTCAGCAGAAAGAAAAACACACATGACGAAACAGTCCAATAAATCTTCATACCTAAATGATAAAATATAGTTGGCTGTGTCCAAAATCAACTCATTTGAGCATTTTTTTATAACCTGCCACTGCTGCCATAACAAAGGTATGATTACTGTAGGTTTAAACAACTACCGCTTCTTGTCATGGTTAAAAGAAAATAATGTTGACCGAGGTAGGGGACAGGACAAGAACTGTGGTTTCTGGTGTAGGCTACACACTTTGTGCGCCCAAGTATCCACCCTGAACTTAAGTCCCTGTCACATTGATGGAATTGTCATAATCACTGGGTTCGTTTGTTCAACTTTAGTGAAATTTGACACATGAATTTGCGCCATTGACAGTGCTGACTTTAGGGGGAACTCTCCTCTGCCAAAGTCTAAACTGCTCCACAAAAGAGGAATGATTTGCAGACAGTTATGAGAAAGTACAGTCAATGGCACAAGAAGTTTTTTTGAATAAACTGCCTTGGTGACTTTGGTCCCATTAGCGGCTGAGCTCTGACAAATAGAAAGCTTGGTAACTCAAAGAGCTTTTATTTCCTTTTCAACAATTTTAATGTGAAAAAAATGTCAGGAGGAAGTAAACAGCAATGCTAGCATGTTCCTGGCTGGCTAGTGTGTTAGCGGTTAGCTCAAACAAAGACTTTTTTCCAGGTGGCATAACAGAGTCAGTCTCTTTTTACATGACCGCAAGAAGTCACTTATCAAGAAAACGGGACCACTTCCAATTTGAACAGTTTGAGTTGTTTTTTTCTGGTGAAGACAGTCTCACACAGCCTTGACTGCCACAATCACTAGTATAACTAAACAACTGCCGTGTGCAGTTCCCTTTGGGATTAAGTTGCTGCAAGTGACATTTAGTCCAACACTGCCCATCAACAGCCAATCAGTTGCTTTTGTCTGTAATCGAAAGGCAAAGAGGTTCTGGCTCCTTTGCTTATTGATTTGTGGCATTATTACATTTTCATTAACTTTGTGTAACTGTGTGTGACCACAAACCAGAGTCCTGCACGGTTCCAGTTTTGCAAACCCGCACCCGCAAAGCTCAGTACCGGAACCGACACGTTACCTGCATTTATCTCCAAGTGAAATCCGGACCTGCTCCGACCCATTAATATAAGTCCTGCAACCCGACCCGTGATTAAACACACACAGGCCACACAGTCACTCACCCTACATCGCTGTCGAATCAGTTAAGTCCCTTTGTTTGGTCGGATGTGAATTTAGGGTTCAAAGGTTGTGTCGTAGGCTTTCACAATAAAGAAATTAGGCTTGATAATATTAGCTGATTTAGATGATAAAAATACTGCACAATCATTTTCATTTCTGATTCCTCCAGAAAAAAACCCAACATCTTTTTGTTCTCACCCGCTGCCGGTCGCATTTAGTTCATTTTTACATGTGCCCGTACCCTTGAATTTGTATAAATATATTTTTTTTACCCGTTGCTGTTACTGGTACCTGACCCGCTGCAGGACTGCCACAAACCATGAAAATCCACCACATGTAAAGGCATTTATCACCAATTCTGCCAAACCTGCTACATAAACATACATTTCTGATATAATGTGATGATAAATGTTAGCTGTCGCTGATTTTTATTTATTTTTCCTAGCTAAACCTACAGAGAGTTGGACCACAAAGAATATCTTACCAAAGTCGGTACACCAACCACGTTGACCCATGTAAATGCAGCTCTTGTTTTAGCATACTGACCCTGACATCCACCAGACTTTTTATTTTTCTTTTTTTTACAAAACCTAGCTGTTCTCTGTCTCTCTCTCCATCTTCACTGCCTCTCTCTTTCTGCTGCTCGCTCTCCCCCTCTGATGAGAAGCGACAGGCACGAAGACAGTCGGGATAGATAGGAGGAGACATGGTGAAGATGGCAGAACTGTGATGTGAGCCTATTACAGCAGCAGTACAGGCAGTGCTGTCAGCCCACCATCCCCCTGCACCTCCTCCTGCCCTCCCTTCATCCACTTCTAACGCTCTCTGTCCACCTCTCACCTCTCTCTTCCTCCTGTTCTTCCCTTCATCTCGTTCCCTCCATCCATCCCTGTATGCCACATAGAGACGGAGGGTTATAAAGAGCCTGCTGTTGCTGACAGCACCATGTTCACAGTCATAGGATGAGATATTACACAAGCAAAGCCTCAAATGGGACTCAGATTAGCATTATTGGATTGACAAGAGAAGTTGAGCAAAATTACATTTTTGTGTATGTAGCTGAAATGGCAACACAGATAAATTACATAAATATACAGTAGATGATGTCGTTATATGCAGAAAACACTCATCCCAACAGTACGGTACAGAATCCAAAGAACGAAAACAGGAGTCATAAACAGTATCAAGAGCCTAATAAACTGAGACTAATTAATTTTGATGACTTTAATTGTTGTGGCCAAGCTGTTGGGAGCTTTAACCTAAGGATCTTGTTTTTGGCATCTTGTTGTCTTTACTGCTAAACACACATTGCTTGTTTATGCACTGTACTTTCCAGAAATCATCTCATGCAGTTTGCTGTATTGTTTTGTCTCCTTCCAAGGATTTTCTGATGCTGAAATGTTTTTGTAGGTTTCCTTGTCCAGCGGCGACTTCAGAAATGTATTAGTGCCAGAGGTTTGACATTTAAGGCTCCTTTTGGATGTCCATAGAAGAACACAAGATGCAGGTCATTACCAACAAATCCCCAAAGAACAAGATGTCATGGCTGCATCTAGTTCCTTATATCGCTTCCTGTTAGTTTGCCAGACTCTTAACTTTGCCTTTACACAAGATACTGTGTATTACTCTCCTTTACTGTGTGAATATATTTAATATTTTATCATTAGAAAGCACAGGTAAGAAATTAAGCAATTTCACCATTTTAGTTATTGAGCAGGACTAACCTATTTCCTGATTTCTGCATGTTGTTTCAAAAGTACTTTTCTTGGACAAAATGGCTCCATTTCCACCTGGTACTGTATGAACATGTAATCTGTATCTGTATCCATTATCTG